>CM053028.1:76747954-77130216 GCA_028564925.1 Lithobates sylvaticus
GAAGAAAAAGATGCTGCGCTGTTCATTGCTCGATCCATTTGATGTTTTCGTTCAGTGCCTCGCGGAGCACACATCAGATGGCGGTGCGTATTTGTCGGCCCTCCAGGACGCAGCGATGAGACGGGGAGCTGAGACGGACCATCTGCTTTGATGGGTCGGTGAGCTGTCAAGTGACGTCATTCCGCCACACATCAGAAAATGAAGGGGACGCAGGTTACTGGATGGGCGAGATATGCATTATTCTATTTGTGGCTGATGGAAGATTGTCAGTCCCTCCGGGGGGGGTTATATTTTTACATGCATTCAGAGAAACATATGTTTGGTATTATAGTCTTCCTGTTATTTCTAATCCCCAGGAAATAATGGGACTGCGCAATTCTGATTGTGAATTTAGTTTTGGCTGACGTTATAAAAATTAGAATTGTCTAAAGACTAAAGAAATCCGGCTTTTAGATACCCTCCCTTGTCCCCCCATTAGGCATTTTCACAGTGCTTCCCCTATGACCATAAATCTTTGGGACCTCAACGTTCAAAAACTGGGCATTAAATTAAGGATGGGTACGATATATATTGTACTGTATACTGTAGATACAGTGATTTTACTGTATACTGTAGATACAGTGATTTTACTGTATACTATAGATACAGTGATTTTAAAAGCAACACCAATAAATTGTATCAGAATAATTTGAACCCCTTGACGCTGACATAACACAAATACAAAGCTTTACTTCACTGGGCTTTTTTGCCATAGGGCCGCATATTTGCATACCTCCCCTTGTACTGGGAGCGCGCCACACAGCCCTGAGAGCACCGGGCCCCATACTAACCATCGGGACCCGGAACTCCCGATTCTGGGTCACCTGATCGCTGTGGTAGCCTGTGATTGGCTACCACAGGCAACCTGGCACCTCGGATTTGTCAAGCCCTGCATTATCATGACCAGTAAACTGTAGATATGAAAAAATGAAAAGGTAAGTACTCATATTACATACTTTTGGTAAACTAAAGTTGATTGTTTCGATTGTATGGTGGAATTGTAAAACCATAAGCCTCATACACACGATCGGACTTCAAACAAACTTTTCCGTGGATTTCTGTCCAAAGGGCGTTGGCCGTGAAATTGTATTGCATACACACCGGCAGGACTTTTTCAGCGAACTTTCACCAAATCACGTGTTTTTTCTGCTCTTTACCGCCACCCTTTGGTCAACTTCTGTATTGTTGTCTGATCTTTTGCATTGGTTCTGAGCAAGCGTGTTTGTATTTTGGACTTAAGTCCGATGGATTTCTGTACACACGATCGGACTTTGCTCCATCAGACTTTTGTTGTCGAAAAGTTTGTCTGTTTGCAGAGCGAACGTTTGTCCGATGAAAACCGAAAAAGTTTGTCCGATGGAGCGTACACACGGTCGGATGTTGCCTTAAAACAGCTAATTTGCATGTTTGTTGTCAAAAAGTCCGATCGTGTGTATGGGCCTTTAGACGCAATTTAGACCAGTGCGAATTGTAGTGGTAGGAATCTTCTGATTACCAGCATTTACCAGCATTAACTTTTCTATTTAAACAGCCTCTAATCCTTTAGTAAATCAACCCCTATGTATGTATACCCGGGCTAAAGTAATTTAAGATTTTCCCAATCCAAGAACATATTTTATTTGGATTTTACATATAATCCAACTTCACTCTTCTATCCATCACTAATGCATCTGACTCTGTAATTGTACATTGCACATAATTGCTCCGATTACTTACTTTGCTGATGTAAAATGCGAAAACAACACAAGCTCCACTGCATTTCATTAACAGAGCGGGAAGAAATTTATGGCGCACGGGGGACGTATAAATTTGACTCGCATTTTATTATATTTCGGTCTGCTTGGATGTAAATATTACATAATTTTCAAAGCAGAACTCTTTGAATTGTTCCTGGATTACAAACCCAGCGGGGGTTGTCGAACTTGTAATTCACGCTTAAAATATATACATCTTTCATCAACTGTTTAAGTGTAAAAATTTGTCTTTTAGTCTGAAATCGCTGTCGTAAAATTTCTTACTTCTATGATGCCGTTCAACACCTGGTCCCTAGCCACAAACATGCAGGGAGCTTGGTTTTTTTTACAAGCAAGAGATCAGAGGTCAGCAATCTTTTCCACAATTTACAGACATTAGACAACCAAATGAGCAGTAGAGCACCCTAGAGCTCAGATCAGCCTCAATCCCGGTACCCTCAGCCCTCAGACCAACCCCAGTCCCTGCACCCTCAGTCCCCAGACCAGCCCCAGTCCGAGCACCCTCAGCACTCAGACCAGCCCCAGTCCCAGCACCGTCAGCCCTCAGACCAGCCCCAGTCCCAGCACCCTCAGCACTCAGACCAGCCCCAGTCCGAGCACCCTCAGCACTCAGACCAGCCCCAGTCCGAGCACCCTCAGCACTCAGACCAGTCCCAGCACCCTAATTCCTCAAACCAGCCCCAGTCCCAGCACCCTCAGTCATCAGAGCAGTCCCAGCACCCTCAGTCCTCAGACCAGCCCCAGTCTCAGCACCCTCAGTCCTCAGACCAGCCCTGTCAGTTCTCAGATCGGCCTCAGTCCCAGCACCCTCAGTCTTCAGACCAGCCCCAGTTCCAGCACCCTCAGACTTCAGACCAGCCCCAGTCCCAGCACCCTCAGTCTTCAGACAAGCCCAAGTCCCAGCACCCTCATTCCTCAGACCAGCCCCAGCACTGTCAGTCCTCAGAACGGCTTCAGTCCCAGCACCCTTAGTCCTCAAACCAGCCCCAGTCCCAGCACCCTTAGTCCTCAAACCAGCCCCAGTCCCAGCACCCTCAGCACTCAGACCAGTCCCAGCACCCTAATTCCTCAGACAAGCCCAAGTCCCAGCACCCTCATTCCTCAGACCAGCCCCAGCACTGTCAGTCCTCAGAACGGCTTCAGTCCCAGCACCCTTAGTCCTCAAACCAGCCCCAGTCCCAGCACCCTTAGTCCTCAAACCAGCCCCAGTCTCAGCACCCTCAGTCCTCAGACCAGCCCTGTCAGTTCTCAGACCGGCCTCAGTCCCAGCACCCTCAGTCTTCAGACCAGCCCCAGTCCCAGCACCCTCAGTCTTCAGACCAGCCCCAGTCCCAGCACCCTCAGTCTTCAGACAAGCCCCAGTCCCAGCACCCTCATTCCTCAGACCAGCCCCAGCACTGTCAGTTCTCACAAAGATGACACAAAGCCGTTTGAATGGCTATAACCATCCTCACCTGTGATCTGTTTGCTTCTAATTAGTGTGTGTATATAAAAGGTCAATGAGTTTCTGGACTACTGACAGACCCTGGCATCTTTCAGCCAGTGCTGCACTGACGTTTCTGGATTCTGAGTCATGGGGAAAGCAAAAGAATTGTCAAAGGATCTGCGGGAAAAGGTAGTTGAACTGCATAATACAGGAAAGGGATATAAAAAGATATCCAAGGAATTGAGAATGCCAATCAGCAGTGTTCAAACTCTAATCAAGAAGTAAAAAATGAGGAGTTCTGTTGAAACCAAACTACGGTCAGGTAGACCAACTAATGTTCCACCAACAACTGCCAGGAAAATTGTTTGGGATTCAAAGAAAAACCCACAAATAACTTCAGGTGAAATACAGGACTCTCTGGTGTGGCTGTTTCAAAAATGCACAATAAGATGGGCTGCATGGTCGAGTCACCAGAAGAAAGCTATTACTACGCAAACGCCACAAAGTATCCGCTTACAATACGCCAAACAGCACAGAGACAAGCCTCAATCCTTCTGGCACAAAGTCATTTGGAGTGATGAGACCAAAATTTTGCTTTTTGGCCATAACCATAAACGCTTCATTTGGAGAGGAGTCAACAGGGCCTATGATGAAAAGGTACGGTACTGGATAGCTGATGTTTTGGGGATGTGTGAGCTACAAAGGTACCGGAAATTTAGTCAAATCTGATGGCAAGATGAATGTAGTATGTTATCAATAAATACTGGAGGAACATTTGCATTCATCAGCCAGGAAGCTGCGCATGGGACGTATTTGGACATTCCAGCACCGGGCGTTCGCTCGCTCGGCGAGCCCAGAACTATTTGGGCCGTACGCATCACATTCGTGTGATTCGAGCGGCCCCGCAATGCATTGCGGCCGGCGCAGTGCATTGCTGGCTGATGATTGGCCAAGCATGCACTGTGACCCCGCATGCGTGGCCAATCACAGCGCCGGCCACTAGGAGAGCAATAATTGGCTACAGGCAGGACGCCTGTAGCCAATTAAAGCTCAGGGGCGTTAGTACACGCCCCACCATTTCAAAGGCCGCCACGCCGTCGGGCCCGGTCACATGTGTTCCGGCTGTAGGAGAGAGAAGTCTGCTGATTCTGTCTTTGCTTGATTGCTATTTCTTTGCTAAACCATTGGCCAAGCATGCACTGTGACCCATCATTAGTGATCATTCATTGCTGCTGATTGCACAGTTAGTGTGTTATTAGCAGCTGCTGGGGATTAGTCTGGTGTGTACGTACTGTTAGTACAGTATTGCAGTCGCACCAATCGCAGTGCTGTTAGCACAGCATTGCACCCCAACTTCTGTCCCTACCTTCTGTCCCATCCATATAGTACCTATATTGTCATTGTGTCAGCAGCACCCATTGGACTTCTAGTGTGTTATTGGCAGCACACTGGGCTCCTATAGTTTCTTGTCAGCAGCACACCAATAGTACCTATAGTATCTTTGTGTCAGTAGCACCCATAGGACTGCTAGTGTGTTAGTGGCAGCCCACACTTCTCCTATATTTTCTTGTCCCATCCATATAGTACCTATAGTGTCTTTGTGTCAGCAGCACCCATAGGACTTCTAGTGTGTTAGTGGCAGCACACATAGCTCCTATATTTTCTTGTCAGCAGCACACATATAGTACCTATAGTGTCTTTGTGTCAGCAGTACCCATAGGACTTCTAGTGTGTTAGTGGCAGCACACAGAGCTCCTATATTTTCTTGTCAGCAGCACACCAATAGTACCTATAGTGTCTTTGTGTCAGCAGCACCCATAGGACTTCTAGTGTGTTAGTGGCAGCCCACAGAGCTCCTATATTTTCTTGTCAGCAGCACACAAATAGTACCTATAGTGTCTTTGTGTCAGAAGCACCCATAGGACTTATAGTGTGTTAGTTGCAGCACACATAGCTCCTATATTTTCTTGTCAGCAGCACACATATAGTACCTATAGTGTCTTTGTGTCAGCAGCACCCATAGGACTTCTAGTGTGTTAGTGGCAGCACACAGAGCTCCTATATTTTCTTGTCAGCAGCACACCAATAGTACCTATAGTGTCTTTGTGTCAGCAGCACCCATAGGACTTATAGTGTGTTAGTGGCAGCACACAGAGCTCCTATATTTTCTTGTCAGCAGCACACATATAGTACCTATAGTGTCTTTGTGTCAGCAGCACCCATAGGACTTCTAGTGTGTTAGTGGCAGCACACATAGCTCCTATATTTTCTTGTCAGCAGCACACATATAGTACCTATAGTGTCTTTGTGTCAGCAGCACCCATAGGACTTCTAGTGTGTTAGTGGCAGCACACAGAGCTCCTATATTTTCTTGTCAGCAGCACACATATAGTACCTATAGTGTCTTTGTGTAAGCAGCACCCATAGGACTTCTAGTGTGTTAGTGGCAGCACACAGAGCTCCTATATTTTCCTGTCAGCAGCACACCAATAGTACCTATAGTGTCTTTGTGTCAGCAGCACCCATAGGACTTCTAGTGTGTTTGTGGCAGCACACATAGCTCCTATATTTTCTTGTCAGCAGCATACATATAGTACCTATAGTGTCTTTGTGTCAGCAGCACCCATAGGACTTATAGTGTGTTTGTGGCAGCACACATAGCTCCTATATTTTCTTGACAGCAGCACACATAGTACCTATAGTGTGTTAGTGTCAGCACCCATAGGACCTACAGTGTGTTGTGAGCACACATAGGAGCTCTATTTTTTATACTATATACACTACCGACTACAATGGCTGGAAGACCGCCAAGGAGAGGCAGACCGTGCCGACGCAAGAACACAGGGCAAGCAGGCTCTGTTTCTAGAGACAACAGTGCTGGTCGTGGACGTGGTCGTGCATCGTCATCAGCACGTGGCCATGGGACCTGCTTGTCTTTGTTTTCGGCAGCTGGACATGTTGAGCCGCATCATGCCGAAGGCTTGGTAGAATGGATGACCAAGCCCTCCTCATCCTCCTCATCCTCTCTCACCCAGGCTCAGGGTACTGGCAGAGCAGCTGCCAACGCGTACTCAATGGCATCATCAGCCACCCCTTCCCTAGACCCACCATGTCCTCCTGAGGAGTCCCCCGAACTGTTTGAGCACAGTGTTGGGTACATGCTCCAGGAGGATGCCCAATGATTCGAAGGCTCGGATGATGATACCCAGCTTGAGGAAGGCAGTAGTGTGCGCGCAGAGAGAGGGGATGCTGAAGGACAGCAATCTGGCAGTACTGTTCCACCAGCTGCAGCTTACTGCCAGGTTTGCTCTAGTGGTGAAGAGGGAGGGGATGATGAGGTCACTGACTCCACGTGGGTGCCTGAAGGGAGAGAGGAGGAGGAGGAGGAGGAGGATGCGGCGTCACATGTCCAACGAGGCAGGATGCCCCCTGGAGGCCAGCTAGAGGCCAGCACAGCAACTGTATCACACCGCAGAGCTCCGCATGTGCAGGGCGCTGCCTCTGCACGTTATCACAAAAGTTCTTTGGTGTGGGCCTTTGTTGAGACGAGTGCATCAGATCGCACCACTGCTATTTGCAATATTTGTCTCAAGCGTATCTCGCGTGGCCAAAACATCAGCCGCTTGGGCACCACAAGCATGAGCAGACATATGTCGACCTGCCATGCAGCTCGTTGGCAAGCACACATAAAAGACCCACACCAAAGAACAAAGCGGACCTCTCCTTGCGCCTCATCAGCTGGGATCTCCATCCACACTATATCTTCAGTCCTCTCTGAAAGCTGCTCTGAGAGGACTGAAGGTGTAGAATTAGGTGTGTCACAACCAAGTACTTGCAGTACACCGACGTCCGATTGTAGCAGGCAAATTTCCCTGCCCCAGCTGCTGGACCGTCGAAAGAAGTATACTCCCAGCCATCCACATGCCCAGCGGTTGAATGCTAGCTTGGCTAAATTGCTAGCACTTCAACTGCTGCCTTTTCAGTTGGTAGACTCGGCCCCCTTCCGTGAGTTTGTTCAATGTGCGGTTCCTCAGTGGCAGGTTCCCAAACGCCACTTTTTCTCATGGAAGGCGATTGCGTCTCTCTACCGGCATGTGGAAGGCAATGTCCATGCCTCGCTGGACAGGGCGGTCAGCGGTAAGGTGCATATTACCGCTGACTCATGGTCCAGCAGGGATGGACAGGGACGTTATCTTTCTTTCACGGCCCATTGGGTCACTCTATTGGCAGCTGGGAGGGATGCAGGACAAGGTGCAGTAGTGTTGGAGGTGGTTCCGCCACCACGCCTCCAAAATGCTACTACTGGTTGTGACACACCTCTCTCCTCCACCCCCTCCTCTTCTTCTTCCTCCAGTGCTCTGTCCTCGGAACCAGCGGTGCTCCGTAGGCGTACAAGGGGCTCCGCGAGTACGCAGGCAAAAAGATGCCATGCCGTGCTTGCGCTGGTGTGTTTGGGGGACAGGAGCCACACTGGGGCAGAGGTTCTGGCAGCTCTGCAGGGGCAGGCCGAGAGGTGGTTGACGCCACGCCAGCTTAAGCCAGGAATGGTGGTTTCTGACAATGGCACCAACCTCCTCTCCAGGGGCAGCTCACCCATGTGCCCTGTATGGCTCACCTCCTCAACCTGGTGGTGCAGCGGTTCTTGGGCAGGTACCCAGGCTTACAGGATGTCCTGAGGCAGGCCAGGGAAGTCTGTGTGCATTTCCGCCGATCTTATAATGCCAGTGCTCGGCTGACTGAGCTGCAAAAGGAGCTGAACCTGCCCAAGAACCGCCTAATATGTGACATGCCCACCAGGTGGAACTCACTCGTTGGCCATGCTGCAGCGACTGCACATGCAGCAGAGGGCCATCAATGAGTACCTTTGCGACTACGGCACCAGGACAGGGTTAGGGGAGCTTGGCTTTTTTTCCCCACGCCAGTGGAGCATGATCAGGGATGCATGCACTGTCCTCTCACCATTTGAGGAGGCCACGAGGATGGTGAGCAGTGACAGTGCATGCATCAGTGACACTGTACCTCTTGTCCACCTGTTGGAGCATACGCTGCGTGGGATAATGGACAGGGCACTTGAGGCAGAACAGAGGCAGGAAGAGGAGGACTTCCTTGCCTCTCAAGGCCCCCTTTATCCAGACAGTGTTCCTTCTGTCCCACCCATCACACAGGAAGAGGATGAGGAGGAGGAGGAGGAGGAGGATTGTGTGAGCATGGAGGTGGAGCCTGGCACTCAGCATCAGCATCAGCAGCAGCAGTCTTTTAGGGATGATGTACAGTCCCAACAAACCAGTGGACTTGTACGTGGCTGGGAGGAGGTGGCTGGCGATCATGTCATCCTCAGTGACCCAGAAGACTCCGGACCGAATGCCTCAGCTAACCTACGTAGCATGGCCTCCCTGATCCTGCAAAGCCTGCGGAAGGATCCTCGTGTTCTTCGGATCAAGGAGAGGGACCATTACTGGCTGGCCACTCTCCTTGATCCACGGTACAAGGGTAAGGTTGCGGACCTTATCTTGCCGTCGCAGAGGGAGCAGAGGATGAGACATCTCAGGGAGGCCTTGCAGAAAGGTCTGTGCAACGCGTTCCCAGAAACTGGGAGGTTACAAACTCCTGGTCCTGGACGACGAGTTGCTGAGGCTTCGGTCAGTAGCAGAAGGAGTGGTGGGGAAGGTGGACGTCTGACCGATGCGTTCAGACAATTTTTTAGTCCGCAGCCCCAAGGTATGATCGGTTCCAGCAACCATCGCCAGCGTCTGATATACATGGTGCAGGAATACCTAGGGGCAAGGTCAGACTTGGACACCTTTCCCACCGAAAATCCTCTGGCTTACTGGGTCCTGAGGATGGATCACTGGCCAGAGCTTGCACAGTATGCAATTGAGCTACTGGCCTGTCCTGCATCCAGCGTTCTTTCCGAACGCACATTCAGTGCTGCTGGAGGATTTGTCACCGATCACAGGGTGCGCCTGTCCACCGACTCGGTTGATTGACTGACCCTTATAAAAATTAATCAGTCTTGGATCACCACCAGCTACCAGGCACCTGAAGCGGATATAACTGAATAATTTATAATGTCACATCCCTTCAAGACTGCCTATGCTGATGCTGAGTGACTGTCCTGTTATGTTCACTGACTATCCTCTTCCTCTTCCTCAATGATCCATGCCACCACACCAGTGCCTAAGGCACAATTTTTCAGCCCCTGTATAACAGGGGCGTGTAATTACAATATTTTAAAAAAATGCTTCGCAACAGGTGTGACTGCTGTGCTCCAAGTACAGTATCTGTGAGGGGTTGCAGTGTTGTGGCACCAGCACCAGTGCCTAAGGCACAATTTTTCAGCCCCTATTGGGGCGTGTAATTACAATTTTTAGGCAATGCTTTGCAACAGGTCTCATTGCTGTGCTCAGAGTACAGTATCTGTGAGGGGTTGCAGTGTTGTGGCACCAGCACCAATGCCTAAGGCACAATTTTTCAGCCCCTGTATAACAGGGGCGTGTAATTACAATTTTTAAAAAAAATGCTTTGCAACAGGTGTGACTGCTGTGCTCCAAGTACAGTATCTGTGAGGGGTTGCAGTGTTGTGGCACCAGCACCAGTGCCTAAGGCACAATTTTTCAGCCCCTATTGGGGCGTGTAATTACAATTTTTAGGCAATGCTTTGCAACAGGTATCATTGCTGTGCTCAGAGTACAGTATCTGTGAGGGGTTGCAGTGTTGTGGCACCAGCACCAATGCCTAAGGCACAATTTTTCAGCCCCTGTATAACAGGGGCGTGTAATTAAAATTTTTTAAAAAAAATGCTTTGCAACAGGTGTGACTGCTGTGCTCCAAGTACAGTATCTGTGAGGGGTTGCAGTGTTGTGGCACCAGCACCAGTGCCTAAGGCACAATTTTTCAGCCCCTGTTGGGGCGTGTAATTACAATTTTTAGGCAATGCTTTGCAACAGGTCTCATTGCTGTGCTCAGAGTACAGTATCTGTGAGGGGTTGCAGTGTTGTGGCACCAGCACCAATGCCTAAGGCACAATTTTTCAGCCCCTGTTTAACAGGGGCGTGTAATTACAATTGTTTTAAAAAATGCTTCGCAACAGGTGTGACTGCTGTGCTCCAAGTACAGTCTGTGAGGGGTTGCAGTGTGTGGCACCAGCACCAGTGCCTAAGGCACAATTTTTCAGCCCCTGTTGGGGCGTGTAATTACAGTTTTTAGGCAATGCTTTGCAACAGGTCTCATTGCTGTGCCACCACCACCAGCACCAAAGGCACAATTTTTCAGCCCTGTTCAACAGGTGCGTGTAATTACAAATCTTGAACTAATAGTTCACAGCAGGGCCCATTCCTGCGCCCACCAAGAGTAACTGTGAGGGCTTACAGTCTTGTGGCAACACTGTCCACCACCACCACCACCACCACCACCAAAGGCCCAATTTTTCTGCCCTGTTCAACAGGTGCATGCAATTACAAATCTTGATCTAATAACTCACAGCAGGGCCCATTCCTGCGCCCACCAAGAGTAACTGTGAGGGCTTACAGTCTTGTGGCAACACCGTCCACCACCACCACCACCAAAGGCCCAATTTTTCTGCCCTGTTCAACAGGTGCATGCAATTACAAATCTTGATCTAATAACTCACAGCAGGGCCCATTCCTGCGCCCACCAAGAGTAACTGGGAGGGCTTACTGTCTTGTGGCAACACCGTCCACCACCACCACCACCACAAAGGCCCAATTTTTCTGCCCTGTTCAACAGGTGCATGCAATTACAAATCTTGATCTAATAACTCACAGCAGGGCCCATTCCTGCGCCCACCAAGAGTAACTGTGAGGGTGTCAGGTCACCTGAGAGTAGGTGACAGGAATTGGAAGTGCACCGCTAGGTAGTGGACCTTAGGACTGACTGCTGCGGATTGTACCCAGGGAGATTCAGGACACAGGTCTACTGGATCACTAACAGATCCCTGTGGGAACTAGAGCATAGATTCTCCAGGGATTCCCCAGGGCGCGGAGTCTAAGAGCCAGCAGGTGTTTGCCAGAGCCTTTAGTGGTGAGGATGGACTTCGCTGCAGTCTGGCTCCAGGTCGCGACCCCAAGGGTCTCACAGCTCAGGCTCACAGTAGACTACAGGAGAAGGAAGAAGCAGGCTGGAACGACAAGGATAGTAAGGGGATAAGGCAGAGGTCAGGGTAAACAGGAACAACAGAGTACACGCCAAAGCTTCAGGGTCACAGGCAGACAGGGATGGTCGGGGACATGCCAAAGGGTAAAGATCACAAGCAGACAGGAATTGTTGAGAACACGCCAAGGTCGGTAACAGAGACAAACATAGAGCACACGACAAGCAGGAACCAGGAAGCCGAACACACCACGGATACACAATGGTTGATCAGCACCACTGGCTTGCAGTGCACAGGTTAATATAGGGTTCCCTGATAGGGCCTGGGGTGGAGCCATGCTTAGAGGAGAGGTTATAAAACCCACCAGGTGAGAGTGGCTGGCCTCTTAGTTGGAACACATGAGGAGAGGTAAGCAAACAGGGAAAGATTACTGCATAACCATAACAGAGGGCTTACAGTCTTGTGGCAACACCGTCCACCACCACCAACAAAGGCCCAATTTTTCTGCCCTGTTCAACAGGTGCATGCAATTACAAATCTTGATCTAATACCTCACAGCAGGGCCCATTCCTGCACCCACCAAGAGTAGCTGTGAGGGCTTACAGTCTTGTGGCAACACCGTCCACCACCACCACCACCACCAAAGGCCCAATTTTTCTGCCCGGTTCAACAGGTGCATGCAAGTACAAATCTTGATCTAATAACTCACAGCAGGGCCCATTCCTGTGCCCACCAAGAGTAACTGTGAGGGCTTACAGTGTTGTGGCTACACCAACATCTAATAGGGCAAATTTCTGCAGAGTATATACGGCAGGCCCCTACTTTCAAACATCCAACTTACAAACGACTCCTACTTGCAAACGGAAAGAGAAAACAGGAAGTGAGAGGAAATCTACCCCTAGGAAGGGAAATTCTATCCTGTTACATTTAATTTGGGAAAAAGGTATCTCCTCTCTACTGATGCTTTATCACCAATCCTTGTTTCAATTAAAACCCCACTTTTCCAAAAACATTTGTCATTGGGACGGAAAGTGAGGTGAAATGTTCTGAACAGATGTGCAAAGACAGCAAATGTTACAGGGGTGATAACCCCTCCCTATGTTCTCCAAAAAGCTTAAAAATAGATTTTTTTGGGATGGAGCTACACTTCATAATGTACCTGTTCAGATTCTACTTAAGAACAAACCTACAGTCCGTGTCTTGTTTGCACCACCTATATACTGCTGTTCAGAGTATATAGGGTTGGAGGTATAGGGTTTTATTTTGGGTGCGGGGTCCCCCTTAATATCCATACAAGACCCAAAGGGGCTGGGGTGGGGGGGGGGGGGGGGGTGATGGGGTAGCCATGCCATTTTTCTCAAGGATTTTCAGCCATATGGCGGCCAGGACAAGACATGACATTAAAGCTGCAAGTGGTTTTAAATGGCTTCTTTTTTTCCTTTACAAATGTCATTTTGTGCAGGGACAGTTCTAAACACGGGAAACACATGCCACTCACAGGCATACTTTAGACACCCCCCAGGTACCATATTTAAAGGAAAATTTAACTTTTTTTAAAATTTTCACTTTATGCATCATTAAAATGACTGCTCCCGAAAAAACATTAGTTTTTAAAAGTTCTTTTTGCATTGATATATGTCCCCTGGGGCAGGACCCGGGTCCCAAACACCTGTTTTATGACATTAACATGCATATTGGCCGTTGTAATTAGCAATTTTGATTTCAAACGTTCGCGTCCATTATAATGAATAGGGTTGGATAGGATGGGACCTCTGTTCTTTGTCTCAACCCTCTCAAGAACCACAGACCTGGCACACCAGGTGGACACACCAGACTCAGTCTCAGCAGGGGTGCAAGCCTGAGACTGAGAGTGAAGACAACCAGGGGCATCGCAGCACCACCCACATCACAGATCCTGCACCACTGATCACCGAAGGATTTAGGGAAAGATTGAGGGGGCTCCCTTCTACAGCAAGCCTCTACAACAGCATTCTGGGATCTGGTGAGAGGGTTATCAGCACGTTATTGACACTGCTAGCAGAAACTGAGACTGAGAGCAGGACACAATTCTACCAAACCTATACTATACCCATACCAACCCTATACTGCTGTTATACCAAACTGCATTTGACCCAAATCCAGACTACACCTGAACCACACTTATATTGCACCTTGACTGCATCTTTACTGCAACTATACTGCAGGCTGGCCTACTAAAACTACTGTTAAGTGCACCACTGCTTTTTAAAGAGTACCAAAGATAGCTGGTAGAAGAGCAACATTAAAGTGACTGTAAGACCTCTTTCACACCACGCCGCGAATAGCGTCGGCGGTAAAACGCCGCTAAAAATTACCGTTGGATTTGCGGCGCATTCTGGCCGCTAGCGGGGCGCTTTTACCCCCCGCTAGCGGCCGAGAAAGGGTTAAAACCCCCGGCAATATGCCGCAATAGCAGAGATTTGCCGGCGGTATTACAGCGCTGCCCCATTGATTTCACTGGGGAAGAGCGGTGGAGGAGCGGTGGAGGAGCGGTAAACACACCGCTCCTTCACCGCTCTGAAGAAGCTGCTGGCAGGACTTTTCCTGATGTCCTGCCAGTGCACCGCTGCAGTGTGAAAGCCCTCGGGCTTTCACACTACAGACAATGGTGCAGTGGTTTTAGGGCGGATTGCAGGCGCTATTTCTAACGCTATAGCACCTGCAAAACGCCCTTGGTGTGAAAGGGGTCTAAGGGTTTTTTTTTTTTTTTTTAAATAACAAACATATCATACTTACCTCCACTGTGCAGCTCGTTTTGCACAGAGTGGCCCCGAACATCCTCTTCTGGGGTCCCTCAGCGGCTCTCTCGGCTCCTCCCCACATCAAATAATCCCCTAGGAGAAGCGCTCTCCCTGGGGGTTACCTTGTGGGTGTGTTCCCGAGTCCAGAATTCAACGTCCATAGAGGCCGAATGCAGGACTCTGCCCCGCCCCCCCCCCGGCGCCCACATCATTGGATTTGATTGACAGCAGCGGGAGCCAATGGCTACGCTACTATCAATCTATCCAATCAAGAGCCGAGAACCCGGGGCAGAGAGACAGCGCGTCCCCGTGGGTCAAGTTCTAGGGCTCAGGTAAGTAAAACGGGGGGGCTGGGGGGCCGGTCACTGCCAGGTGTTTTTTCACCTTAATGCATTGGATGCATTAAGGTGAAAAAACATGAACCTTTACAACCCCTTTAAGGACTGCCACTCCAGCAAAACCATACTGCAAGTTTCTTTTGACCCCTTCTCTGCCTAAGCCTAGCATAATTACTATTAATGCACTTCATCAGTCTCCTGTATTCGGTAAGTCAAATTTTATTGCTGCCCCCTGCTGCACTTTAGGTTACCATGCTAATTTTTATGCTGATCCGGATGCCAAATGTCATCCTTATTACTAATCATTCTGTATGCTAAGTTGCATTATTGACTTTGTTAATCTATTTTCGTGCTTACCTCGTTACCCACCATATCAGGTAAAAATATATTAAGTTTGCTTTTACTAACTGTTTTCAATGTTTTTTTGGACATATTACTGGTTACCAGGGGCGTTGCTAGGTCTACAAAAGATCTGGGGCTAGAGCCCATAGCAGTGAAGTAAAGAAAGTCATATGCTTGGGCGGGCATACACATGTATATAATATACATTATTACAACAGGGTCCCCAGAGAGCCACCCCCTTACATCAGGGTCCCCAGAGAGCCCCCCTTACAACAGGGTCCCCAGAGAGCCCCTCTTTACATCAGGGTCTCTAGAGAGAGGGCGGGCAGTGAGAGATGATGTAATCTCTCTTCTGCCCGTGGCTGCACAGTGAGGGTGGAACAGTGGTGATTCAGGACGGGCGGTGAGATGATGTAATCTTTGTGCTCTCTTGCCTGCCCGGCTCTCCCATGCTGCCTGCCCGCTCTCTGGCTCTCCTGTGCTGCAGAGAGGCCTAGTAGTGGGCTGTGGCCCTGTGGTTGGGGGCCCCTGGGACTTGGGGCTATGGGTCACAGATTCGGGGCTATAGCCCCAAATGCCACCCCCTAGCAACGCCACTGCTGGTTACCAGATATTACTTCCAGTGAATTTCTGTGGTATTGCATGCTTTGTACACTTAACCTGGTGTGTCAGAGTGGCTGAAGTTCTTATGGCGGTTGAGGCAAAAAAACAGAGGACCCATTTAACTAGACATGTGCACAACATAAAAAAAATTTGTTTATTTTCGTCTCGTTTCTTTCGTTTCCGTTGATTCGTAAATTCGTAAGTCGTCGGTGTTCGTATTCGTAACGATTCGTAAATTCGTAGGTCGTCGGTGTTCTTATTCGTAACGATTCGTATTTTCGTAAGAGTTATTTTTTCGTTGATTCGTTTTTCTGTTGTAATCGGGGGATAATTCATATTTTATGTAATGTGTATGCTATTATTACATTTTAAGAGACACGGAAAATTACGAATCAAAAAAAAAGTTACGAATGTACGAATTTTTTTGTTCAATCCATTCGAAGCACGTTAAGCAACGTCATTGTAAGAGACATGGAAAATTACGAATCGCAAAAAAAAAGTTACGAATGTACGAATTTTTTCGTTCAATCCATTCGAAGCACGTTAAGCAGCGCCATTGTAAGAGACACGGAAAATTAGGAATCAAAAAAAAAAAGTTACGAATGTACGAATTTTTTCGTTCAATCCACTCAAAGCACGTTAAGCAGCGCCATTGTAAGAGACACGGAAAATTACGAATTGAAAAAAATAAAAGTTACGAATGTACGAATTTTTTCGCTCAATCCATTCGAGGCACGTTAAGCAGCGCCATTGTAAGGGACACGAAAAATTACCAATTCAACAAAAAAAAAAAAAGTTACAAATGTACAAATTTTTTCGTTCATTTTGATTTTCGTTGTTCCTGTTTTCGTTTTTCGGATTTTCTTCTTTCGTAGTTTTGTTGTTTCTAATTTGGTTATTTCAGATTTTCTTTGTTTTTCGTTCGATTCGAACGATTCGTTAAAATTTTTAGCGAATCGTTCGTTCATTCGTACGATAACGAATGAACGAATATAACGAAAAAAAAACGAAACGAATTGCACATGTCTAATTTTAACCAGTGGCCCCTATGGAGGTAGCACTACACAAACCCAATAGAGCAGGGATCCTCAAACTACGGCCCTCCAGCTGTTGCGGAACTACACATCCCATGAGGCATTGTAAAACTCTAACATTCACAGACATGACTAGGCATGATGGGAATTGTAGTTCCTGAACAACTGGAGGGCCGCAGTTTGAAGACCTCTGCAATAGAGGATCTGATCCTTCCTACTCTATCCGAAACAAAAAAAAAATTGGCTATACATCCATAAAAACATACAACAAATATCTGCTGACCTCTTTATTTGTACAAAGGTTAATTACTTTTTTTTTCTTCTTATCAGTTCCTGAAAAGCTGTCAAATAAATGGAGACATAAACTGACAATTTGGAGAAAAATGGGAGATGAGTTTATGCAGCGCATATTGTAATTTTAAACCGAGAAGGATAATTTGTCCTCCCACATCTTTCCTCTGTGATTTGCTGGGATGAAATACTGTCAGATGATCGCTTCAGAACAGATGCTGTTTATGCAAATGTGCCGTGTTAATAACAATATCAATCGAAGAATTAAATTCCCTTTTTTGTGGGAACAATGGGAGAGAAGTATTAGCACCCTTGGTGTCTTCCATGCTGATACGTTAATTCACTTGTTGTCTATAAATATTATTTCTTTTAGTCGCTTTCTCTGCGGCCGGCGGTTTGTACACGCTAATTATTCCGTTGTATTTCTTAGCAGGGTGGATTATATGGCCTGCCAAATAAAATCATTTGCCTGTTTCTGAAGTCCTGATCAATAGTCAGTTGACGAACCTGAGATTTACAAAGAGCTGGAAAGGCCACGACCATCGGTGAGGGGCTATTTTACGTGTATATTGAGGTCAGTGAGAGCATTTAACTGTCAGCATCCTTATCTACGTCAATGTCATGGTCTTTGGTAGACATGCAATATTATAGCGGCAAATGATGTGAAAGAAAGAGACCTGTAGGATTTAAATAGAGGGTAATAAAAAGAATTACTAAGCATCACATGTGCCTGGTCTCTATGCTGGACTTTCCCTGCCAAAACTAGACTGATAAAAATGTTTTGCCTATATGCCCTGACGAGGGATGAGGTTCAAGTCTGCCACTACCATAGGGTTGTGGCGAATCCCTGGAATTTGTGAAGTTTGCTGGTATGCTGCATGAAATAAACAACAGCCCATAATGTAAGGTGACCATATTTTTAAAATTAAATCCGGGGACATATTTTTTTTTACTAGCAATGGCAGCAATCAGCGACTCTGCCCATCGCCGCCCGCCTCACAGCCTGTCAAGACTAATGCCCTGTACACCCGGTCAGACATTCCGACAACAAAATCCGTCGGATTTTTGCTGAAACTTGCATATACGTGGTCGCACAAAGTTGTCGGAAAATCCGATCATTCGGAACGAGGTGACGTACAACACGTACGACGGGACTACGCAGAGGCCAGTAGCGTTCGTTTACAAATTTATTCTGAGCATGCGTGGCACTTTGTGCGTGGGAATTCTGTACACACGATCGAAAAAGTCTGATCAGATTTTGTTGTCGGAAAATTTTAGATCCAGCTCTCAAACTTTTTCCGTCGGAAAGTCAGACGGAAAAAGTCCGCTAGAGCCCACACACGATCGGATTTTCCGACAACATAATCCGATCAGACTTTTTCCGTCTGAATTTCCGACCGTGTGTACAGGGCATTACTCTTCGGGGCCCCGGGTACTACTGGGTGGGGAGCGGAGGAAGATCACTCTGCCAGGGAAGGCAAGGCGATAAGTAGGCAGGTGGCTGGCCGGGACTTGAGCCAAGGTAGAAGAACATGTGAGCGGAGCTGGATGGGCATGCACCTGAAACTGAAGAAATATTCCCTCTGCTCTGACCAGCACATGATCATCATAAAGGGGCACAGATAATTGAAAGAAATACACCCCCTCTACGCTAGTAGGAGCGACGGAGCGTGGGTAATTCCGAATTTTTTTTTTTTTAATTTTGCACTGACTGTCTTTGAAATTGCCCCAGCCCCTGTTCAAATACAATCCAGGGACAAATCCGGGGACAGACTTGGTCCGGGGACAGTGTCCTCAATCCGGGGACTGTCCCCGGAAACCGGGGATGTCTGGTCACCCTACCATAATGCAGTAGCTTTCCCTGGTTACAACAGCCAATGATTTGAGGGAATAGATAACCCAGCCTCAGGGGTATGTGCCCTTCATCTCCTGCTGGGTGCCCCAGGTCTCAAGGCCTCTGCACCTGCCTGACAACTCACTACAAAAATGTGCCAGTGTCACGTCACATTCGGCTACCCCATCATATTTTGCTACCAGCTGGAGTGCGCATGTGCGATGCCGCCATATGCGTTCCAACAGAGGGCCCCTCGCGTGCTCGCCACGCTTCGGCTGCGGCCTAGCTCTGCATAAATATAATCAAACTCTATGTCCACTTGGATGGTGGGGCTTGAATTTGGATTCAGGGGTGGAACGCATACGGCGGTATCACGCATTTGCAGTCCAGCAGGTAGCCAACGGTGATAGGTCGCCATATGTGACGAAACACCGGTGTGCAGAGCTGCCAGTGCTCTATATCCCAAGCCATCATTTTAGCTGTGGGCAGCATTGCCAGTCCCCAGCCAGTCTCTATGTGTATTCACAGTGGCCAACAAAGAAGGACTCACTATTCAGCAAACTGAAGTTTGTCCGGATGGAGTGACAGGGACATGTTGGAACTGCGTAATTTTCTCCTCCTTCAGTACCACCCACATACACTATATTGTCAAAAGTATTGGGAAACCTGCCTTTACAAGCACATGAACTTTAGTTTGTAGGGTTCAATATTGAGTTGGCCCACCCTTTGCAGCTATAATAGCTTCAACTCTTCTGGGAAGGCTGTTCACAAGGTTTAGGAGTGTGTCTATGGGAATGTTGACCATTCTTCCAGAAGTGCATTTGCGAGATCAAGGACTGATGTTGGAAGAGAAAACTTGGCTCGCAATCTCTGCTTTAATTCATCCCAAAGGTGTTCTATCGGGTTGAGGTCAGGACTCTATGCAGGCCAGTCAAGTTCCTCCACCCCAAATCCGCTCATCCATGTCTTTATAGACCTTGCTTTGTGCATTGGTGTCTATTCATGTTGGAATAGGAAGGGACCATCCCCAAACTGTTCCCACAAAGTTGGGAGCATGAAATTGTCCAAAATGTCTGACGCCTTAAGAGCTCTCTTCACTGGAACTAAGAGGCCAAGCCCAACCCCTGAAAAACAACCCCACCAAATGATTTGGACCAGTGCACAAAGCAAGGTCCATAAAGACATACATGAGCGAGTTAGGGGTGGTGGAACTTGACTGGCCTGCACAGAGTCCTGACCTCAACCCGAAAGTGATGAAAGGGATGAATTAGAGAAGCGACTGCGAGCCAGGCCTTCTCGTCCACATCAGTGCCTGACCTCACAAATGCGCTTCTGGAAGAATAGTCAAACATTCCCATAGACACTCCTAAACCTTGTGGATATCCTTCCCAGAAGAGTTGAAGCTGTTATAGCTGTAAAGGGTGGGCCAACTCAATATTGAACCCCGATGGACTAAGACTGGGATGGCAGGTGTCCCAATACTTCTGACAATATAGTTTATGTTCCTGTTGGCAGGAACAGGAGTGCTATAAAAAATAGGTGCTCCCTGTTCCTAGCAGTGTGACCAGTAGGCTGCTGCCTGCTGAACTGCTCACAGAAGAAGAGATAAGAAGATTCAGTACTAGTCTAAGCAAAAATGTGAGTAGTATGGTATTATACTGGACTGTTGGAAAGGGTGCTTGGGCTGCTTGATTTATTGTGCACAGAATGTACAACCAATGCCTGGGCTGTGTCTGATGAATTAGAATTTGTGGTGGGGGTTTAAGCCCCGTACACACGGTCGGAAATTCCGACAACAAAATCCGTCAGATTTTTTTGGCTTTTGTCCGACAATGGTGTTGCATGCACACGGTCGGACAAAGTTGTCGGAAAATCCGATCATTCTGAACGTGGTGAAGTTCGTTGCGTATGACGGAACTACGCAGAGGCTAGTAGCCAATAGCTTTGGTCTCGTAATTTGATCTGAGCATGCGTGGCACTTTGTCCGTCGGAATTCTCTACACACGCTCGGAAAAAGTCACATCGGATTTTGTTGTCGGAAAATTTGAGAGCAGGATCTCAAATTTTTTCCGCCGGAAAAAGTCAGATGGAGCCCACACACGGGCGGATTTTCCGACAACAGGGTCCGATTAGACATTTTCCGTCGGAGTTTCCGACCATGTGTACGGGGGCTTAGACTGAGCAGCGTTCATGCCCCTAATATTTTACATAGGGTGGTATATTCTGAACCCTGCACTATGTACATTACACACACCTGACCCTTGCAATATATACACCTGACCCCTGCCCTATGTACTTGCACTATGTACGTTACACACACTTGACCCCTTCCTTTTGTACATTACACTTACCTGAACATTATCTTATATACAGTACATTACAGTACATTACACACCTTACCTAAATTTCATACATCGCACTCTATACATTACACACTCCTGATCCCTGTCCTATGTACATTACACACTACAGACCTCTGCCCTATGATCAATACCCAAACCTGATCCCTGCCCTGAGTCTATCACATACAACTGACCCCTGCTCTATGTTCAATACACATGCCTTACCCGTTCCTTATGTACATTACACACACTTGGCGCCTGCCTTATGTGCACAACACACCTTACTCTTGCCCTATGTACTTTACAGCTGACCCCTACCCTATGTACAATACAGACACCTGACCCCTGCACTACATATATTACATTGGGGGTTTAAAGTCATTTTCTAGGATTAAATGCATATTATACCATGTGTTCAAAAAAAAAAAATGTACCAGTAGACAGGTGGTTATTCCCTATAATCCTGCCCTTACCCCACTGGGCATTAAAACTCCTTGTCCCCGAACCCTTTAAGCTCCTTAGAGGTCTCATTTCAGCAGAGCTCCACTCTATATTCTTCTACAGGATTTTGATAAAGTGGAAGCTGGAATCAAATTAGGGTTAAAGAAAAAAATGTAATTTAATTCTTATGGATGACTGAATTATGATTAGATTTCACTTAACAGCCATCTATTATTTTTCTAATCTGCACACATTTGCTATTATAAAAAGGCAGAACTTTCAAGCGAGACATTCACTACGACATTTTTTACTACATTTGTCAAACGCAGCAAAATATGTTGACATGTGACTTTAGTAGTTAAAAAAAATGTTCTCTTTACGCACCAGGAGGGAAGACTTTTTTGTACACTGGAAGGTGGGGAGGAATTTCTCTGCATGTCGGGATGTGGAAGCCACTGCAATCCAAGAAGGGGGTTGTGTTTATGCACATTGGGGTTCCTTTTTGTTTAGTAGAGTTGCTGTTTGTGTACACTAGGGGCACATTACAGAGTCCAGTTAAGTGGTCACATAGGCATGGGCGTCCGCAGAATTTTTTTCAGGGGGGGCATCATTTTAAGGTCACCCATGCAATATAAAAAGATGTACATACTCTAGGGTATATTTATATGGGCATGGGTATGCCTAGTCTGAGTAATTTCCAATACAAAGTGACACTGAATTATCTCTTATATAACACATATATATTTCCAGTGGAAAGATGTGTGTTATATAAGAGATAATTCAGCTTCACTTTGTATTGAAAGTTACTGTGGCCAGGCATACCACTAGCCCATGCCCATATACATATAGCCTAGAGAATGTACATCTTTTTATATTGCAATGTATTGCAATACATCTGTACATCAATACAGCTTCGGGGGCGTGCGCGCCCCTAGTGGCCACAGGGCAAAGCGACGTAACATAACGTTGTTTCGCCCAGCCGTGCCATTCTGCCGCAGTACAACTGAAAGATGTGTGTTATATAAAAGATAATTCAGCTTCACTTTGTATTGAAACTTACTGTGGCCAGACATACCCCCAGTCCATGCCCATATACATATAGCCTAGAGAATGTACATCTTTTTATATTGCAATGTATTGCAATACATCTGTTGTGGCCATATTTTGATCTTGATGAAAACAGCCTATACAAAGTGAAGAAGATGAATTATCTCTTAACATACACAGACATATCTTTCCAGTAATAGCTGTCCAACTTTCCAGCAATATATAAATCAAAATGCTCCTCCTAACTGCTGTTACCTGTGGTTCTTCTTCTGTTGCTTGCAACTGTATATGCCACTCACTTCAGGTTAGGATTTCCTGTGATGTGATGATGAGTAGGCACTGGCGGCGTTTCACTCAGTGGCTCGGCCACTGACTGCACTGAGTGGGCGGCACCCACGCTGGTTGGATCTACACAACACGTACACAGGCAGGCAGCCAATCGCTGAAGAGGAGCGGTGGAACAGCTGAGCTGATGAGCCATCTCATCCGATGATTGGGCCAGGGTTGAGGGAGGGACATCAGATGTGTCAGGACAGAGAGCAGCTGGCAGCTGTCAGCTGTCAGCGGTGGCCACGGCGGACACTGCAGGTGGCAACTGCAACACCTTGTTGATGATTCCAGGGGGGGGGGCAATTGCACCCTCTTACCCCTACCTGCAGGAGCCCATGCATATAGGTGGGGCGCAGCACGGTGTGGCAGTAATAACACACACACAGTCCACATGCAATGAAGTACTAGTATTTGAAAATTTGCAAAGACAGTTCACAAAAAATCCTGGGGGAAACAGCCCAACTGTGAACACTGGTCCAACTCTGTGTAGAGAGCAGCTTTCAACCAAACTGACAGTGTCGGTTAGAAGTGGCAGAATGTGGCCTGGCCATCTCATGCCCAAGTGGGAAGATGTTCCTAGAGGTTGCAAGCCCTAAGCACTCCCTCCTCATCAGGAACCTTTCCCTGCCACTAGTTCTGTCTATACCAGATGGGGTACCTGTTCCTACTCTACCTATTCCCAAATTGTGTGCCAAACCTGGGAGACAGGGCCTTAAAAAGGCTCTGCCTGACCCAAGATGGCTGCTAGATTTACATGGAGTGGCAGCATCCGATTGTCTGGCTTCCCCATTGATCCAGGTAACCATAGAAAAACCATGTCCCTCTTGACTCCCTCTCTAACTGTCATGCTGGTGCAGATGAGTGCCACCTACAGTGGAGAAAGTAGACTGCACCTACATACAGGCACTTTATAACACTTGTGGTGAGGGGTAACACTGACACAAAATAACAGGGTCTACCTTCTGCACATTGGAGTCGTTCCTCATACTCAGAAGCATCCTTTAACACACTGGGAATTCTCAAGATGTAAATATATTTGCTTTAAAGCAATTCATTCATTAATGCAACGCACCCCAATGCATGACATGCGCAAGAGCTTTGTCCACTACAATGCATTGTGTTACAAAAAAACGTTACTTCATCACACTGTTGTGCCCAGTGTATTGCTGTAATGCATGTTAAATTGTGCATTAGGCTAGGTTCACACTGCTGCAAATTCTATTGTGAATTTGAGCCGTTGCGATCACTCAAATTCGCAAGTCATTTTAATAACATAGTTTTCCGTGGGTGCCGTTCACATCAATGCGTTGAGAATCAAAGCTGCGTAAAAAAAGGGTCCTGTCCGAGTTTGATCCGTGTGCGATGCGAATTCAGCTCCATAGACTGCTAAATTTGCAGTAGAATCGCAAGAACACTTAAAGAATTCGCAATGCAAATTTGCAACGCAATCGGATCAAAATCGCGCTAAATTCGCACCACCGCAGTGTTAACCTAGCCTTATACTGAGTTTTACCATAAGGTATAAATGGGAAAAGACCATAAACAATGCGCTACTTTACAATTCTTCCTAAAATATTTCCCTTTATATTGTTTCCTCTTCTAGCTGTTCTTTGTTTCAATATCACAGTTATTGCCACATTTTATATATGTTTATTTTGTGTTCCATTTTAGCCAGTGTCCTTGAACAGCGATTTTCTGCAGGTCTTTATGTGTGCTGTGGTCAGTAACTCTCTCCCATGAGCGGAGCACTGTCAGGCCATAATGATTCTTCCTTGGCCGCCGAATAGGCACGCTCTTTGCTATTCTTGTAATATTATGTGTATCGCTTTATAGTTCTTTTTTTTTTTATTATTGCTGCTGTGAATTTATGGACATCCTGCAGCCTTTCCATAATATATATACTGCGTGTGTATTATTTATATATACATATACACATTATATATATATATATATATATATATATATATATATATATATATATATTTATTTATTTTTTATTTTTTTTCCAAGATATATTAGGTGTAACATACTGGTAGAAGTTTAATCACACTGTGTTCCAATTACCTCTTTTCCCCCCTTTCATTTGTATCGCTAGACATGTATTCATATTAGAAAGAATATATGTAAAGAGAGGTAAGGCTATATCCAGAAAAAAATTTCATTGCAATCTATTTTCTGTAACCCACCAGGGAAATGTACAAGAAAGTTGTTTTCCTTGAGAATATTTTATTACATTTATTAACAAAGGTAGAACGAGCTCTGTGCAACCTCTATGGCTAAACGATAGAAGGCGATTTATAAAAATGGAGTACGAGGCCAAAACATCCCATTAAAAAAAAAGATCTGGTTTTGTGTGGTTGCCGGCAAGTTAACCGATTCAGCCCCGGATGATTTTTCCCCCTTCCTGACCAGATCGCTTTTTGCGATTCGGCACTGCGTCACTTTAACTGACAATTACGCGGTCGTGCGACGTTGCACCCAAACATAATTGACGTCCTTTTTTTCCCACAAATAGAGCTTTCTTTTGGTGGTATTTGATCACCTCTGCGGTTTTTATTTTTTGCGCTATAAACAAAAAAATTTTGAAAAAAAAACGCAATATTTTTAACTTTTTGTTATAATAAATATCCCCCAAAAAATATATAAAAAAAATTTTTTTTCCTCAGTTTAGGCCGATATGTATTCTCCTACATATTTTTGGTAAAAAAATAGCAGTAAGCGTATATTGATTTATTTGCGCAAAAGTTATAGCGTATACAAAACAGTTTTACTAGTAATTGCGTTTTTTATCGGGACTGCGACATTATGGCGAACACATCGGACAATTTTGACACATTTTTGGGACCACTGGCATCTATACAGTGATCAGTGCTATAAAAATGCATTGATTACTGTAAAAATTTCACTGGCAGGGAAGGGGTTAACACTAGGGGGCGATCAAGGGGTTAATTGTGTTCCCTAGTGTGTGTTCTAATTGAAAGGGGGAGGAGACTGTGTAGGGGAGATGACAGATCGCTGTTCATACTCTGTATGAACAGACAGTCTGTCTCTTCTCCCCTCAGACAACTGGAAACTGTGTGTTTACACACACAGATCCTGGTTTTCCGTGTGTCAGCAGCGATCGTGGGAGCCCGGCGGTGATCATGACCGCCAGGCACTCGCATCGGCATCCCGGGGCGAAGCGACGTAACATAACGTTGTTTCGCCCAGCCGTTTTATTCTGCCGCAGTACAACTGCGGCGGCTGGTCGGCAAGTGGTTAAATAATAATCTGAATTCTTATGTTTCTTGGGCATCTCTCTACCTGTGGGCACATCTTGTTACTGAATTCACCAAAATATACACATTCCATAAATATCCATTGTTTAAATGGAAAGGTTTTTTGACTTTGTATATATTTTATTTATTATAACAAGGACTAAAAAATACTTTTAAAAAGTTTTTTTCTATTTTTCTAGTTTGGGGCATATTAAAATGGTATTAATCCCAAAAGCTATATATTATATTGCGGCTTACCAATTCTTAGATGTGGTGGCTTCATTCGTTTTCTTTTCTAGGCTTTCTTACTTTTATTTTTACCTTGGAATCTAGTCAGTATGTTGCTTTTCAAAAGAACAAGCTCTCTTGCAGTATGTACCGGTTACAGGGATATGACAAACCATTTAACATTGTGAAACACATTGTGTTTCTTCTATACCCCAGTGATGTCACACGCTCACTAGTGCGCTCCCAGAGCCGAATACCTCCATCTCTTCCAGCCACCGTGAGGATCAGCCAGCTTCCTCTAGGGTCATTGCGGTTACCGCAGCTGGACATTCCGCTCACACAGGACACATCCAAGACGTTGGAGATCAACCTAGGAGATCTCACGTCCCATGAGCCTGTCATCCCTTACTTACTTATGTAAGTGTTGGATAACATACCACTGTAACTCTAAACCTTGACTCAAAGGTGACAAAAGAAAAAAAAAAAGCTTGAATGTGTTAGTGTATCTAAATCTGCTAGTACATCTAACACTCCCCTCCCCCTAGACTGATAATGCTGCTGTCCAAATGTGCCCCCTGTGTTCATTCCTCCAGAGTGGGGGCACTCTAATACGGGAGGTGTGTTACTGGTCAGATTACCAGGTGAAAACAAAAGAAAAAAAGCCTAAAGAAAGAAAACTCATGCAGCCACCACATCTAATAATTGTTAAGCAGCAATATAATACAGTTTTGGCTTTTAAGTTTTACCAATATATAATATTGTTCATGGATATATTTCTTTTGTATATGCTGCCACCAGGTGGCGATATTGTCCACTTTTTATGCTTTTCAGGCTCTCAGCTCCGGTTTTGTTTATAAGCTAACAATGCACAGCCAAATGATTCAGAGGAGTGACTCCTTCCACCTCTCCCGCTCTCTGCCTTTTCAGATGGGCTGCACCTAGTTCCCATAGGGACAGGCAGTTTGAAAGAAATCTTTTCACTTTTGAAAAAAAGGTACACAACAGGAAGTAAGAGAATTTCTCTCCAACATGAGAAAAAAAACCCTCTTAATTGTCATTGGAACAGGGGCTGCCACTGGAAAAATGTCCCTATATTCTTGTGAAAACTGTAAAATTTGGGATCATCCCATTGCTTTTTGTCCTGGGGACAATGGCCAAGGGTCAAGGGTGAAGGTAAAAAAACAAATAAAACAAACAAACATCTTTATACTTACTTGCTCTGTGCAATGGAATTGCACAGAGTGATCGCGAATCTCCTCTTCTCGGGTCCCCCGCCCGCGCTCTTGGCCCCTCCTCTCTGTTCAGTGCTTCCCATGGGGGCACTCATGCATGCTTGCTCCTGAGCTCCGCTGCTGCATCCATTGACAGAGACAGCAGGACCCAGCCCCGCCCCCCACTCCATTGTCACTGGTTTTGATTAACAGCACTGGGAGCCAGTGGCTCCCGATGCCCCAGCAAGCCAGCAAGACCCAGAAGTGAGGGGAGAGGAGAGCTGCTGATGTGCACAGCGCTAGATCAAATGAGGGCTCAGGTAAGTAAAAGGGTGCTGATGCCTAAACATTTTTTTTACCTTAATGGAAAAATAAGCCCCGGCATTGGTGCCCATGGTTTAAAATAGTTCCATCGCTGGTATAGGTGGAAAAAATGAAGTCCAGTTGTTGGTGTTAGAGGGATAAAAATGGTCACATTGTAAGTGTCAGTGGGAAAAAATAAGTCTTTTCGTTGGTGTCGGTGGGATAAAAAAAGCCTCATTGCTGGTGTCAGTGGGATAAAATAGGTTTCATCGTTGGTGTCAGGGGGATGATAAGAGCCTCATCGTTGGTGTCAGTGGGATAAAATAGGTCTTGTCATTGGTTTTAGTGACAAATATACTTTACACTGTTGGTGTTCATATTTACTTACTTATTACAATGCCCCCCACTGCTGCCCCTTGCTAGAAGCTGGAGCTATACTTTGACATTCAGGCTGAGGATCACTCTGCCTGACAGTCTGCCATAATTACCGGGTTGGAGCACAGAACATCCCAGCACTTGGCACCCCGCTGCTACTCTCTGCAGTACCCGCAACACTTGGCAACTATGGGTTATTGCAAAAAAAAAGATTTGAGACATATACTGCAGAACGTGGCACCACATCCAATGATAATTGAGCAAAAACAATAAAAAGAAAAAAAAAAAAAAAAGGAAAAAGGACTTTTAAGGTTGCCACTATAATCCCAAATAGGAAAGAGAAATGGTCTCGTATTTTAGAAAAAATATATAATTTATTGAAATCACATTAAAAAACACATGATAAGGGGAAAAAAAATGAACATGTCTTAAAGGTGCACTGTCCAATAACAGAGAACAGATCAAGAAGCTGAAACAGAAAAATCGCATGGATGGCCTGGAGAATGGTTACAAAATAGTCCTAGAAGGTCCCTTCTGGCTAGAGGCCAAGCACACGAAATCAAAGTGTCAGCGCCAACGGATCGCTACGCGTTTCGTCGATAGCTTCTTCAGGAGGCCCTATTGGAACATGACAAGAAAAGGAGGAGCATCCTTAGAAAAGGAGAAGCATCCATAAAAGGAGCATACAGAAACGGAGCATCCAGAAAAGGCGGAGCATCTATAGAACACAAAGGGCTCAATTTATGCAGCAATGCACCATCATAAGACGAGAAAATAGTGCAGAGGAGAAAAAAAACAAAACAAGTAAGATAGAGCAAGAAAAATAGAGCAAGAAAAATAGAGCTTTAAGGAGTGTAAAAACAGCCTATATTGAGGAGCCTGAATCCAGATAGATGGCAGCTTATGGAACTTGTATATAATAGATATTGCCAATGGGCAGATGTTGATGGTAATCACACAGCCCTAAGGCCAGCATGTAACTTAACCTATGGCAGTCTTTCCAACTGATTTCCCCAAGATGAAAGGGGGATTGGCGATAAAACGCTAAGCCCTATGCAAAGAGGTTTGTGCTGAAGCGCCGGTTCTGCTCTGTGTCAGACGTTCCACAGCCTAGAAAACATGGGTTATTGCCTCAAAAGTGAGATTGGTAATGGCAGCCTATACATTTCTTTGCATACAGTTTATATAATGTAAGCTCCAGCATTCTTAAAGCGGTGTTCCGGCCGAAATTATACTTTTTAAATAAAAATACCCCTATAATACACAAGCCTAATGTATTCTAGTAAAGTTAGTCTGTAAACTAAGGTCCGTTTTGTTAGTTTATAGCAGTAGTTTGTTATTTTATAAACTTACAGCAGGCCATGGCCATCTTAAGTGTGGGCATCTGAAGCCAGACTGTATTTCTTCCTGGATCTCATCCTTGCAGATCTCGTACATGCTCAGTGCAGCACAAGCAGTGTAATAGGTTTCAGGTCAGGTTTCCATAGCAACGGCAGTGTCAGAGGAAGTTGCCGCCCCTTCCCAGGAGGCATTGCAAACAGGACATGATGCCATGGGCCGTGGCCAGGGAGGAGGAAGTGAAAAATTAATACAGTAGATATACAGTAGGTGCTGAGAAAAAAAAATAAAAAAATATTCAATTTGTTTACAGTGCACACTTTGGTGAGGAATGCTGAAGAGTTGTAAAAGTGGGTGGAACTCCACTTTAATGTTTACATTGACTTTTTGAGAACTTGTTACTCCTCCATAAAAAAATAAATAAATAATTAAACCCTATCCAAGGTTGGTAATTGTCACTGAGATGTATTTTATCAGTGTTGCTCTTTCCATTCTTTTTTTCTTGTGCTAATTGCTCAGTTTTTCTCCGTGCGCACAGGCTGAGACAGTGCAAGGGAAAATGTCACCTGATCCTTTTCACAAACTGTCACATTCCCCACCACCCTCAACCTAACTGTCATTGCATTGCATTTTCTTTCTTTTTTTTTTTTTTTTTCCTTTTTTCCATGTTGTATATTAATTAGTAGCCTTTCAAGCGATAGCCTGCAGTGTCACCTCTAAGAAAGGTAACCTTAATAAAAGTTTCTTATTTGCCTCGCTATCTGGAAGAGCATGGCACCCTCTTGTTGCAGCATAGAGCTTACCTCCTGATGGTTCTCAGAAGCGTCGATCTCGCCTCGTTGTGAAAAGTTATAATGACGCTTGTGGGTGGAAGATCCGATGAGTAGTGCAATTCTGTACATCTGAAAAGGAGAGAGAGAAAGCAATTACGCTGTAAGTAAAGCCATCATAGATTTACAGCTCATCATTTCCAAACATGACTTCTGACTAGTTAAAGTCCCATTTATCTCTCAGCAGTAAAGCGTCCTCTTTCTTGAAAGGAAACAATTTTCTTACTTTGTTTTTTATTTTTTTTTAAGCTAGTAAAGCTAAAGTTTAATAGGCTACACTTAGTGCTTGCAGCCCAAAAACTTTTTTGTTGTTTAATTTTGGTAGAAAAAGGAAGAGAGAAAATTTGTCAGGTTTTTATTACTCTCTGTGTCCCCTTTAGGAAGATTTACCCTCACTTCCTGCCCTGGTGTCAATTATTACCAGCACAGGAAGTACCGTATATACTCGAGTATAAGCCGAGTTTTTCAGCACATTTTTTTTTGTGCTGAAAATGCCCCCCCTCGAGCTTATACTCGAGTCAAGCATTTTTCTGCAGTAGAGAATGACATTTTCCGAACCGACTTTGGGGCCCTGTATCTCGGGCCACTTGGTGCTAGGAACCCCAAAGTCGGTCAACTGTGTCCATCTGCAGCAATGTCATTCCAGGACCCTTTGGGTTCAGAGACCCCAAATTTTGGCTGCAGCTAGGGGGCATCTAGGAACCCTTAACTACCGAGTTTGAAGTTAGGGGGACCTATGGCTGAAAATGGGCACAGTGAGGCAGCAAATGGGCATTGTTGACCCTCTTTTCCACTTACATTAGCTGCGCATTTCTCAATCTAGGCTTATACTGGAGTCAATACGTTTTCCCAGTTTTTTGTGGTAAAATTAGGTGCCTCGTCTTATATTCGGGTCACCTTTTACTCGAGTATATACGGTGAGTTAAATGATTCCAAAGGAGACAGAGACCGCAGTAAAAAACATTTTCACAATCTACTAAAAAGTGCAGATTCCCCCTCTTGTTGCCATGAATATTTCTCACCATAACAATAAGTAAGGGACACAAACAGCTAAATTTCTAACAATTCCCCACTCTATCCAATTAACCCCTCGGCGATTTAAGGGGTCTAGAATGGCTGGAGGCGGGGCTGGGCTTATGGTCATGTGACTGCTGTCATTGGCTGTCGCATGATCAGAAATGATCAATTGCAAGCAGCAAAGGGAGCTTTCCGTTAGCCGCCGGTAACTGTGCTGGGAGTGCATAGGACGTGCACTCTCGACACAGCTTCCTTTACACTATTTCACGCAAAAATGCAGCCGCTCGGCGCCAAGGCACGGCCACCGAGAGGCCACATATTTGCATGCACTCAGTGCCAAAAAGTAAAAGAAAAAAGTGTAGGTTGGAGTTTTACTTTAACAGTGAAGATGCATACAAAACAGAACTGTGCATTCGAAGGCTTTTTGTACAGTGGTCTCCAAACTGTGGCCCGAGGGCTGGATGTGGCCCTTTGCTTGACTTTATCCAGCCCTTGTGGCACTATTCCTCCCACTGACACCAATGATGGGGCACAATTCCTCCCATTGATACCAATGATGGGGCACTGTTCCTTCGATTGACACCACGTATAAAAATTTCATTTTGGTTACAGCTTTGCATGTCTGCGCAATTGTCATTCAAATATGACCGCGCTGAAAGCTGAATATTGGCCTGGGCAGGAATGGGGTGAGAGTGCCCGGTATTGAAGCGGTTAAAGTGATTGTAAACCATTATTATTATTATTTTTTTAATAATAAACATGTTATACTTACCTGCTTTGTGTAGTGGTTTTGCAGAGAGCAGCCCTAATCCTTCTCCTAACAGGCCCCCCTGGCTCTGCCCCCCATGCCAAGTGCCCACTATAGCATTGCTATAGGGCAGTGATGGTGAACCTTGGCACCCCAGATATTTTGGAACTACATTTTCCATGATGCTCATGCACTCTGCAGTGTAGTTTAGCATCATGGGAAATTTAGTTCCAAAACATCTGGGGTACCAAGCAGTGGCGGTGTGTCCATAAAGGGCGCAGGAGCACTGCCCCCTGTCACCTCTCTCTCACCATAGATAGATTTATGCATTGCATGAATCTATCTATGGTTTCCGCTGCCGCCCCCTATTCAGGTGTCCGGCCCCTTGTCGGGCGCAGGCATCTGAATTACAGAGGCAGGTTTTTTTTTGTAAGCACCTGGGCTGCTCTAATAGGCGTCCTGATTAGAGCCGCAGGCTCGAATAGGCTTCCAAAATGGTAAACAGCAGGCGCAATGCTGTGCGTTCGCTGTTTACTCAGTGTTGTGTTAGGAACACTGACCCGCCTGTGTGTGCCCGGGTCTGGTTACCTGTCACCTGATTGGCTGAAACAACAGGCACTGTGATTGGATGCCTGATAGAGAGGACTGGAGACATCGAGGTGCATGGACGTGGAGGACGCCACTGTGACCCGCTGCGAGACAGGTAAGTTCCCAACTCCCGGACGATGCACACAGGCAGCAATTGATGGGGCACAGTAGCGGCAATTGATGGGCACACTGGCAGCAATTGATGGGGCACAGTAGCGGAAATTGATAGGCACAGTGGCAGCAATTGATGGGCACACTGGCAGCAATTGATGGGTACAGTGGCTGTGTTTGATGGCACAGTGATGGCAATTTATAGGTACAGTGGCTGCGTTTGATGGCACAGTGGCTGTGCTTGATGGGCACAGTGGCTGCGTTTGATGAGCACAGTGGCTGCCTTTGATGGGCACAGTGGCTGCGTTTGATGGGCACAGTGGCTGCACTTGATGGGTACAGTGGCTGCGTTTGATGGCACAGTGGCTGCGCTTGATGGGCACAGTGGCTGCACTTGATCGGCACAATGGCTGCATTTGATGGGCACAGTGGCTGCGTTTGATGGGCACATTGGCTGCGCTTGATGGGCACAGTAGCTGCATTTGATGGGCACAGTAGCTGTGTTTGATGGGCACAGTGGCTGCGTTTGATGGGCACAGTGGCTGCAATTGATGGGTTTTTCTTTTTCAATTTGTTTGCGCCCCCCAAAAAAAATTTTGAGCACCAGCCACCACTGGTGCCAAGGTTCGCCATCGCTGCTATAGGGAAACTCGTGCTGGTTCACTCCTGAACTGGCTTAGACACACAGAGAGTGGCTCAGCCCTGCCCCCACTCCCTCATCACTGGCTGTGATTGACAGAAGCAGTAGCCAATGTCTTTGAGCCTTTGAGGAGGGAGAGAGCGGCTGCTTTTTGTGCACATCGTTAGTTTGAGATCGGTCTCAGGTAAGTATATAAGGGGGGCTGGACTGGAGAGCTGCATCAGAAGGTTTTTTTTTTAACCTTAAAAATTCAGCCTTTAGGATGTCTTTATGGAAGCAAGGCTCTGGAAAACTACTATATACATGTCTGTATCCAAATGACTTCCCATACCCGTTGTATCTCTGTAACTTCACATACTTTCATACTTCGGTACAACTGTTTAAATTCAATAAACAAAAAAAAAAAAAGGACTGACGGGTTTTATTTCTTCTCTATTCTTCTAAAAGAGGTTGTTATTAATGCTTGCAATACCATTGAATACAATTCTTTTACTTTGCTGTTCCCATGACAGGAAGAGATTAGAAAATTTGCAAAATGGTAAAAAATATTGGCTGGATTTCAACCTTCTACTGAAAAATTCAGCAGCGGATTCTATCACCTCTGCTTTCACCTCGTGCAGGTGATGAAATATATTTCCACCTCTCCTCATAGCTGTGATACCAATCCTCACATAACTCGCAGGTTTAAAAAAACGAAGGAGGAAAAAAAAAACATTTCAAAATCTAACTGAAAAGCTCAAAGTCGTGAGACAATTCCCCCAGATTGGCGCGGTAGGTGACAGCCCCAGCTGATGACAGTATGCGTTGTATAACCATCAAAGTTTTCATTTAACGTTCTTTCAAAGCTTTGTGGTTGCGGCGTCTAAAATTGACTTCCTTCACATCAAAGCTTTTTGTATGAAGCAGCCAAATTAATCTTCTTTACACAAAGCAAAATTTTCTTAAATATTTTATTACTTTCATCAGTTCGTTTGTGAAGCAATGACTTTATGAATGCGGCAGCGTCTTACCAAGGAAGATCAGCAACTTTTTAATTATGACATGAGCTGGTATAATGGATTCCACCGATGCTGTGTGTCAGTAGCAATGCTAATGTTTTGCTTATTTCCAGAGGCTGCCAGTCTGGTGAATATTTGAACATCAGAAGGACAGAAGGTAACTTTGGATGTTCTCTCACCACTTTTATTGTTCATCTTTTTTTATAGTACAGACATTGGTGGAGATGGTCTTTTTACAGGTTGAAGTGGGCATCACACCCACAGTTAGTATGACACACAGTCACAGTTAAATGATTCACAAGATCATAGTTACATAGTTAGCTAGGCCGAAAAAAGACACAAGTCCATCCAGTTCAACCATAAAAAAAAAGAAATAATAAATAAAAATAAAAAATATCGTACAATCCAATATACCCAATTCCATACCCACAGTTGATCCAGAGGAAGGCAAAAAAAAAAAAAACCCCAGAAGAGCATGCTCCAATCTGCTACAGCAGGGGAAAAAAATCCCTTCCTGATCCCCCAAGAGGCAATGGGATTTTCCCTGGATCAACTTTACCTATAAATGTTAGTACCCAGTTATATTATGTACATTTAGGAAAGTATCCAGGCCTTTCTTAAAGCAATCTACTTAGTTAGCCAGAACCACCTCTGGAGGGAGTCTATTCCACATTTTCACAGCTCTTACTGTGAAGAAACCTTTCCGTATTTGGAGATGAAATCTCTTTTCCTCTAGACGTAAAGAGTGCCCCCTTGTCCTCTGTGTTGACCGTAAAGTGAATAACTCAACACCAAGTTCACTATATGGACCCCTTATATATTTGTACATGTTGGTCATATTATTCTCCTCTTCTCAAGAGTGAATAAATTCAGTTCCTCTAATTTTTCCTCATAGCTGAGTTCCTCCATGCCTCTTATCAGTTTGGTTGCCCTTCTCTGCACTTTCTCCAGTTCCCCAATATCCTTTTTGAGAACTGGTGCCCAAAACTGAACTGCATATTCCAGATGAGGTCTTACTAATGATTTGAACAGGGGCAAAATTATATCTCTCTCTCTGGAGTCCATACCTCTCTTAATAGTGATAGAATTTGAAGTAACAAATAACAATTAAGTTACAGAACATTAGCAACAAGGGCATCAGGCCCTATAGGAGAAGAACAGTGAGGGTTACCGGGCACAAATAGCCCCTAAACCAGACATTTCAAAATCGGTAGGGTGCATAATTAGCACTAACAACCAAGTGATATATACCAAGGAATAGAGGAGAGAAAGTGTGAAAATTTATAGAAGAGAGCACAAGGACAGTTGCTCACATCTGGGACAGCTGCAGGCCACAGCCCTATAGGCGAGAGGGAAGTTATGACTCTAGCAAGGTGGAATCAAAGCCAGGGGGTATGAAGTTATCTACATGTGGCTTCCAAATCCTTACATGCTTAGAGACTTTGTCACCTCAATTTTGCTATGAATCATGGCATGTGTGATTCAGTTATTCGTTTCTAATATTCATAGGGCCATGATTTTCCAAGCCCTGGCAATGATTTGCTTGGATGTCGTTATGACCTGCAGGGAAAGTTTCAATTGAGCTCTCGTAAGATTTAAAGATTCAGGAGAGCAAATGCCAGGTCCGGGTCTATAGGGTTGCCCATCAGGGTTGAATGTATCTGAAAGACCTCAACCCAGAAACGCTGTACTATTTGTCAGGACCACTAGATGTGGGCATGTGTGCCCCTTTCTTTACTTTCCAGAAAGCAGGCTGGGGGATAATTAGGTACAAATTTAGAGATTCTTGCTGGGACCAGATTCCAGCGCATTAAGACCTTATACAGTAATTGGTCTCTAGTGCTACTATGTTCTGAGAAGATGACTTAGTTATTGCCCATATCTCATACCAGTCTTCCTGCTTCAGGTGTAGATCAAGGTCAAAAGAAAAATAAACCGCGCTAGACTAAAAGTAAGAAATCTAAAAATTTCAAAAGGCTGCTGCTCAAAGTAGATCAAGATCAGCTGCCAATTTATAGTGTATATAGAGGAGGAGCAAAAGATGTTGGGTTAAGGTGACTATATAATTTGGGGCATACGGGTCTGAGGAGCAGATGCCCCCAAAGGTTGGTAAGGGAGGAGTGTGTCCGGACATAGGGTGCAAAAAAATAAGATACCTGGAAATTATGAAACAATTCTGATGCTTGTAGTTGGTGTTGTTTTCGGAGGGTAGGAAAGGATTTGATACCAGTAGCCATAACCAAATTGCAGAAGTTTTTTTTAAATGTAGATGTCTCCACAGATGTAATAAGGTTGAGTCAGTATACAGTTGAAGGAAGGGTCCCCATAAAAGGATATGACAAATCAGTGTAGATATTAATTGAAAAGGGTCTTTAAGCTATAAAGTAACTGGACTCCTTACGAACTTTTGTTCTGACTGTCTGAGCTGATGAAGGTTGTCAATAGTTACTGGGTCTATAGCTATAGCTTTGAGTCCTATCCATAGAGGGGACTCGTTGGTGGCATGGTACAGCATGATTTGGGCCAGCTGAGTTGCTTGGTATTATTTGGCAAAGTTGGGTACTCCCAATCCACCAGAAAGTTTGCCACGCATTAGTACTTTTCTGGGGAGTCTAGGATTATTTGTGACTCCACTTATTTTCTATGAAGTAGATGTAAACCCTAACTAGATGAAATTTTGTTTGTTAAAAGCAAACTGACAATTCTTAAAAAAAAAAATATTAACGTTCACCTATTTTCATTTTATGTTGCATCTCAGTGCTGCTGATCTACTGCCACTTTTATTTGCAGCAAGGTAAGATATGCCTTTGTTATGTACTATCACCACTCTATCCAAAATAAAACAATGTTTGGTTGGGGTTCCACCTTAAATGTTGGAAACGGGTATTCCTGTTTTGACTTATTGTAAGACCTGTTGAGAGTGAGAGATGTTCAATGACGAGTCTAAAAGGACACTTGTAAAGTGAAGGGGACAACATCACACACATTTTTAGAGCTTAGTCAGCTTTCATAAAACTGTGAACTTCCTGTACATTCAGTGGGTTCTCTGAGTGAGGCATATACCGTAAGTCTCAACTCCATCCTTCTGCAGACACAAACTAGTCTTCGTGCCTGAGTCTCATAGCACAATCTAAGAGGCCCGAGACATCCTCCTGCAATCATCCTTGACTCCTTCCTAGGGCCTAGAACCAGAAAAACCCCTGCATTTGTCTGCATTTGTGCAGCCTTTTCACACCACACCCAGCGCCTAAATTTCCAGCCTTCTCAACCACCGCTCACTTTATTTATTGCTACACAGATTCTTTTGGTAGTACAGCTGAGAAAAAAGGAGTCACAGACATCAGAGTGCTCCCAACAAATTATCCCACTCGTTCCCCTGAGCAAGCCATACTCAAAGAATCATTCTTAATCACTACCTCTAATGCAGGGGTCTACCTTGGGAAAGCACTGGTGATAAAGCTTACCAGTGTGCGGGGGCGTTGCTAGGTCTACAAAAGATCTGGGGCTAGAGCCCATAGCAGCGAAGTAAAGAAAGTCATACGCTTGGGCAGGCATACACTTACATCAGAGTCCCCAGAAAGCCTCCGCCTTGCATCAGGGTCCCCAAAGAGAGCCCCCCTTACATCAGGGTCACCAGAGGGCCCCCCACTTACTTGAGGGTCCCTAGAGAGATGCTCCTTACATCAGGGTCACCAGAGAGAGAGTGGGCAGTGAGAGATGATGTAATCTCTCTGCTCTCTCGGGCCGCCTGTTAACTCTCCGGCTCTCCCGTGCTGCCCACCACACTACTGAAGAGAGGCCACGGCTCGGTAGTGGGCCGGGGCCCTGTGGTTGGGGACCCCTGAGACTTGGGGCTATGGGCCCTAGATTTGGGGCTATAGCCCCAAAAGCCACCCCCTAGCGACGCTACTGCCAGTGTGGATGCTGTTATTGCCCATGGCAGTCTTATGTACAGGCCTGACGATTGGCCTTTTGGGGCCTGAGCACCATCACATATGATAGGGCACCTGTTTCCCAATACCTGAAAGCTTTGCTCAATCACAGCACTGGAGTGAGGAAGAAAGACTATGAGATGGGTGAGTATATCTTGTCCTGAATGTGCAAAGTGGTGGTGTCTCTTGGGCAACTTTAATGTAAGTGGAACTAAACCCATCGATTTAACTGTTTCAAAAAACACGTACCGGGAATGTAACTGTCACATTGCTCATGCTCTCAATCAAATTGTCAAACCATCAAATGGCTGGTGTCATAACTGATCACATGTGAAGCACCCTGGCAGTTAAAGATCAAACAGCGGCCAAGATGGCAGCTTCCTTGTCTGAAAACGAAAGAAGTATTTAGTTCCACTTGAAGATTTATCATAAGCAGGTCACAAACTTTTTGATCAGCAGATCAGGTAGACAATTTAAGCAACAATATAGGTACTCATCAATGGTCAATGCTCATCTTTTTATTTGCATGACCATTTTTCTCCAGAGAAGTCACCACAAACACATATGGTTGCCATTGTTTGCTCTCTCATTCTACTCAAAACAGAACCCTTCTCCTTAGTTGCTTCCACTGAATGAACTCCACACCTCAACAGAAGCTTTTGTTCCAGACTCGAGAAAATGTTCCACCAGAGTACAGAACCTCCACAGTGGGAAAGTAAGGTCAAGTCTCTTGAAGACCCTGTACCACTTCCTCATGCCGCGTACACACGATCGGAATTCTCATTGGAAAAAGCTCTGACGGTTTTCCCGACGGAATTCCGACGGAATTACGCTCAAACTGTCTTGCCTACACACGGTCACACCAAAATCCGACCGTCAAGAACGTGGTGACGTACAACACTACAACGAGCCGAGTTCAATGCTTCCGAGCATGCGTCAAATTGTTTCCGAGCATGCGTAGGAATTTTGCGCGTCAGAATTGCTACAGACGATCGGAATTTCCGATAGAAACCTTTTCCGTTGGAAAAATTGAGAACATGCTCTCAATTCTTTGCTGTCGGAAATTCGGCCAGCAAAATTCCGATGGAGCCTACACACGGTCGCATTTTCCGATGAAAAGCTCTCATCAGTCTTTTTCTGGCCGGAATTCCGATCATGTGTACGCAGCATTACACTGTTAACTTTTGTAACCCTCTTTCTATCACAATTGAACAAAATCCTGAGTTCTCTGTCAGCTTGGCCCAGCTATTGCAGCAAATAAATTGTTAGGCTTAAAACCTTCATCAGTATGATGTATTTAAAGAAAAGTAACCATTCCCGCTGATTGTTTTACAAGCGGAATTACCTCTGCGCTCGCTGACAGTTACATAAATGTGTCACAGAGATATTTTTTTTTTTCTAATTTGTTAAACGACAAAACCTCATTATATTTTTATTATCACCGTTTTCCTTGATCGCAGAAAATTCACACTGCGTTCTGCTACGATTCCACTGTCTATTTATGCAGCTTTCAATGCCTATTTTTAACATTGTTACAGCTGCAAGTCTTGGCATTGTGCTGTGCGTTCCTATACATTTTAATGTACGTATTGTAAGAGGGAGCTGTCAGCTTGTTTCTTATTAAGTCTGCGGATAAGTGATCACCGTGCATTATAATGTAATGTGTCATAATCGCTCCAGAAAAAAATAGTTCTACCTGAGTGTGAATAATGACATCCATTCAGACTCTTTTCTTATCGTTTTATGATTTTCTTTCCACTTTCCACTCACATTTGCAGCTTGGTAAAGCTTGGCTGTCCTTACGTTAAGAGACATTTTTTAACAGGCTGGATAATGATGATAAAGTGGCTTTTGAAAAGAGTTTAAAAATTTGGTTTTGCTGATAGAGTTCACTAAAGACAGTGCGATACCCTGGCACAGTCTCATGAAATTTGATATAGTTGCTTTATAGATATATCATCTGCTTTAGTGAAATGGAGGACACTGTTATTGGGCTAGCTTAGACCATCATGCAAAGCTGCACGGAGACAAGTATATACAGTAGATCCAAATCTAGGGAGCATATAAAATATACATAAAGTATATAGTCAAAGGTTTGTGGACAACTGACCATCATACCATTATGAGCTTTTTGTAGATTCTATTCCATAGGCATTAATATGGAGCTTACTCCTCACACACTCACTTTGTAGTTACAACATTTTCCACTCTTCTGGGAAGGCTTTGTGAGGTCAGGTCCTGATGTTGGAGAAGAAGACCTGGCTCTAAATTGGCATTCCAATTCATAGTATGGTTAAGGTCAGGGGTCTGTGCAGGCCACTTGAATTCCTCCAGGCCAAGCTCATCATGTCTTTATAGAGCTGGGTTTGTGCACAGGGACACAGTTATGCTGGAACAGAATTGGACCTTCCCCAAACTGTTTTCACAAGATTTAAGTGCACAATTGTCTAAAAGGTCTTAATTTACTGGAGCATTATCTAATATCTTCACTAGAAACACCTAAGCTCAATTATTTGGAGGGGTATCTGCATACTTTTAGCGTATTTGTAGAGATGATGGCCAGGAGCAGTGGTGTCGCTAAGGGGTGGCTTTTGGGGCTATAGCCCCGAATCTGGGGCCCATAGCCCAGAGTCTCTGCAGGGGTCCCCAAGGGGAGGGGAGGTTCTCAGAGGACCCTGATGTAAGTGGGGGGCTCTCTGGGGACTCTGATGCAAGGGGGAGGCTCTCTGAGGACCCTGATTTTAAGGGGGAGGCTCTTTGGGGACCCTGATTTAAGGGGGCAGGCTCTCTGGGGACCCTAATGTAAGGGGGGCTCTCTGGAAACCCTGATGTAAGTGGGGGGCTCTCTGGGGACTCTGATGCAAGGGGGAGGCTCTCTGGGGACTCTGATGTAAGAAGGAGGCTCTCTGGGGACCCTGATGTAAGGGGGGCTCTCTGGGGACCCTGATGAAAGTGGGGGGCTCTCTGAGGATATATACACACACACATATATTACTGTATATACATGTGTATGCCCGCCCAAGCGTATGACTTTCTTTACTACGCTGCTATGGGCTCTGGCCCCAGATCTTCTATAGACCTAGCAACACCCCTGGCCAGGAGTCTACAAACTTTAGGCTATATAGTGTACTGTAAATAAAACTTGTTTATAGTATAGTGATGTACATGATTTATTCAGATGAAGCCCTAATTTATAATAAAGATTATTATATACCGGAGGTTAGAGTGACACTATCCTCTCTCTCCTACTGTAGCCATCATGCCATTTATGGGAGCAATCCGATACAGACAACTGATCCTTTTATTCCCCTGACCACCCTCCCTTCACCTCTCATCTGTGCAGGTAGGTGCCTCTGGATCAAATTCAAGCACAACAGGCATTTCTCTTTTTGATGCTAAACTTTTACTGAACTTCATATGTGGTACCACAAAATACCTTAATGAGAAGATAAGCATCTTTCCCAAATAACATGTATGCTGTCAGTTTTTGGTTGGATCCCTGATGGACAAAGTACCTTCCTACTCCCTTCTTTCCACATATTTCTGCTGGTCCATCATAGTGTTAGGCTTCCTCAGTGGCAGGGCCAAATTTAGAACTTGGGGGGCCCAGGGGACTTCAGTTTTGGGGGGCCTCTCATACACAGAGTTGGTTTACATTCTCAGTGACAGTCACACATTTTCAAAATGCATGACACAACGTAATTTTGAGGTCACACAGATACACACGCAGTCATAGGCCACCTACCTTAAGGGTGTAAGCGCTCTATATGTGGTTTACTTGAGCTGTCAAAATTCCTTTTTACAAACAATACAATATACCAGTCCAGAGTAAAACATTTTACAGAGGATGGCAGGCAAAATATTACTTCCCAAGTGTCATTTAATAAAATAAAGAATTTTTAAATTATTATATATTTTTTATATTATTTTATTATTATTTATTTTTTATATTGTTTCATGTTATTTTATATTATTTTTGTATAGAAGAGGGCCCCTTCTGTCAAGGTTCCCAGGGCAGTTTCCTCTTTTGCCCCTTAAAAATCTGTCTCTGTGGCTATTGTTAACTTGGGTTACCGTAACTTGATTTTAAAGTTTTGTTTTATGTTGTTAGTTTTTTTTTTTTTATATGACTATTATCTTTCAAAAGAGTTTAATTTATGTATTAATATGTGAGAAGAAAACCTGGCTTTTGTTGGCTGTTGTTGACCTGTTTAGATAGAAAAAGAGTTTGGCACGGCTAGCTGGCTGTACTGTTTGTGGACCACATACCTAGTACATATAATAAAAAGCCAGTTCCTCAAATTGGGATTTTAAATGGACCACAAACAGTAATTGTAAAAAAGTACAAATTTATTAACATGTATAACAATGAACAACATTCAGGTGAAAATAAAAAAACAAATATGTTGGGGGCAGAAATGGAAACAGCTGAGAGAAAAAGCCCAGAACTGTCAACAGACATAGCGAGCAACGCGTTTCGAAAAAACACAGTGCAGACCTTCTTCAGGGACAAAAGGGCTTGAAACTTCCAAAACTGTGGTTTAAATCCCAAATGTTAATGCTTCGCCCAAACAGCAGAAAGTCATAACTCAACAAATGGAGAAAGAGATTGGTCAGAGCCACGCATGAGTTTCAGGCCAGGAGATCAACGACAACCAGTGATCCACGTCAGGAAAAAATGAACACCCAAAACAGGTGCCACTAGCCTGTATATTTGACTGTGATGTGTATTCACTTATGCTTTAATGGTATTCGTCCTCCAGAAACATATCATGTCGGTATCAAATAGAGTCTATGTCTAAATATAAGCGTCCAAGACATCACCGGCCTCATTAAATCTCATTCTGCTCTGACCAATCCACGTTTTTTGGAACTCTACTCATTGCATTATTAAAGCACTAATTCACACACCTCTTTTATATCCAAACCCTACTGCTAAGTACTGCGGTCCTTTGTTAAATACCAACCAGGACACTATCTGCATGGTCTTTGCACATTCGCCTTGCGTTCGTGTGGCTTTCCACAGATACTCCAGTTTCCTCTCACACACTGAAGACACGCTGGTAGAATAATTGGCTCCTGTCTAAATTGGCCCTAGTATGTGTGTATTTATGTATGTCAGATAGGTGACTGAGACTGTAAGTTCCTAGAGGGCCGGGGTTGATGTAAATGTACAGTATGTAAAGCACTGCATAAACTGTCAGTGTGATATACAGGTATATGCCTATAGTAAATACAATCAATTGGTAGAAATATAATGTTAGATATGATTTAGTTACTTCAGTGGTAACTCTTTTATTCACGTCTTCATGCCGTGGACTTGGACACCGCTAACTAGAGCCAGTTAAAGTAGACATAAGCCCTAACGGGTTTCCATTTCATTTTCCAAAGAGCTGGGTATCATAAACAGTTACCATTTTTATAAAATACAAAATTTCACTTTTTTTTCTCTCCTTTTTTTAATTTCAGTTCTGCTGATCCCCTCCAGCCTCTTTCAGCAGCTTCCTGTACACATGCACTCACTCCAATGTTGGCAACACATCATCGCTCTGGACCGGTTTCCTGATAGTGACAAGGTGACCAACATATGTCAGCAAAGCCAGATGTAGTATCCGCCAGGAGGAGGATCAGGAGACAGATGTCACCCCATAACAGGAAGTGCATAAACCTGGACTTTCATGGCAGGATCGCAAGGTATTATTTTAATGAAAGCTGCAAATTTAACATGTGAAATAACATGAATATGTGAAAGCTTATATTAAATGTTACTGCTTGGGTTTACATTTATGCCCCGTACACACGGTCGGAATTTCCAACGGAAAATGTCCTATCGGACCATGTTGTCGGAAAATCCGACCGGGTGTGGGCGCCATCTGACTTTTTCCGTCTGAATTTCCGTCGGAAAAAATTTGAGATCCTGCTCTCAAATTTTCCGACAACAAAGTCCGATCTGACTTTTTCCGATCGTGTGTAGAGAATTCCGACGGACAAAGTGCCACGCATGCTCAGATCAAATTACATGACCAAGGCTACTAGCCTCTACGTAGTTCCGTCGTACGCAACGAACGTCACCACGTTCAGAATGATCGGATTTTCCGACAACTTTGTCCGACTGTGTGTATGCAACACCAGTGTCGGACAAAATCCGTCGGAAAAAATCTGACGGATTTTGTGGTCGGAATTTCCGACTGTGTGTACGGGGCATTACTGTAAAAGAATAGATGATGAAGAATTAGAAAGGACTAAAAAAGGTTACAGAGTAGGCAGAGTATGGGAGGAAATGAAGATGCATTAAAGGGACTTAGCGCACTGAAATGTATTAAAACAGAAGATTCATTATTTTTGACGGGAAGAAAAATCAAGGCTATAATCAGGAGGGATGAAGGAACATAAGGCGAGAACAAATGAAAGTTTATCCAAGACCAGTTCTCTGTCTTCATAAAATCTAATATAAATTATGAACTTCTCAAGTCACTGCGTATTATGCAAATACAGACTGTGGAGATAAATAGCTGGGCTTCCCAAAGACTTTAATATTGGTGTCTTAGGCAAACATAGTTTGTAGATCTGTAGATGTCCATTACTAACCATTTACTCAGTACCACCGTGGAAGTGTTGAAGTGATCTTAAAGCGGTAGTAAAGCCTGCTTTGTTATTTTTTAACTACAGGTATGCCCATAATAAGGCTTACCTTTAGGTAAAATTAATATCTCCTAAACTTGCACTGTTTAGGAGATATTCACCCTGCATGCAGCCGCTGACGTCACCGGCGCATGTACCTGAAGATCCGGCATACCACGCCGGTCCTTCAGAACTTCTTGCGGGAACCGAGGGCTCCAGCCCCTCACAGCGACGGAGCCTGTGAACCCGGAAGAAAGGCCAGGGGAAGATGTCAGCCCTGTCAGTGATGACTGCACGCCGCTGTAAGGGCTTAGTTCTAAGGTAAGTATTTCATAATGTGCTAGTATGTGATGCATACTAGCACATTATGCCATTGTCTTACATTTAATTTTCTAAAGAACTGTGCATCATAAACAGTTACCATTTTTTATTTTTTATAAAATACAAATTTCACTTTTTTTCTCCTATTTTCCATCTCAGTGCTGCTGATCCCCTCCAGCCTCTTTTCGGCAGCTTCCTGTACACATGCACTCACTCCAATGTTGGCAGCACATCATACTAGCACATGATGCCATTTATGTGCTGTTTTTTTTTTTTTTTTTTATTCTGCAGTGAATTACTACCGCTTTAAAGAGTACCTGTGCTGTTGAAGCTGTGTCCATAAATAACAGACAGAGGACAAAGGACTAGTCACCAGTATTGCCTGTAAACTCTGCACCTGATCTTTTCCCCATTACTAATCAGGTGCAGCGTTTACTGGAAATACTGGTGACTAGTCCTTTGTCCTCTGCCTATACTGACTTTCCATGCCTTGTTCTCTACTGCATCTCTTAGTGGAGACAGCCATCTTGGTGGTGTAGGACCATGCTTTCACATGTCAGAGTCATTACCACTCCACCCCCTTCCTCCAATGACCAGTGATCTCACAACTGGTTGAGAAATAACCAAGAAGCAGCATGATGGGGTTAAGGTAGCACAAATCCACAGAAGGGATGAAGTAGAAGCAGGGAGATCCTTGCACTGCAGGTCCTTGGGTACAGCTTTCTCTCCAACAAGAACAGTGAGCTGTACAGTAGTGATATCACCAAATCTCACTCAAAGAGGGATTAGCATTCAGAGTAATGTCTTAAATCCCACACTGTAGATATACAGTTATGGGCTCAAGGTACAGGAAGTGCATTACTAATTTTCAGGAGAAATTCAAGACAAAAATGTAAATATTTAAGAGTATGGTTCAGACACAGGCAGAACATAACTAGGTGTTGCCTATAGAAAGTAAATCTTCACTTGAGTTCAGGTCCACTTTAGATGTTAGGATTAAATAAATGTGAAATGGTCAGGGACATTTCAGTGTCTTTCATGTATCTATACATGCTCCCAGCACAAAAAGTCCTGTGTTGTGAATAGCAGCTCCCACGTGCATGCAAAGTGACATCATCACAGCTCGTCCAATTAAAGGACCGGATCCAGCCAACCTGGAAGGAAGACCGGGGGAGGACAGAAGCCCGGTTAGCAGTGATAGCGCGCCACTGGATCACTTTGTTTTAAGTTAAGTTTCCCATAATGTGCTAGTATGCGATGCATATTAGCATATTATAATTTTGCCTTGCAGGTTTTTTTTTAAAGCCTGCAGTTTACCACCGCTTTAGCCTAAGTAAAGTCATAGAAAGGAGCACAACGATGGCTTTTTTTAATGATAAAAGTTGGAGCCTTTAAAAAAAAGTTTCATTGGTGTATATTGGAACATGTCAGGAATTTATTCATATAGACTGCCTAATGCACACCTCTGAACAACGAAAGCCCCGTACACACGGGCCGAATATCAGCTGAAATCAGCCGTTACAGTAGAAACCGGCTGACTTTCGGCCCGTGTGTACAGCTGCCCATCAGACAGAAGCGGATCTTATGACCGGCTTGAAAACCAGCAGCCGATCGGCATCTGATCAACGCTTGCAGCCAATGGCTTTGAGCGCTGACTGGTGTGTTCTGGTTCTAGTCCCCCAGTCAGAATACAATAGCACAGTGGGGGAGATCGCTGTACTAACATTGCATAGTTAGTAAGGCGACCTCTCAGTCTTTTCTGCATTCAGCCCACTGGGTTGAACAAAAAGAAGAATTTGTGTACTAGGCTTTACTCCCGGCAGGAAAAAAGCTGCTTAAAAAAACATAGTAAAAGCCAAGTATTGCATATTGTTTAGGCACCTTTAAGCACGTTAAGCGTTTGAGCATTAATGGATTTAAATGCATTTAAAGGGCCACGTACAGGTACGTGGTTTTGCCTGCCCGTGCCATTCTGTAGACGTATATCTACATGAGGCGGTTAAAAAATGTTTCATTGGTGTATATTGGAACATGTCAGGAATTTATTCATATAGACTGCCTAATGCACACCTCTGAACAACGAAAGCCCCGTACACACGGGCCGAATATCAGCTGAAATCAGCCATTACAGTAGAAAGCTGACTTTCGGCCTGTATGTACAGTTGCCCATCCGACGGATCTCATGACCGGCTTGAAAACCAGCAGCCGATCGGCATCTGATCAACGATTGCAGCCAATGGCTTTGAGCACTGACTGGTGTGTTCTGGTTCTAGTCCCCCAGTCAGAATACAATAGGACAGTGGGGGAGATCGCTGTACTAACATTGCATAGTTAGTAAGGCGACCTCTCAGTCTTTTCTGCATTCAGCCCACTGGGTTGAACAAAAATAAAAATTTGTGTACTAGGCTTTACTCCAGGCAGGAAAAAAGCTGCTTAAAAAACATAGTAAAAGCCAAGTATTGCATACTTATTTAGGCACCGTTAAGCACGTCAAGCATTTGAGCATTAATGGATTCCATTGGCCAAAAAAGTAATTGTTTCTGGCCATTGGAATGCATTAACACTCGTACGCTCCAAAATGCGTCTAGCGTTTAGATGTGTTTATGTATTTTTTTCTGTTCTTCAGCTCCTCTCCTGAACGTGCTTTTGATGTTTTTTTTTTAGCCTGTAAATTTTTCTCTTCCAATATGCCTGTAAACGTCTATGTGTGTATGGACACACAAGCTTACATTGAGGAAAATTTACAGGCTGAAAAAAAAAAAATTGTCAAATGCCTGTACAAGGGGCATTTTTTTAAAGGCCTTAAAGTTACTGAAAGGTCCACTTTAGGCAGATGCTCCAAAGCTCTATTTCAGGCAATTACTAGCTGATATTAAACTAGGTCAAGCATTGAGTGAACTACCCTTGCAGATACACGAGACTTAGCATGTATATTAAAATGCCGTTTCAGTGATTTCTCCCCATTTTCTTGGCTCAGAGCACATTCTGCATCCCAGTCGAAACCTCTCCTGGGAGTACTGCTTGCTGAGTAATTCCATTCAAATTGCCTTTTCCCCTGCAATTATGCACAGGTCACACACTAGAAATTAGATTGTTGTAACTGATGTAGAATTTATTAATTAGACAGCTTAGAAATATAATATGGGTTTTCCAAAGAAGAGCCCTGATCTCGCAGAGGAGCCGGGTCATGTTTTAGATGCAGAACTGTCAAAATGCAGCCAATTATCACTAGGCCTTTGGTTATGTAAGCAGCACTGGAGGGAGATGGAAAGCAGTGTTTTCTCCCAGGGGGGTTAAGTGTTTCAGCCCTTATGATACAATTTATTTATTCATCTCTGAAAGACTGTTAAGTATGTTGACAGTTTCCCTAAACCGAGACTGCAAAACAAATACATCTCAATTCCTTTAATCTCTAAATTCCATTGCACCGGTTTTCGGTGATCTGAATACTTTGAAGTGCAAAGGAGGGATTCGGGGTCTTTTAGACCCCCGATCCCTCCATAAAGAGTACCTGTCACCACCTATTACTGTCACAAGGGATGTTTACATTCCTTTTGACAGCAATAAAAGTGATCAAATTAAATTTTGTTTTTTAAAAAAACATAATTTCATAAAATAAAAAAATAAATAAATAAATAAGAAACAAATAAATTCAAACCGCCGCGTCACCGCGAGCTCACGCAGCAAAGAAAACACATACGGAAGTCGTGCCCGCATATGTAAACGGTGTTTAAATCACACATGTGAGGTATTGCCGTGATCAATAATTCTAGCATTAGACCTCCTCCATAACTCTAACCTGGTAACCCTAAAAAAAATTGTAAGTGTCGCCTATGAAAATTTTTAGGTACCAAAGTTTGTCGCCATTCCATGAGTGCGTGCAATTATAAAGCATGACATGTTTGGTATCTATTTACTTGGCGTAACATCTTTCACATTATAACTCGGCTTTTGGGGGTTATACCGGGATGATGCCCGCAGCTGCAGGCATTATCCCGGTACCGTTGTTTAGAGCTGCCGATCGGCTTTCCGAGGATAACAACCGATGCAGCTAAAAGCCGCTCGGTTTTTATCCCGGAGGAGCAGGAGGGGACATCCCCCCGTCCCGCCGCCCGTTCAATCGGGAGATCCGATCCAACATCCGCCGCTTCCGGTGGCTAGTGACAGACTGGAATGAAGCCGGAATTCCAGTCTCCTTGATGTAAACATGGAAGCGACGTCACGACGTCACTTCCTGTTTACTCGGCTGCCAATGGCGCCATTTAAAAAAATATATAGAGTATTCAGATACAGAGTTTTCGGTGATCTGAATACTTTGAAGTGGAAAGGAGGGATTGGGGGTCTTTTAGACCCCCAATCCCTCCATAAAGAGTACCTGTTACCACCTATTACTGTCACAAGGGATGTTTACATTCCTTGTGACAGCAATAAAAGTGATCAAATTAAATTTTTTTTTTTTAAAAAACATAATTTCATAAAATAAAAAAATAAATAAATAAGAAACAAATAAATTCAAACCGCCCCGTCACCGCGAGCTCACGCAGCAAAGAAAACACATACGGAAGTCGTGCCCGCATATGTAAACGGTGTTTAAATCACACATGTGAGGTATTGTCGCGATTGTCAGAGCAAGAGCAATAATTCTAGCATTAGACCTCCTCTGTAACTCTAACCTGGTAACTGTAAAAAAAAAAATTGAGTGTCACCTATGGAAATTTTTAGGTACAAAAGTTTGTCGCCATTCCACGAGTGCATGCAATTATAAAGCATGACATGTTTGGTATCTATTTACTCGGCGTAACATCATCTTTCACATTATACAAAAAATTGGGATAACTATTGTTTTGTTTTAATTCATGAAAGTGTCCCTTTTCCCCAAAAATTGCGTTTAAAACACTGCTGCACAAATACCGTGTGACATAAAATATTGCAACCACCGCCATTTTATTGTCTAGAGTCTCTTCTAAAAATGTATATGTTTGGGGGTTCTAAGTAATTTTCTAGCAAAGAATAGGGATTTTAACTTGTAAACACCAAATGTCAGAAATAGGCTTAGTCATGAAAGGGTTAAAATAAGTATTTGATCCCCTACCAACCAACAATCATTCTGTCTCCCACAAAGTAGCTACAGTATGTGCTCATGTGGTACACAGATTAGTCCTGTCAATTTAAGGTGCTAATAATGACAACTCGTTATGTGTATAAAAGTCCACAGAATCTCTTTCTTCCATTCAACCCCATGTGGATCCATGAGCAAGAACTGTCAAAGGACATCAGGGACAAGATTGTAGACCTGCACAAGGCTGGAATGAGCTACAAGACCATCAGCAAGAAGCTTGGTGAGAAGAAGACAACCGTTGGAGCGATTATTCGCAAATGGAAGAAATACAAAATAACCATCAATCGCCCTCGGTCTGGAGCTCCATGCAAGGTTTTGCCTCATGGGGTAAGGATGATCATGAGAAAAGTGAGGGATCAGCCCAGAACTACACGGGAGGAGCCTGTGAATGATCTCAAGGTAGTTGGGACCACTGTCACCAAACAAACCATTGGTAACACAATACGCTGCCATGGACTGAAATCCTGCAGCGCCTGCAAGGTCCCCCTCCTCGGCAATATAGATAAAGCTCATTTAAAAAATGGCATGGGTCCCTCCCCAGTCCATTACCAGGCCCTTTGGGTCTGGTATGCATATTAAGGGGAACCCTGCACCAAAATTAAAAACAAAATGGCGTAGGGGTCCCCCCAAAATTCATACCAGACCCTTATCCGAGCACGCAACTTGGCAGGCCACAGGAAAAGAGGGGGATGAGAGAGCGCCCCCCACCCCCTGAACCGTACCAGGCCACATGCCCTAAACATGGGGGGATGGTTTGGAGTCACCCCCAAAGCACCTTGTCCCCATGTTGATGGGGACAATTTTATTTTATTCGCACACGTGACCACATGGCGGCAAATTCATTCTGCATACGTAAATGTACATGCGGTGGTCGGTGGTTAAGCATTATAAAAATCACTGCTCCTGGAAAAAACTTCCGTATTTAAAACTTTTTTTTGCATTGATACATGTCCCCTGGGGCAGGACCTGGGGCCCAAACACTTTTTATGACAATAACTTGCATATAAGCCTTTAAAATGAGCAATTTAGTTTTTTCATGTTAGTGTCCTAACACTGCATAATGTTCGTTGTTTGCCGAACGTCCGAACAATCAAAGTTCGGCCTGAACTTATGCTCAGGCCGAAGCGTTCGCCCATCTCTATAACTCAACACATGGCCATTAATGGAAAATGTTTTGGCCTAACTTTCTACGTAAATCAAAAAGATATATATAAAGTAAAAGGTACCATCATCCGTATGATATGAGAAAAGTTTTTTTAGAGGAACCTGGTTCCCAAACCAGGGCCCTCCAAGGAGGGGAGCTGTCGGACTATCACGGTACAGTATAATACATTAACATGATTAATAAACCGATGTATATAAAATACAATGTTTTTTATTTATACAAGGAGAACTTTTCAGTCATAAAAACAAATGCATGCAAGAAGTATTTAAACTAGTTTCGCTATAGAGATAGCTTCATCAGGAAATACAATGTTTACATCTGCAAAAAAGAATTTGAAATTGGTAACCATGTATAATCAATACATTTGGCTGTATTAACATTCAGCAGCAATGTTTGAATCATAATATGGGGAAAGGAGATACATCATAATGGACAGTCTCTTACCCCACTTGGATGCACTATGGGTGCATAGACGAGTCCAGCAGAGCCTCCCGTGGCGACTGGGGAGGGACCTATTAGGATCAACAGGTCAATCTAGAATGTAAAGGGGTAGTAATGGTATTGTATCAATAGTAGTATAGGAATCTAGATAAACACACCCTACCCAGGAGTGTTCTAAGGCACTAGCGTCATGGTCCGTGTTAACACCAGCAAGTGCAGAGGTAGTGAAAAAGTAATGTTGGAAGGGCTGTTGGAAATGATAAATTCCCAACAGTCCTCTGTGAATGGTGAGCTAAAGAAATGCTGAGAGTCCCTATTGACATCTCAGCTGGGTTATAAGGTGGAAAAATCGTGAATGGGTGTGGGGAGGAAAAAGACAACATGCCCCAAGTGATTGAGAACCAGGATGAATAAAAGTGAGATATAAAGAAAGGTTAGCTGCATGAGGTAAATGTGGGTCTGGGTTGGTGAAAATTCAAGAATGCTTAATGATGCAGTGGAGCGAGGATAAATTTGTGAATAATGAGCCCAATATCTGGGGACAAGGAAACAAGGAGAGAGGAGGTGGAGGGGGAAAAAGGGGAAGAACGGGGGACAGGAGAAAGGGGGGGGGGAAGAGGGCGGGGAAAGGAGGGGAAGGGGAAGAGGAAGGGGGGGGAGGAAAGGGAAAAGAAATAGGGGGGGGGGAAGGAAGAGTGAGGGTTGTTGGTGGAAAGGTGAAAGATGGGGTGAGGTGGACATTGGAGTGGGAAAACATCTGGTGAAGAAGAAGTAGGGGAGTGAGAAGGGGGGGGGGATGTTGAGGGAAAGGGAAGATGGGAAAGGGGAAGATATGAGGGAAGCAGAAAGATAAAACGAGGGAAAAAAAGAGAGAATGGGGGGTAAGATTAAAAGATGCACATGATGGCATACTAGTCCATTGCAAAATGGTATAAAATGCAGTGATACAAAAATATACATGCATGTGAAAACAAAAGAAGCAAGAATTTTGTTTACAAAACCATGTGCAAAGAAAGCCGAAATGAAATATGGCCATATTTCTTACCCCCCTCTCTCTCTTTTTTTCCCTCGTTTTATCTTTCTGCTTCCCTCATATCATATTTCATTTTGGCTTTCTTTGCACATGGTTTTGAAAACAAAATTCTTGCTTCTTTTGTTTTCACATGCATGTATATTTTTGTATCACTTCATTTTATACCATTTTGCAATGGACTAGTATGCCATCATTTGTTGCATGTGCAACAAAACTGCAATCTTTTTTCATTTCAAGCTTTAGTTCCATTTGAATTTCCAGTATAAGTGACAGTGGTGGCCCATCCATAGGGGGCACACGGCCTATCCATGCATCCAACCCCCTGATCTACATGCAGGGCGCCGGACGCATGGATTCCAATCATGTTTTTTTTTTTTAAGCATGTGATTAGAGCCAGAGGCTCTAACAGGCTTCAAAAAATTGTGTGACAATAGCGAATGAATATTGTAACACTGACTCTCCTCCCGGCCAATCAGAAAGTGGGTCCTGAGACTCGTCACCTGATTGGCCGAGAGGAGATCCAATCAGATTGGCCACCAGGAGGAGGAGACACAGAGGAAGCGAGGAAGTAGCCGCCCGCAGCCCAGAGAGAATCCTGGAGCCTGGAGCGCTGCCTGCGAGATGGGGTAAGTGAAACGGGGGGGGGGGGCAGGGTGCCTTCCGTGACCAGACGTGGGGTTGGCAGGTAGTGTCAGGTGGATTGTTTAAAGTCCCCCCCCCAAAAAAAAAAAACAGCCGCCACTGATAAGTGAGATCAGTAATCCTGATCTGTTAGGCATAGGGTTGCCACGTGTCCAGGATTCACCCGGACAGTTTGGGTTTGGAATCATGTGTCCGGGTTTCAAACTGCCTGAAACCCGGGCACATTATTCAGACTGGACTATTGCTTCCCAGCAGGTTGCTGGCTGCAATTGTCTAAGCTAAGAGTGTCTGTTACACTCTCTTTCATGCTGCCCAAAGCCAACAGTAACAATCCCCCCTGACCCCCCATACACACACAGGCAGGAGAGGAGAGAGGGCTCGATCTGCACTTATTCATCCTGCCCCTACCCCTCTGCGTCTGCCCACACTTCAACCTCAGGGGCTGTGCCTCAGAAAAGAAAGCTGGAAATTTGAAGTCCAGCAGTCTCAGATACATCTGTATGAGAGGTGCTGACTGCCAAGGGGTGAGTGAGCTCACCATCCATCTCTGTCTGTGACTGAAGTCGCCCCCCTTCTCTCTCCTGCCTCTGAGTGAGTACACTAAGGTAAATCAGGGTTCTCAGAGCATCCCTTACATCAGAGTTCCTCTTTACACCAGAGGCCACAGAGTTCTCCCTTACATCAGAGTCTGCAGAGTCCCCCCTTAGTCCCCTTTCACACTTATACGACTTGTCCTACGATTTGGGACTGCAAAGTAGCATGACAAATTGTTCCCCATGATTTCCAATGACAGTCATTCATATTAGTATGACTTCAAGTCGCTCCGACTTCAAAGTAGTCCCTGCACTACTTTGGTCCAATTTTGATGCCACTTACACAGGCACTCCTTGAAATCGCGGCAAAATCGTGGCAAAAATCGCGGCAAAATCACAAGTGTGAAAGGGGCCTTACAGTGAAAGGGAACTCTGCGAGTTCAGATGCAAAAGGGGAACTCTGTGGACTCTGATGTAAAAGCGGACTCTTGTTATTAACTTCATATTATTAGAAATGTTATTTATTAGCAAAATATATGTATAGTTTATACAAAAAAATAAAATATTGCTGTGTGCCGCTAAAGTGTTAAGGTTTGACTTGAAGAAAAGGTGGCAACCCTAGTTAGGCATCATTAGTAGACATGTGCGATTAGTTTTGTACGAATCGGAAATTCGTCCGAATTTTTCGAAATTCGTACATTCGTACGAATCCGAATTACGAATTTTTACGAATACGAATTCTGAACGAAATACGAAATTTTGTTTACGAATTTCGGATCCAAATTATCCGAATCCAAACTACCAAATGATGAATTTCAACTAATATGAAAGAAATTATAGCGGATATAACGAATGATTCAAATGAATTCGAGATTCAGTATAACGAATATCAACACTCTACGAATAATAACGAATTATCCAAAAACGTACTAACGTTACATAACACATAAGTCTATTGTCTATTGTTCACCAATCACTCAGAGGAAGTACGAAATACGAAATTTCGTATTCGTAAACGAAATTTCGGATTTCGTACTTCCTCTGAGTGATTGGTGAACAATAGACATTATAAACTTGTGTTATGTAACGTTAATACGTTTTCGGATAATTCGTTATTATTCGTAGAGTGTCGATATTCGCAACGATCCGTAACGATATTAACGATTCATAACGATTCGTATTTCGTACGAATCCTAATTAAATTTCGTACACGAATTACACATTTTTTTTTTATACGAAACGGAACGGAGCGAAACAAATTTTTTGACGGCTCCCATGTCTAATCATTAGTCATTTTTTAGTCTATAGGTTCACTTTTAGCAACAAGGAAGGGTTTTTTTTTTTGCATTATTGCTAAAACCGAAGCTTCATCTAGCCTTTCATTCAGCATCCTCATAATTATTGTGTGTGACAATTACATCCAGAGTAATTGCAACTTAATACCTCTCCACAAGTGAAAATTGCAGCTTTTAGCTGGAAAAGCGTTATAATAATGAACAAAATCCCCTTAGTGATGCGGTTTTTACTACCTCCGGCAAGTGTTGCCTAAACCGCTGACTCCGCACGGAGTGCAATTGGAGGGGCCTAACTGCCATTATTAAGCTGTGGAACACAAAGGAGATTATATGCAACGGGAATAATAACGATTTTATGTGCAAAGTTTTCTAAGCAGAGGTCACTCACAAACAGGCAAAGTTCAAAATCCCAAAACATGTTGAGAATTCCTAAAGCTTGTGCTAGTTTGAGTATCTTCTCTAGCTCTCTGTCTCCACCTAATTCCTCAATATAAGATTAATAATAATACAAAAACAAAAAATATGGATGACTCAGTAACCCTAATTAAACTGTGTACAGAACAAGCATCAGGAGCCATTAAACCATACAGCACAAGTGAGTCTGGCAGAGATAGTTGATTTTCTCAGAATAAACTGAAGATTTACATGTTCTCAGCCACATGCCAAAATGTTCTCATTTGTATCTGATCCAAAGTAATAACCATTGAAAATGTTTGGCTGGTGCGGGCATAAATCAAGTACTCATGTAATCTGTGGAGCTGTAGCTAGCTGTATTTCAGCAAGTCTCTCATGAGTAATTAAACTAAGCTGAACAGGTGTAGGAGTGAACAATGGGAGACAATTTGCTCTCCCAAGGTATCGTATATGGAACATTGGTGACAAGGATTTGTACGTTTGTGGTCAATGCAGGACTTTAAATTAGGTACATCATCGACTCATTGTAAAATAGTAGACATGTGCGATTAGTTTCATACGAATCGGAAATTCGTACGAATTTCGGGAAATTCGTACATTCGTACGAATCCGAATTATGATTTTTTACGAATACGAATTCTGTACGAAATACGAAATTTCGTTTACGAATTTCGGATCCAAATTATCCGAATCCAAACTACCAAATAACTAATACGAAAGAAATTATAGCGGTTATATAACGAATGATTCAAATAAATTAGAGATTCAGTATAACGAATATCGACACTCTACGAATAATAACGAATTATCCGAAAACGTATTAACGTTACATAAGTGACACAAGTCTATTGTCTATTGTTCACCAATCACTCAGAGGAAGTACGAAATAGTGATTGGTGAACAATAGACAATAGACTTGTGTCACTTATGTAACGTTAATACGTTTTCGGTTAATTCGTTATTATTTGTAGAGTGTCGATATTCGTTATCCAAATGAACAGAAACGTTTAAAATTTACGATTCGTACGAAATTCGTATTTCGTACGAATCCGAATAACATTTTGTGAACAATAGACAATAGACTTGTGTTATGTAACGTTAATACGTCTTCGGATAATTCGTTATTATTCGTAGAGTGTCGATATTCGTTATCCAAATTAACTAATTAATAAAAAAAATTCGTAATTTTTTTTTATACGGAACGGAACGAAGCGAAAACAAATTTTTTGACGGCTCCCATGTCTATAAAATAGCTCCTTTTGTAATTGTAGCGGTCACACGTTCACAAGTGTGCGCTATGTATGGAAATTTAGTTTTTACCCTCAGAACAGTAATGGGGTTCTGAGGGTTAATTGTGTAGGTTAACTTTGGCATCAGTTTGGCTGGGCTGTACTAGGGTTGTGTCTGGTCATGGGTACAGTGAGGTGCACATGACAGGCCTAGAACCAGGCCTGGTTGGTAGTCTTAGGTATCAGTCTTCCCCGGTACCAATCAGTGGGTGCGCCTGGCCCCGCTGGGTAGTCTGGGGAAGAGTACTTAAGGTGCTGAAGTCACGTGTTCAGGGTTCGGCCGCAGTCCTGTTTCCTGGTACTGGACCGGGGTAGCCCTGCGAGGGGACCCGGGCCTGGGAGCACTTGCCGTCCCGCAAACATGGTCAGTCTGACTAGCCCCACAGACCCGCATGGTCTGGGGCAAGGATCCGCCCGTTCACGAGTCTCGGAGCCGGTTAGCCCGAGGCCCAGTAACTGAAGGAGGATTCAAGGCGTCCCGGTGTGCTCTCATCACTGGAGGGGCACCACAGCTCGTATAGGTGACCGGGGGAGGACTCTTCGGAGGAGGGCCAACAAGCTGGCATCTCAAGAGGAGCCTTGTTACTGAGTTGCATGGACACTAAAGAATCCACACTTCTGCAGTACTACTAAGGAGACAGAGAAAGTTCCAGGTACTGTGGGAAAGGTTCCTATTCACCTTTGGTTGCATGTTCATTCTGTGTCAGAGACTTTTACCAAGTTGCCGGATCACATTGTCAGCTGCTATACCTATGGTTAGAGGCATATCTGACTTAGAAGTACCCAGCTGCGAGTGGCTACTCTCTGGGTTTAATTTATGACATTTGTGGATGTCAGCGGTTCAAGGTGCCTGAGTTTCTTCAACCTTGCCCTCTGTTCCTATCTGAGACTGTTTTGTTGGATGTTACCACTGCAAGAATAAAAACCTTAAAAAGGACTTTTATTGTGTCAGCATCCAAAGTGTTTGGGTATGAACCCTGGGAACCCCTGGACATTCGTCGACAAGCCAAGCGGAGGTAACCGGTAAGCCCAAAATTCAAGGCCGCCCCTCTGAGGGTTATGGCCGCTACATAATCATAGAGTTGATAACAAAAATTGCTAGTCAGCCAATCACATGGCAGCAACTCAATGCATTTAGGCATCTCGACGGGGTGAAGATGACTTGCTGAAGTTCAAACCGAGCATCAGAATGGAAAAGAAAGGGGATTTAAGTGACTTTGAACATGGCATGGTTGTTGGTGCCAGATGGGCTGGTCTGAGTATTTCAATAATCCTTGATCTACTGGGATTTTCATGCACAACTATCTCTCGGGTTTACAGAGAATGGTCCAAAAAAGAGAAAATATCCAGTGAGCGGCAGTTGTGTGGATGAAAATGCCTTGCTGATGTCAGAGGTCAGAGGAGAATGGGCAGACTGGTTTGAGATAATAGAAAGACAACAGTAACTCAAATAACCACTCGTTACAACCAAGGCGTGCAGAATACCACCTCTGAATGCACAACACATTGGACCTTGAAGCAGATGGGCTACAGCAACAGAAGACCACATCGGGTGCCACTCCAGCTGCGACATTCAGATGGTAGGGTCCAAATTTGGCGTAAACAACATGAAAGCATCGATTGATCCTGCCGTGTATTAACGGTTTAGGCTGGTGGTTATGGCGTAATGGTGTGGGCAATATTTTCTTGGCACACTTTGGGCCCCTTAGTACCAATTCAACATAGTTTAAATGCCACAGCCTAACAGAGTACTGTAGCTGACCATGTCCATCCCTTTTAAGTGTACCCATCTTCTGATGGCTCCTTCCAGCAGAATTATGCACCATGTCACAAAGCTCATCACTGGTTTCTTGAACATGACAATGAGGTCACTGTACTCCAATGGCCTCCACAGTCACCAGATCTCAATCCAATAGAGCACCTTTGGGGGGTGGTGGAGTGCTATCATGTCAATATGGATCCAACTCTCTGAGGAATGTTTCCAACACCTTGTTGAATCCATGCCAAAAAGAATTAAGGCAGTTCTGAATGCAAAAGGAGGTCCAACCTGGTACTAGCAAGGTGTACCTAATAAAGTGGCTGGTGAGTGTATATGCATTAATGTATTTGATATTTCTGAATGTGTTAAGTAAGGGACTTTTCTCTCACTTTCCTGACTTGTAGGTTTGTTTAATGTCAGTGACATAGAAATCTTTAAAAAATAATTCCATTCATTACATATTTTAAATAGTTACATTGGTCCTACTTGGACCAATGTACTTATGTATATACCATACCTGGCCAATGTCCTGAGAAGCTGGAAATTGCTAAAGTAGACACTTTAGTCTACTACCTCCATCTCCTGGGTCCCATGCCAAGCGGCCATTCTGATGCATTGTGAATACAGAAGGTTGGCTGCTTAGCACGGGTGCCGTTCAGAGAATGCTTTTCATGTTCTGAATGAATGCAGGTTTGGATGAGGGTGAGAACGTGATGTCACTGCCCCACTTCTCCACCTCATCCAATCAAAGCATTCTCTGAATGCCACCTGTGCTAAGCAGCCAGCCTCCTGGTATTCAAAATGCATCAGGCGTGCCACTTAGCATGGGACACGGAAGTAAGAAGAGATCGCTATAGTAGCGGTGTCTACTTCAGTGATATCCAGCTTCCCGGGGCATTGGTCTGGTATGGTTTATACATACCGTAGTTACATTGGTCTATGTAAAAATTTACCATGACTGGAATTCTTCTTTAAAGCTAAACTCTGGGCAAATACACAAGACACGATATTGCAACTCGCTCTATTCATAATATGCCATTAACCAGCTGTGAACACAGTACGCCCTGTACTTCTGCTCTACTGACAATTCCCTCTTCACACTGGCTAGTGATTCCCAGCTGTCAAAATCCTAGCTGGCAGTGGCTTTGTGAATACAGCAGCGATACAAAGTGCTGCTGTGAAAAAATGGACCACATGACAGTGTTTAAAAACACTGTTCAGGTGTGAGATAGAGAGATACATGCAAAGTAACATTGCTACTTTTTTGGGCGTGGCTTAGCAGCAGATGTAACCGGAAGCTTGGGCTCTCTGCTCCGTCGAAGATCCTCTCTTTAATCCTGAGGACCTTTCTTTCCCCTGCTCTCTCCCTGGATCCCGCTACCAGAATCGACAGCTGACATCCCCAGCTACACGGCGGTGCCTTTTGTTTGACAGCACACCATGTCTAGCCACGGATCGGCGTCCCTCTCCGTTCCCGACAAAGCCGGCCAAGATTGCGGCGGCCCGCCTCATTCAGCCAAAGAGACCTACAAGGAGGCTGCCCTGACATTTTTCGCCAGGGCGGCACCCAAGGACTCCTCTCTGCTGCCAGCTCTCCAGGCTGAAACGGATGACATCCGCAATGAGGCAGATGACACAGTCCCGCTGGAGGACCCTGACACGCCGCCTCTTTCATGGGACAGTGTGAGTCGGTCCCTCCTTCTGTTAGTGATGACCCAGAACCTACCCTGAGGGACATTATGGCTGCAGTTCTATCCTGCAACACCTCTATAGCAGCCCTAACATCTGAAATCAAAGATTAAAACAAAGCTGTCCTTTGTCAGGCAGGACATGCAGAAATTGCGGGACCGCACTACTGCATTAGTTCTCAGGGAATATTAAGTACATTGGAGGATGACTTGGCCCCCATACAACGAGATGTACACTACAATACAGTCATGGTTGACAAGCAGGCCTCCCGCATAGATGACATGGAAAACAGGATGAGAAGGAATAATGGTCGGGCATCAGCATTCCGGAAAAGACCGAAGGGAAGAATCAGGTACATTTTATTGAACAGTGGCTCCTTCAAGATTATGGGAAAGACTCCTTTTCTCCCATGTTCTATACCCCTGAGACCACTACCACCGGGCAACCCCCCCCCCCACATGTTTTTATTCAAGCTACTCAACTACAAAGATAGCGACGTTATCCTTTCAAAAGCCAGGAATCTGTGGGACGCTTTGAAGATGGCTAACTCAAAAATCTCACTATTCCCCGACTTCTATGCGGAAGTGCAGAAACAGAGAGCACAATTTAATGAAGTAAAGAAACGCTTGAGGGACCTTAATGTACAATAATCCATGCTTTACCCTTCTCGTCTCCATGTGGTGGCAAGAGACCAGGTAAATTTTTTCGAAAAAATGTAACTGGTGTTGCAATGGCTGGACAGAGAGGAACGCTCCATTTGGGAGGAGGCGGCGGCGAATTGTAGGCAAGATGTCTGAAGTCCGTGAGCTCACTGCGAATCAACTTCAAACTTAGCCACAGCTTGCTGATGTCCACCGTTATTCAATGTTTGACAAGGCGGATGTCCTAAGAGATGGTCGATAATATCTTCAACCTAGTGTCGCCAGTTGTGACACCTAGGGTTACGAGACGCACCGACAGGAAGCCCAGAGACCCTGTCCCCCACACCTCAGACGTTTCAAAGGTCCCTCAGGGATGAAGGTCTTTTCATACGTTTTTTGCAAAGGCCTATTTGATGTTCTTTTTCACAGACCAAGGCCCTATTCAAAGCTTTAGAGGGGTAATTCCCCAGTTTACTGCTGATCCCGGGTCAACAACTGAACTTCTCTGTGCTCAACGGGTATTTTTCTTTCTAAATGGATAATGGTATGGTGAATATACATGTTCTATGATGGGAGATTATGTTTTACTTCAAAAGCTGTCTGCCAGCTATTTCACATTGACATATCATGGCTAGATCTCATGTGGTGCTTAGTTGGAATGTGAGGGGTCTGGGTAACAGGGTGAAAAGGTTGGCTGTGACACATGCGGCTAAGCGCTTATGGTCTTCCATAATCTGTCTGCAAGAAACACATATGCATACAGATCAATCTGTGCAATTCTCAGCTCGTTTGTTTAGCCAACAGTTTCATTCTACCTATTCCTCATTCTCTCTTTTGTAGTAGTAGTAGTAGATAAAAATGGGAGGTATATTTTTCTAAGATGCAACTTGGAGGGGCTGGACTGTATATTAGCCAATGTGTACATACCTCCTCCCTCTCTGCAGAAGTCCTTAAGATTTTGGCAGGCTTTTTAGCCCACCATCCTAATGTTCCAGCCCTCATTGTGGGAGACTTCAATAACTACTTTGCAATTTGCACTTAGATAAATTTACGGTGGCTGGCCCCTGACGGTCATCGGCCGGAGGTCCGACATCGTTTGCCAATCTTCTAGCGGAGATGGGACCTTATGATGCCTGGTGCCAACCCTCAAACTTATTCTTGCCACTCTGACCCCACGCCATTTTTTTTTTTTTGGCCGGGGTTCCCCTTAAAATCCATCCCAGACCTGAAGGGTCTGGTATGGATATTTAGGGGGACCCCACGTCATTTTTTTTTTAAATTTGAAGTGGGGTTCCCCTTAATATCCATAGCAGACCTGAAGGGCCTGGTTATTGAATTTGGGGGGACCCCCACGCTTTTTTTTTTTTTTTTTTTATCAATGAATGACTGTTCTCTGTGTTACGGAACCGACAATTCATTAGCCAGCAATAGCCGCAAGTGATTTTAAATAGCTTTTTTTCCTGCAAAAATGACACTTTGTTTTACAAATCATTCGAATCATTCGTTATATCAGCTATAATAATTTCTTTCGAATTAGTTGAAATTCGATATTGGTAGTTTGATTCGAATAATTTGGAGCTTAAATTCGTAAACGGAATTCTTCCTGCAAAAATGACACTTTGTTTTACGAATCATTCAAATCATTCGTTATATCCGCTATAATAATTTTTAGTTGAAATTCGATATTTGGTAGTCGGATTCGAATAATTTGGCGACGAAATTCGTAAACGGAATTTCGTATTCCGTACGGAATTCGTATTCGAAAAAATTCGTACTACGGATTCGTAAATTCGTACGAATTTCAAAAAATTCGTATGAATTACGAATTCGTACGAAACTAATCGCACATGTCTAGTCTGGGTATGATGGGCTTCATGGTACATACTCCATTGTTAAAAATGTATACCAATAATGATGCCCTGTGGGGATCAGAACATATAACATAAGGCGTTATACATGTTCAAAAAAATTTATCACAAAGAATATATGTACAATAACATCAAACATAAATGTGTCTTTTAAAATGATCATCATTCAACATTACAATCCACGATCTTCGCCTTTTTTATTTCAGGATTCGTGTTTATCTTGCTAACACATCATTTGCTAATTAACACTGATACATCCACGGCCAGGAGACCCAATAATTACTCAGTTTTCGGTGTGACTGTGATGCAGACACATTGAGGTCTGGCCAATTATCATACTGACCCCATGATGCAGTTGTATCTTTTACAATATCACATTTTAACTTTTCTTTTTAATCAGTTGTATTTTGCATTTTGTTCAGTGATATGGCTCTGTATTACACAGATTTCTGTTCTAGTTATATAGATGGGATGAAAATGTTTGCCAATTAAACTGTGCAACTTGATTATATGTAGTTTAATTTGTCTTGGATGCTTGTTGGATTATATAGGCGGTGGGCCATCTCAATGACTGATTGTCCTCAAAATGAAAGGCTGCTTTAACCTCCCTGGCGGTATGATTATTTCTGATTTTAGGTGCTGAAAGCGGTACAATTATTTTGCATGGAAATTTGGCGTTTTAATATTGTAGGCCTGCAATTCTTAGGAATAACTCACTTACATCTGTCCAAACAAGAGTCTAGTAGACATCCCGGGTATGATAAAGTTTGAAACACAAAATCATAAATTATAATATAATAAATAACTATAAATAATTATAACAAATTATTAAATAATTTTTATTATTATTATATTATTATGTAATCAAATCAAAAACACTGAAATTTGCTCAGTTGCAGAATTATCGCTGTCATTAGATTTAGTGTTTGATGACGAATTTCCTCACAAATCGCTATCGCTCAATTCTGCAAGTGATTCTAATTTTATATCGGTGTTTTCTAGCTGGTCTAAAACCACTTTTGACATAAAGGGACCCTTTTTGGTTGCTATGGACAATCTCCAAATTCCAGGCAGAAAAAAAATATATTTATAATATAAAAGTGCATGCAGGGCACTGGACAGACCACTAGGGACAAAGGGGGTGTGTAATTTTGTTATACAGTACTGTAATCTGTAAGATTACAGTATACTGTATGTGTTTTTACTTTTTTTAATTTGGCGCCGATCTCCGCTCCTGTGCGTCGCAACGTCGCAGGGAATGGAGCTCGGCGACACTTGGCACTGTGTGAATCGAGCGAGGAGACAGCTCGCACACACAGCGGGGAGACATCACAGGATCCAGGGGACAAGGTAAGTAACCTTCCCTGTATCCTGTGATGCGATCCCGAGTCTGGCTCGGGGTTACCGCTAATGGTCCTGAAATTTCACCCCGAGCCAGACTCGGGAATACCACCAGGGAGGTTAATAACTCTCCCAACTTTAGGATGGACAATTTGGAAAGGGGGAGCAGGGGCTGATTTAAGGGGGTTAGGGCTATCAGTCACCAATGCTCCATCAGACCAAAAACTCTACAATCACAAAAGCTCAAGCTCCTTTCTGATTGGAGAGCTCTAGCTTTGACTCAGGAATGTGCCAGACCTCTGCAGAGAAACCACTGCTTCCACACTGAGAGAAAGCATCCTTCTGTCCAGCATGCTGAAGATAGGCATTTCTACTCAGGCTGTGGCTGCTTTCTAAAGAAAACTGACTGTAAGGGCCAGTTCACACTGGGATCGTAGAGGAACACGACTAGACATGTGCGGATTGTTTCATTACGAATTAAAATTCAGACAAATTTTTCGTTATTCGGAAATGCAGATCTATCTGAATACCCAAATTACAATATAAACAAATTTTAACGAATGCTCTGAATAACTAAACGAAATTCGGACTGAACTTCAAATCTAATTTTACATTGAACTCCAGTCGAATTCTAACTACACATGTTGCTGAAACCAAAGACTGTGTGTGTTATAAGAGTACCATTTTGAAATAATGCTGTTTTTGTTAAGCCAAAGGTGATTTAAAGAGTCATTGTAATCATTAGATGAAGATTTTTCTTTTCTTTGTTCACTTTAATGCATTCGAAATGAAAACAATATAACATTTCTATTCCGACCAATTTGAAAATGTATTGATTTGAACGTTTCGAATCTAAAAAATCTGTAAATCGAAGAAAATTCAAAAAAATACAAATTCCGAATACGAATTGAACGAATCAACCAAATTTAACTAAACGCGTGAGGAGAGAGAGATGAACGGCTGCAGCGGCGCCGTGAGTACAAAAAAAAAATGTGCCATCTGTCCCCGCTGCCATCTGTCCCCAGTGCCACCTGCCAGTGCCACCTTTCCCCAGTGCAACCTTTCCCCAGTGCCATTTGTCCCCAGTGCCATTTTTCCCCAGTGCCACTTGTCCCCAGTGCCATGTATAAGTGCCATCTGTCATCAGTGCCACGTTTCATCAGTGCCACGTCAGTGCCATCTGGCATCAGTGCCATATCAGTGTCACATGTCATCAGTGCCACATATTAGTGCCATCTGTCACCAGTGCCACGTATCAGTGCCATCTGTCATCAGTTCCACCTGTCAGTGTCACGTGCCATCTGTTATCAGTGTCACGTGTCATCAATGCCACGTATCAGTGCCATCTGTCATCAGTGTCACGTGTCATCAGTGCCACGTATCGGTGCCATCTGTCATCAGTGCCACGTATTATTGCCATCTCTCATCAGTGCCACGGATTAGTGCCACATGATATCAGTGCCACGTATAAGTGCCACATATAAGTGCCATCTGTCACCAGTGCCACATATTAGTGCCATCTGTCAGTGTCACGTGTCATCAGTGCCCTGTATTAGTGCCATCTGTCATCAGTGCCACATCAGTGTCACGTGTCATCAGTGCCACGTATCAGTGCCACCTGTCATCAGTGCCACATCAGTGTCACGTGTCATTGTCCTGGTGCTCCAAGGCCTTCAAAAGTGTAATAGGTAGTCAACAAGTTAGATGTGTAATTTATGCTCCTAGAACACGCGATGGCGCTCCCTGCATTTTGGGCCTCTATAAGTGGATAGGCTGTGGTAAAGTCCCACACATGTGGTATCGTAATACTCAGGAGGAGTAGCAGAATGTATTTTGGGGTGTCATTTGTGGTATACACATGCCATGTGAGAGAAATAACCTATTACAATGACAATTTTGTGGAAAAAAATAAAAAATAAAAAAATAATTCATTTTGCAAAGAATTGTTGGAAAAAAATGACAACATCAAAAAGCTCACCATGCCTCTTAGTAAATACCTTGGAATGTCTACTTTCAAAAAAGGGTTCATTTGGGGGGTATTTGTACTTTCCTGGCTTGTTAGGGTCGCAAGAAATGAGATCGGTCACCAGTACATCAATTTTGTATGATTCACACCACAGTTTGTAGAGTCTGTAACTTTCACAAAGACCAAATAATATCCACTAATTTGGGTTATTTTTACCAAAGAAATGTAGCAGTATAAATTGTGGCCAAAATTTATGAAGAAAAATTAATAATTTGCTAAATTTTATCACAGAAACAAAGAAAAATGCGTTTTTTTTCAAAATTTTCTGTCTTTTTTCATTTATAGCGCAAAAAATAAAAAACCCAGAGGTGATCAAATACCACCAAAAGAAAGCTCTATTTGTGGGAAAAAAAGGACAAAAAATTTATTTGGGTACAGTATTGCATGACTGAGTAATTGTCATTCAAAGTGTGAGAGCACCGAAAGCTGAAAATTGGTCTGGGCAGGAAGGGTGTTTAAGTGCCCAGTAAGCAAGTGGTTAATGAATCAAAACTAAACAAAACTATTTTTTTTCGTCATGCACATGTCTAAACACGACACACATTGCTTTGTGATTCATTTGAATGGGCTATAATCTCAATGGAACCCTACTTTTAACCGGTTCCCCCGAGGCCATTCAATAAAAAGCTTGCATCTAATGAAATTCATTGCTATATGCAAACATAATGTGTAAAGAAAAAAAAATAAAAAATACTGTGCTGATCTCATGCACCCTCCCAAGAAAAAAAAAAAATCTCTCTAGCAATACACACCAAACTGAGCATGTGCAGCTTGCCCCCAGGGCTCTGTTCTATGAGGAGATGGTTTGGGGACAGTGGAAGATCAGAGAGACAGGATCACACCGCCTTTTTACACAATGCAGAGGATTAACCCCTTAGGTTCCACAGTGAGTATAGTAAGCATGCTTTACTGCATATACAGACTGATTTTACTGTTGTGGGTTTAGAAATACTTTAAGCACAGTTGTATGAGTTTTTTAGATGGAATATAGTCAAATTGTACACGATAAGACCCATAATGCCTGTGTGCATAAGCCCTAAAACAAAGTGCATTCATCTTTCTTGCTGTTCACATCTTCACTATCCTGGCCATGCCTGCACATTAGTGCCCTATAGAATTCTACCGTGTTTCCCCCGAAAAATAAGACCTACCCAAAAAATAAGACCTAGCGTTATTTTCCAGCAGGGCTGGAATATAAGCCCTACCCCGAAAATAAGCCCTAGTTTAAAATGCTTGTAAAATCCTATAATCCACTCTATTACAGTAGAATATAATGTACAATGTGTGTGTTTCTGTAATATAATTGTGGGGAAGAGAGCTGCGGCGGGTCACAGAAGAGCAGAGCGGTGCTATGATGAAGGTATTTGGCACAATTATATTACAGAAACACACACATTGTACATTATATTCTACTGTAAGAGTGGATTATAGGATTTTACAAGCATTTTAACTCGGTTCACACTGGGGATTCCTGTCAGGCAGGGAGAGAGAGAGGGAGAGAAGATAGCACATTACATGGTAAGACCTACCCCGAAAATATGCCCTACTGTGTCTTTTACTGACAAAATGAATATAAGATCCGGGCTTATTTTCAGGGAAACACGGTATGTGGCTGTGTTCAGAGGCCAGGGGCTATTGGAGATGGTCCCATAGAAGTCTATAGGGCTGTACTGAGCAGCACAGGCCAGGATAGTGTAGAGCAGGGGTGCCCAACCAGTGGCCCGGGGGCCACATGTGGCCTGCGGAGCCCTCTGATGTGGCCTGCAACCTCCTTCTGTGGGATGGCGGATCGGTAAGCCCAGATCATGGGTTGTAGACCCGCCATCCCAGAGCATCTGTGTTGTTAATGAAGCCGGCAAAGCAAGCGGACCCTCCATTCACCTCTATGAGATGGCAGATGTAAACAGATTTGTGTCCATTTGTCCGCAACAGGTTACCAAGTCGCTTAACCGCTTCCCGACCGCCTTCTGTAGATATACGTCTACAGAATGGCACGGCTAGGCAAAGGCACGTATATATAAGTCCCCTTTAATTGCCTAGCCTTGGGGTCGCGCTCGCGACCTGGTCAGGAGCTCCGTGACCACGGCCGCGGGACCAGTGGACCCGATCGCCGCTGGTGTCCCGCGATCGGGTTGAAGAACAGGGAGAGGTCTGTGTAAACAAACCTCTCCCCGCGCTTCCTACACTGCCTGTCATTGATCGTCTGTTCCCTGTCATCTGGAAAGCCGATCAATGATGTAAAAAAAAAAAACATGTCACACACCATAACCCCTCCCCGCCCCCTAGTGGTTAACTCTTTCACTTCCAGTGTCATTTATACAGGAATCAATGCATTTAAATAGCATTGATTGCTGTATAAATGACAATGGTCCCAAAAATGTGTCAAAAATGTCCGATGTGTCCGCCATAATGTCGCAGTCACAATAAAAATCGCTGATCGCCGCCATTACTAGTAAAAAAAAAATATTAATAAAAATGCTATAAAACTATCCCCTATTTGGTAAATGCTATAACTTTTGCGCAAACCAATCAATGATCGCTAATTGCAATATTTTTTACCAAAAATATGTTCAAGAATACGTATCGGCCTAAACTGAGGAAAAAAAATGTTTTTTATATATTTTATTATAGCAAAAAGTAAAAAATATTGCATTTTTTTCAAAATTGTCGCTCTATTTTTGTTTATAGCGCAAAAAATAAAAACCGCAAGGGTGATCAAATACCACCAAAAGAAAGCTCTATTTGTGGGAAAAAAGGACGCCAATTTTGTTTGGGAGCCACGTCGCACGACCGCGCAATTGTCAGTTAAAGCGACGCAGTGCCGAATCGCAAAAAGGGGCCTGGTCCTTTGGCTGCAAATTGGTCCGGGGCTGAAGTGGTTAAGTGGCCCTCGCTCTTCAAAAGGTTGGGCACCCCTGGTGTAGAGTCATTGGGATGGATGTAAACAGTGTGTAGCAAGTGCAGTCTACTGTCTCCACTGCAGGTGGCGCTTAACTGCAGCGAATTGTGAGGTCCAACACCCCACCTACAAGCAGAACTGTGGTAAGTGTCTGTGAAGGGGTAGGGTGGGTTTGGTTAGGTCAGGGGAAGGGGCAGAATAGATAAGTGCTCTTGTCCTTTAAACCAAACACTGGTTGTGGGTGGTACTCTATAGTATGCTATAGAGCTGTGGGCACTGTACTAAAAATGTTTTAAACTTTAAAAAGTCTCAGCTGTGTCCACCCTGGTTGTAACCGAGGTCGGCGGTGCAATTCCTCCTCTCTCATGCTTCTCGGAAATTGAACTGACACTGAAAGCCAGTTGGACCTCAACACATAAATCACATCCTGCAGACTCTGCTTAGTGGCCGTGGAATTGAAGTCATTTTGTTTCATATCTGCTTTCCCCTAAAAGAAAGCCTCGCAGCTCTCCGGTAATAACACCATTCATAGACTGCACTGTCCAATCTTCCTTCTGCCGCTTTGCGCTAATAAAACTTCCACAAGAGGAGACGTAGATGACTTTCTAGAATGGGTACAGATTTCAATCGTGCTGTCAGCTCATTCTGTGACCCCAGGGCAAGTCGTGCCGATTCTGCGGGGGATCATAAAACAGATTTGTACTTCTGCCGCGTTCCAGCATGTATGCGCAAAGGAGCCAGATTTCTTCCTAACTACACAAAAGTTAAAAATAAAGACTGTCTCTGTTTTAAATAAAGACATAGGGGGAATTTAAGAAAAATAAAGCAGACAGAATTTAGCGCAGGTGTGCGTGGAAACCAATCAGCTTTTATCTTCAGCTTATCCAGTTAAACTTTGAAAATGAAATAAAGAATCTCATTGGTTGCCTGCTCCAGATTCTACCTGCTCCAATTTTAATAAATTGCCCTTAATGAACCATAATGCTGATGGATTTGGCAAGTTCATTTTCTGGTACGCACTTCTCTATCTGCTGATGCGCAAATAACTCTCCAACATGTAACCCTGTAACCCCCCCATAGAACACATTATTTACTGTTCTCCAACCTGGGGAGTTCTGTTCTGTCTGTTCTGGGGAGTTGATGCATGGCAGGAAGAAGTGACCACCCCAAAGGGTATCTGTTGATAGGCAGTGGTTAAGACCCCATACACACTATTAGATTTTCTTCCGATTTTTGTCTTCAGTTTTACCAAAACCATAAAATATAAGAGAAAACCTTAATGCCGCGTACACACGAGCGGAATTTCCGTCCGAAAAATCTTGGATGTTTTTTCCGACGGATTTCCACTCAAGCTTGGCTTGCATACACACGGTCACACAAAAGTTTGTTGAACTTTCGACCGTCAAGAACGCGATGACGTACAACACTACGACAAGCCGAGAAAATTAAGTTTAATGCTTCCGAGCATGCGTCAAATTGTTTCCGAGCATGCGTGATTTTTTGCGCGTCCGAATTGGTACAGATGATCGGAATTTCCGATCAAAACTTTTATCGACCGAAAAATTGAGAACATGCTCTCAATCTTTTGCTGGCTGGAATTCGGCCAGCAAAAGTCCGATGGAGCATACACACGGTCGCATTTTCTGACTTTTGCTGGCGGAATTTCCGATCGTGTGTACGCGGCATACGAGTTTTAATTTGTATGCAATCAGGCAGGCCCTTGCACTACATGGTTTTGGTAAATTGTTTTTGGTAAATTGTTTTTGCAGATTGTTCTGCACTCCTGTGACCCATTTTCAGCTGACCGCGGGCTTCAGAGCCGTCACAGAGCCCGTCCAGGCTCGGGCAATATCAAAGACAATGAAGTCGGGATCCGCCCACATGTCTGGACCGACAACTGGCTCAGTGAACCGCTGAGAGCCTGAGCGTTTCCGCTCATGCACCCTCCACAGCCCAGCGATCCAGTGAGCATAGGGGGGCAGAGGAGAGAGCTGCTGACTGACAGTCTAGGGCAGTGATGGCGAACCTTGGCACCCCAGATGTTTTGGAACTACATTTCCCATGATGCTCATGCACTCTGCTGTCTAGATGAGCATCATGGGAAATGTAGTTCCAAAACATCTGGGGTGCCAAGTTCGCCATCACTGGTCTATGGTCATAGAAGAGAGATCAACAAAATTGAACATTACTATGTTGAAATCTGATCAATTAAAATATGAAATATTTTCTACCACCTAACTCTGAGCACTGGCTTCCCCACTTGCAAGAACACACAGTCCCTGGAATTCATAACAGATTTTGCGAAAGTGTCCCTTATGCATTCTAATGCCGCGTACACACGATCGGAATTTCAGCCAGCAAAAGACCGATGAGAGATTTTCATCGGAAAATGCGACCGTGCGTATGCTCCATCTGAATTTTGCTGGACGAATTCCCGCCAGAAAAAATTTGAGAGCATGTTCTCAATTTTTCAGACGGAAAAGGTTTCTATCGGAAATTCCGATCGTCTGTAGCAATTCCGACACGCAAAATTCCTACACATGCTCGGAAACAATTTGACGCATGCTCAGAAGCATTGAAATTCATTTTTTCTTGGCTCGTCCTAGTGTTGTACGTCACTGCGTTCTTGACGGTCGGAATTTGGTGTGACCGTGTGTAGGCAAGACAGTTTGAGCGGAATTCCACTTTTACATTTAGTGCAGTCAATGCGACAAAATGTAAAAGTGGCGCATTTTAGAGCGACCTGAATTTGGTGCACAAGTCGTTGTCGGAACCCAAAGGGTTGCAAATGCTTCATGAATTTTGCGCAATAGATTCACAATAGGGATTTGTACCAGAAAAGTGGTGTAGCAGCTTTATGGAATTCCCCCCCAGTTTGTCTGCTGGGCTGCACACAGCGGCTGTGTCTACCCCTTCCTCCCCATTCCCTACTCCCCTTTTTGCTCTTTTAGCTCCAGTTCACAATTTAACTTGCATGTGAATCGCACAGTAACTGCACCGCATTCTTGTGTAATTCACATGCAATTTAATGTGGTGCAGTTTGAGCCCATTCATTTTACATGGGCCCAAATTGCATCGCATAGCACCAAAGAAGGGCAGGCACCTTCTTTTTAGCTGGAACCGGATCACATGGTCGTTTTGTACCATGCAATCTGGTGCAGGCAAACCACTGCATATGGGGTGCCGCTACCTTTGTACGGACACCCACAACGTATCGCAAACACAGTGTAATTGTAATGCAGTGCGGGAAACCTGCGCACCGCATGTGTGAACCTAGGCTTACTGTTGCTCTCCCTTTTTGTTCCATGAAGGTAACCACCACTGCTACATGTTTGTGAATTAATGAATGAATGACTTGTATAGCGCTACCTATGCGAACTGAATCGCCTCAGGGCGTTTTTTGCCACCGTGTGTGGGCTCTAGCGGGCTTTTTCCATCGGAAAAAATTTGATAGCATGATCTAAAATTTTCCGACCATAAAATCCGATCAGACTTTTTCCGATCAAGTGTAGAGAATTCCGACGCACAAAGTGCCAAGCATGCTCAGAAGAAATTTGGAGAGGAAAGCTATTGGCTACTGGCCTCTACGTAGTCCCATCGTACGTTTTATACGTCACCTCATTCGGAACGATCGTATTTCCCGACAACTTTGTCCGACCATGTGTTTGCAACACAAGTTTCGTACAAAATCCGTCTGAAAAAATCTGACGGATTTTGTGGTCGGAATGTCCGACCGTGTGTACGGGGCATAAGAGTTACCTGTACTGGAACTAAGGGGCCAAGCTCAACCTCTGAAAAACAACCCCACACCATAATCCCCCCTCCACCAAATGATTTGGACCAGTGCACAAAGCAAGGTCCATAAAGACCTGGATTAGGGAGTTTGGGGTGGAGGAACTTGACTGGCCTACACAGTCCTGACCTCAACCCAATAGAACACCTTTGGGATGAATTAGAGCGGCGATTGCAAGCTAGACCTTCTCGTCCAACATCCGTGCCTGACCTCACAAATGTGGTTCTGGAAAAATGGTGAAACATTCCCATAGACACACTCCTAAACCTTGTGGACAGCCTTCCCAGTAGAGTTGAAGCAGTTATAGCTGCAAAGGGTGGGCCAACTCAATATTAACCACTTGCCGACCGCTCCACGCCGATATACGTCGGCACAATGGCAGTGGTGGGCAAATGGGTGTACCTGTACGTCCCCTATAATTGGCGGGGCTAGCGCACACGCGCGCCGCATACTAAGTGACCGTGCCCGTGACCCGGGAATCATGTCACAGAGCCGCAGAACGGGGAAGTGCCTATGTAAACAAGGCATTTCCATGTTTTGCCTTGTGACATGACAGAGATCACTGCTCCCTATCAGTGATCGCTGTCATGTGAGTTGAAGCCAATCCCCCCCACAGTTAGAATCACTCCCTAGGACACACTTAACCCCTTTATCGCCCCCTAGTGGTTAACCCCTTCACTGCCAGTGTCATTTACACAGTAATCAATGCATGATCGCTGTATAAATGACAATGGTTCCAAAATAGTGTCAAAAGTTTCCGATGTGTCCAACATAATATCATGATAAAACTCGCAGATCGCCGCCATTACTAATAAAAAAAAAAAAATGAATAATAAAAATGCCATAAATCTATCCCCTATTTTGTAGACACTATAACTTTTGCGCAAACCAATCAATATACGCTTATTGCATTTTTTTTTTACCAAAAATATGTAGAAGAATACATATCGGTCTAAACTTGTTTATATATATTTTTTATATATTTTTGGGGGATATTTATTATAGCAAAAAGTAAAAAATATTGCTTTTTTCGTTTTTTTTTTTTTTTTTTTTTTTTTCGTTTTTTTCAAAATTGACGCTCTTTTTTTGTTTATAGCGCAAAAAATAAAAACCGCAGAGGTGATCAAATACCACCAAAAGAAAGCTCCATTTTGTGGGGGAAAAATGACATCAATTTTGTTGGGGTGCAACGTCGCACGGCTGCGCAATTGTCAGTTAAAGCGACGCAGTGCCGAATCACAAAAAGTGCTCTGGTGAGGAAGGGGGTAAAATCTTCCGGGGCTGACGCGGTTAAATTCTACGGCCTTATGCCGCGTACACACGATCGGCATTCCAGCCAGAAAAAGACCGATGAGAGCTTTTCATCGGAAAATGCGACCGTGTGTATGCTCCATCGGAATTTTGCTGGCCGAATTTGCGACAGCAAAGAATTGAGAGCATGTTCTCAATTTTTCAGACGGAAAAGGTTTCTATCGGAAATTCCGATCGTCTGTAGCAATTCTGACGCATGCTCGGAAACAATTTGACGCATGCTCGGAAGCATTGAACTCGGCTCGTTGTAGTGTTGTACGTCACCGCGTTCTTGACGGTCGGAATTTGGTGTGACCGTGTGTAGGCAAGACAGTTTGAGCGGAATTCCGTTGGTAAAACCGTCAGAGCTTTTTCCGACAAGAATTCCGATCGTGGCATTAGACTGGGATGCCATTAAAGTTCATGTGCGTGTAAAGGCACAATATAATATAACAATATAATGTATATACCAAAGCTGGCAACATAAGGAATAAAAATAGTTAATGCTGATTGAAAGAGTTTATTTACGCTTTAAATCCTACCTTCATGGCATCTCAATTAAAACATTGCAAGCAGAATTATACTAGTACATTAAGAAGCCATAAAATGTAGGATAAGAAATATTGGAAATAAACTGTATAACTATGTGGGAGGTATGAGCACATGTAATGAAGCTATCATATTTATAATGTGACGGCGGACATCAAATTATAACAGAATTTGTAGCCCAGTTACAAAGAAGGCTCAGAAATTTCCTTAGAAGTCTAAATCCAGATCCTCGCTGCGGACGGCCTTTTCCTGCTGTCTATTGTGTTATGTTAGATCGCAGCGCTCTACACTTACAGTCCGCACGCTGGAGAGGCGTTCAATAGTTTCTGGTAAAAATCAATTCTCCCGGAAGTCAATCTCCATCAGTCTGTCGGTGGGAGAGGAAGTGTGGAGTGACAGCTCTGTTCCCGAGATGTCTCTGTTCTCTTCCTCTCTCACTCGGCTATCATCTTTCTTCTTCCCCATCCAAGGTCAGCGATAGTTTAAATCTCTATCACCATATAATAGATACGGCACCAAGAGAGCAATGCTTCTTCCACAGACCCATACTTCGTCCTCCGGCAATTCCTCAGAAAGGATGGAGAAAATGTGAACACTTTTCACTGACACAGAAAGACTTTTTGCTTTTTTTTTCAGAGGAATTAAAGGAATTTATTTTTCCACTACTGCATTTCGAGGCCAAAACTACAATATGTGTGATAAAACCATTAGGTTACCCCATGTCTCTGTAATCTGCATCTTGAAGGCAATTCCTCTTGTGTTACAGAATACTATTGTTAGTCGTTGATCCCGCCAGTAGATCTGTTATTTTTTCCCCTTCCTGTAATAGGGTGACAACCATAGGAGTGCGCACATAGTGTGCCGGGTGTGCCTGGGCACATCCTAATCACCTAGTGCATATTAGCATTATCGCTCTGTGTGGCGGCAGGGAGATGGGAAAACCTCCCTCTTACCTCATTTGCTTACGCACTTTCACTGTGCCGGCTGGGAGATTAAAGGGGAAGTAAACCCATCAATTTAACGGCTTCAAAAAAAAGTTACGTTCCCGGCATGCCGTAGAATGCTAGCTGTCACATTGGTTGTACTCTCAACCAAACTGTCGAACCATCCAATGGCTGGAGTCATAACTGATCACATGTGCAGCATCATGGCAGTTGAAGATTAGACAGAGACCAAGATGGCAGCTTCCTTGGCTGAAAATGATAGGAGGGTTTACTTCCGCTTTAATGTACTGGGGCCATATACATGTAGACACACACGCACATGCATGTGGGTTTGAGCTTTGGGGTGCACACCCTAATGCAATAAGCTGCGCACACCTATGGTGACAACGATGTTCCTTCTGCAGTGAGATGGCACAGCACTCTGTGGGATGGGTAGTCTACAGCCATACACAGCTCATTTTCTTTTGTTTAGCTTTTGAGCTGAACAAGAGGAAACCAACTAATTCCCCCACCCATGCCAACAGCATGGATGGAGGAATCACCACTGCCAGCCATTGTATCCAGCATCCCCGGTCCCTGTGGCTTAGATTATGCAAACAGTGACTGCATCTGATCCAGCACTGTTTGGTCCATAATTGTGCACCCGGTTCAGTTGATTTTTACATTGACTTTTGCCAGGTCAGGTGGTGCCAACTGGGCCACCCATAGTTTGAATTTGGCCGATTAAGCAGGACCGGATCCGCCCCCCCACACGGCTTCTGAGTTGTTCCACCCTTCCGTTGCTCCCGGAAACCGCCAGCACTCTCCTCTAGCTTCTACCCCTTCCGCCTCCTACAGGGAGAACTGATATGGTGTTGGAGCCACCAGCCGCATCCGGCGATGGCCCGGCAGCCGTGGATGATTGTCTCCTTCCGCTGCGTCAGAGGGGCAGAGTCCGCTGGACAGTGAAGCCGAGCGGGCGGGGGCGGAGTTTGAACGTGACCCGCCACCTCGCTTGTAGAGCTCCGCCTCTGACGAGGATTCTGTCCAGGCGATCCACCTGCTGCAGCCAATAGTGGCCCAGCAGGTGTGCCTGACAGGTCCCACATGGGGCTCCTGACCTGGCCCAAAGCTTGGGGTGATGTACCCGGGGAAAAATGCTCCGGAGGCCGAGACCTCCACGCGCATGGCAGTTCCCGTCCCTGACCCGGATGCCTGATCCTTTATCAGGGACGCTACCTGACTAAGTACCCACTCCGGTCCCCTCATGGCAGCAGCCGTCTGCAGCTGAGCCAAAATCATGTCCACCTCTGCCATAGCTGTTGATTTTTTAGCAGGGTGTAAAACTGCCTGCTTCTTCACCTGCTGACCCTCCATAATGCCCGAGAGCCCCGCCTCCCCTTAAGTAAACTACCAGACCCCTCCTTTTCCTGCTTTTCTCAGCCAATCCTCTCTCCTTCCTGCTTCTACAACTTTAACTTCCTTAATCCATTCATTGCCTCCCCTTCTCACTCTGTCATGCCAGCCATTCACTATTTCCATTACATTCCTATCGCTCCAGACCTCACTGATGGATTCACCACTATCCAACCTAAACACAATAAGTAGGAATCATCTTATATCACTTTTATACCTTGCTGAATTTATTGCAATATGTTTCCATTTCATATGTAGTGTATTTTTTATAATAATGAAAAATGTTAATGCAAAAAGAATCGGCTGCTTATCCAAGAGTCAATAACTACCGCGCCACTTCCATCTGAATAAAACAAATGATTCTAAAGGAATATATATACATTCATTCATTATGTTATTATGTTGAGTTCATTTTCTTGTTCCCAACAGACTTTGTTTTCTGGGCCGCGCACATACAAATTAAACGAATGGTATCTCAAATTCAACCCCAAAACAAAAAGAATCTTATTAGAATATTCATGGATCAGAATGGATCCAAATCAATTTGGATAATTCGTTATTTTGTTATGTTATTTTGGAAGCTTCAAATATTAAAAAAAGGCCCAAACTATCGCATCAGGGCGTCTGAATGAATACTAAGTAATTTGTTGTTTTCGTTATAATTTATGTTAGATTTGGTGAAATTAGAGATGCACCTAAATTGCGCCAGCTGAAACATATCTAGCGTGTTTTTGCCATTTTGCTGATAGTGAAAAGGGTGCCGATAATGGCGCCGAAAATGCATGTGATTTTGCCACGATTTTACTGTGCTTACGGTGTTTTTTTTCATAGGTCATGTGTCTCAAAACCACATCAAAAATGGAACACGGGTGCATTATTGATGCGTTCTTGCTGCGTTTTCAATGCATTACAAAATTTTTGGGGTGTTTTTTTAACTGCTCAAAAATGCAGCAAGCAAGATTTTAAACACTACAACGGAAGTGAAAGGGACCAGTGTGAAGACATACATAGAAATTAAAGGGTTGCAGTTTTCTTGAGTTTTTCTTTTGCTAAAAGGTGCCAGTAATGGTCGACAATAAATTCATATTCATTTAAATTCATGATATTAATTAAAACGTCAAATATAATACATTTATACATAAAAATATATATTTTTTTTTAAACTGCTAGTTTTGGTTGTGCCAAGTACATCTTGGATTTTTGGTTTCGGCAACAAAATTTCCATTCAGTGCACCGATAGTTGAAATGCGTTACTACTGTGATTTAGAAATCCAGATTCTGCAGATAAGAATTACAAATCCAGAACACATATACAGTACAAATTGTAACTTTGTATTTAACTGTTTTGCACACCCTGATATAACTACCTGAAGTTTCTGATAGAAAACTCAGCACCATTTAGTTTGCAGCAACGGGGTGATGCGAACTGTTGGGGTGCTCTGACACAAAAGCCTATGAGTCAGAAATCTTGCTCATGGCAGCTGTCTGCAGTGTAGAAAAGAACTTATTTTCAGCCGATTGGAATGAACATAAGACTTGACAGTAATGGAGTTTTACAACCTATCAAAAAGTACAAATTACTTTGCCTGCATCACAAATCTCCGGCTGTAAAATAAGGAACTAAATGGCAAACTAATGTCAAGTGTTACATGGGAGGGAAAAGCAATTAACAGCAGCAGTATGCAGGGTTGTTTAAGGAGAAACTGAACGAGAAAAGCAACAAGAAAATATCAGGTAGCGGCAGAGTGGATTATAACCAATTCATCTGGCGTCAGTGGCAGACTACAAAGTGTTATGCCGCGTACACACGATCGGAAATTCGGCCAGCAAAAGACTGATGAGAGCGTCTAAAAATGCAACCGTGTGTATGCTCCATCGGACTTTTGCTGGCCGAATTCCAGCCAGTAAAAGATTGAGAGCATGTTCTCAATTTTTCGGTCGGAAAAAGTTCTGATCGGAAATTCCGACCGTTTGTAGCAATTCCGACGCGCAAAATTCCTACGCATGCTCGGAAACAATTTGACGCATGCTCGGAAGCATTGAATTTTCTCGGCTCGTCGTAGTGTTGTACGTCACCGCGTTCTTGACAGTCGAAAGTTCCGCGAACTTTTGTGTGACCGTGTGTATGCAAGCCAAGCTTGAGCGGAATTCCGTCTGAAAAACCATGCAAGTTTTTTCTGACGGAAAATCCGCTCGTGTGTACGTGGCATAAGTCCAGCTATGAGATGGTGAAGAGTGATGCCTCTGATAAAAAGGAGTACAACTATTTATAACAAATCTCTCAAGTATCTTTTTAACAGTTGTGACAGCAATCAAACCATCATGTTTCTTGAGAAAAAAAAATACACTACAATTTCCAACCTTCAATTATATTAGTAAAAGGGATACAAAGTGAAGTGGTTGCTGCTAATATAGTTGCTTTTAAAGCCACACAATTGGTGCTGGTAGCTTTTAGCACCAAGAGTGATGACTAACTCTAATGGTGGAATACATGCTTCAATTTCTATATCTGATCGACATGCAATTCAGTCAAAATTACTGAATCAGAAACACTCAAACTGTGTCCAGCCAGGGCAGAAGATTTTCGATTATTTTGGGACAAGCACCAAGATGATTCTGTCATAAATTCAATTGTATTCTGATTTATTGGATTATGGGGTTGCATGATGCAAACAGAGCTGTAAAGGATAATTTATGATGTCTTCCAACTAATAATCGGATTCCCAGAGAGAAAGGGCTGTGGGACCAAAAGGCTGCTTTCCAGGACTGTGCACCGAGAGACTCCAGGGAGGTCAAGCCTTGAAAGGTAGACCCAGAGCCTGGCAGCCTACCTTATGAATGATTCCACTCAGGAACTGCGGCTTAGCTTCTATCTACATCCACCCTGACTATGGGAGCGAGCATTGCCAGAACAAACTGTGTCTGAGAGTTAGCACCTGAGTGGTGAGAGGCCTATTGGCCACCTTGGCCACGATGTAGTTTGGCTATTGTATCTAACATTGTACGTTAAGAGATGAATTTTGTAGAAATTCATTTCTTGACTCTGTTAATTACAAATTTACCATTTGGGAAGCTAGTCTTCCTGTTACTATCTGAGAACTGGAACAAACTGGGTCTTTAAAACTCTGGGTCTAGCGGAGCAGCAGGAGCAATTAAACGGGTGTCCTGGAAAGTGCAGGAGCAGTGTGACCGCACGCAAACAGGGGTGTGTCAGAGTCGCACGATCTAAGGAGCCTGGTTTTCACCAGAGCCACTGGAGTTGTGGATGTTGCGCTGCTAGGTAGGCCCCAGGTTGTGGCGCTCTAACACATCCATGCGAGCACAGTGCCAGCAAATTGCATGCAGGATGGACTCAGGGCACACACAGGATACAAGGACCAAAGTAAAGACTACAGCAGCTAGCAAGAAGAGACACTAGGGGGAGGACGCATGGAACAAGTGTGAAGCACAGGAGAGCGCGGAAAGCTGGGCAATAGCCCAGAAAGAGATGGATACAGGAAGCAGGAATGAAGGGCAAAGCAAAACAACAAAAAAAAATGCTGTGGAGAACACCCACAGCAACAGAAAACAGAGGGTTACATGGACAGAAACCGAAGGAAATACAAGAGAGCGGCAAGAGAGAGAACAGCCACAAGACCGAACAAACACACAGAACACACAGAAAAAAGTGTACTGAAGGAACAGCAAACGCTAGAGGAACAGGGAGGTCCAGCTTCAGCGTGGAGACAAGTTGCTCAAACACTAACCCACAGGTGCAAACGCTTAATAATACCTAGGTTCAGGGCAGATTGGCAAGAACCTGAGCAGCTCGAACAGGGACTAAAACCTTGCACTGGATCAATGTACACAGAACCATGACAGTTTCAACGAGATGTAGGGACCCCCTTTGTGTATGAAGAGGATCGCTGCTCTCCCACCCACCCCAGCTGTCAGAAAGCAGCCCTGCCTAGATGTCTCCACCAAACCATGCCCTTTGATGCATTTTGCCCCACCCACCAGGGGTTAGTCATAGGACTACTCCTGGGGGAGCTGGAGAAAATGCATCAGTACCATGGTTTGGTGGATACATCTAGGCTGAGGCCGCATCAAACTTTCTGACAGCACGTGCTGGATGAAAGAGCAGTGAACCTCTTCATACATACATGATCTACTCTCTACATTAGCACATGGACACCTTTTTCTGGAGGACCTGGCGAAGAAGCTCCTTACTGCTTACCGCAAGTATTATCTATTGGTCGCAATGTAGGTGCCCCTTGTTAGAGACTTCATTAGCTAGATAGGGCATTCTCCTATACAGTTAATTATTTAAAGTGCTTTGATCTGATGCTGAGGGGGCCAGGATTTTATATTTACTGACCTTGTATTTGTTACATTTGCCTAACCCAACCCTACTCTTTATAGGGATTTTCCTGTTAATAAAGTGGATTCCAACTGTTCCAAGTGTTTCAATATTTTTCAGGTCCAGGTACAGGACAAGTCATCACTGGAGCAGGGTAGATAGACCCACACAACCCAGCTGCTCCTGTGGGGGTATTTTTACACAAGCAACATTTTATTACAAGCGATTTTCAGTCATTTCAACAGCACCCCCATTGATGTTGTAGAACAACTTGGTTTTTGTAATCAGACCAGATTTCTTCATTAAGTGGGAAATGTGTCCTTTTTTTAATGCAGGACATTGTGCTCCAGAGCCTGCATTAAGCTGACGGCGTTCCACGTAATGTTTTGCAATCTGTCTTGTCTATCTCTCTATTAACACAAATTCCCCAGTTACCAGCCTTCAAGTAAAATACAATCTGGTAAAATAGTGTGAATAATTGCAATACTTAGCAGCTCAGCTTCTAACGCACATTGAAAACATACACAAATTTGCCAGCTAAATGAGTCCATGAAAATGGAGCATCTGTGCTAGGAGAGAAGTTGAGAGACTATCTGCCTTAGTTGAAAATATTCTGAAAACGTTGAAGCAGATTGTTACTGCATGCACTTTTGCCGCGTACACACGTTCGGACTTTATCCGCCGGACCTAGTCCGGCGGATTGTCCGCCGGACTTTCCGAGGGGGGACTTGCCCACACACGCCCGGACTTCCGAGCGTTTGACTTGCCCACACACGCCCGGACTTCTCCGGCGGACAATCCCCGGGAAAATGTCAGCGGGACTTTTGAAAATGAACGGACTTGCCCACACACGGAGCAGTCCGTTCATTTAGAACGTAACTGCAGGTAGATGTCCTGAAGTCACGTGCTAAATGAACGGACTTTCCGATGAGCGGCAAGTCCGTTCATTTAAAAAGTCCGGCGGACTAGCCTACTAACAGCGGGGTTGTCCGCCGGACTGCCAAGTCCAGCGGATAATTTTAAAACAAAACTTAAAACCTAGTCCGCCGGACTTTTGGCACCAAAAAGTCCGCCGGCACCCACACACGAGGGGATTGTCCGCCGGACTCGAGTCCAGCGGACAATCCCGCGGGATAGTCCCTTCGTGTGTACGCGGCATTTGCGAAGACCAGTATACAGGCCCAAAGTCGACTGCAGCTAGTTAGCTGCAAAGGCCAAGGAAGTCTTAACAGTCTCCAGACTTTTTTGGTTTTGGATAATGTATGGGAAGGGTTATTGGGGAGATTTACTAAAACTAGGGCATGCAAAATCTGGTGCAGCTCTGCATAAAAACCCTGTGGGCTTCCAGGCTTTATTTTGTCAAAGCTTAAATGAACAAGCTGAAGTTAAAAGCTGACTGGCTACCGCACAGCTGCACCAGATTCTGAGTCCTCCAGTTTTAGTAAATCTCCCCCTTGGTGTTCCCATTAAGGGAGAATTATCTTCACTTCATATTACTTCCTAATCCAAAGCACTGGCTACTCTACAAAGGTATAGGCAGGTGATAGAGCAGGTACCCTTTAAGGTGCATCCTCACCCTAAAAGAAGGCTGCGAGTTTAGGCAGGACCAGGGAGGGAGGTGGTCAGACTGCAGAGGAAAAGAAAGAGGCAACATCTGTCTGCAAGTTCCTGCTCTTCAGCTCCTGGGGAAGGGCATTGTGCTCTGGGGCTCCCCATTCTAGCCAAAGAAAGGGAGAAAGAAAACCTTAGAAGCTGGCATACCTCTCTGTCCCTCCCATTTACTAGCCCAGCAAGAACATCAGGCCTACAGGTAGCGAGTGCCTTCTGCAGGGACACGATCAGCCACCAGCAGGGTCTGGGACCAAGGATTTGTTTACTGTTGGAACTGTGTTGGGGTCTGCAACCCATTGAAGCCATGTAATTAATTCAAATAAAGAACATTAACCACTTACAGCTTTGTGGCACCTTTATTTGGTTAGAATGCAGCACTGAAGATAGTGAGAGAGCGTTTTACATATGTCACCGGGCTGTCGGGCCTGAGGAAGGTGAGGTCAGCATCTGGAACCCCTGGAAGTGAGAGGGCATAGCCCTGGAGCCAGGAGGGTGGACAGGGGGTCAGTCTCCATCCACCACCCACACATTAGGGAGAGTCATGGAAAAAGGTATGGTATTGACCTGAAGGTCACTATTCGTTGGGGGTCGGCTCAGCTGCTCGCTATGGCCATGCATGAGGTAGTGCCAATAAAGGTAGTTGGGGTTACAGAGTAGTATTCTGTAGTAGACCTCATGGCCAGTGCCTTGGCACTGACATGAACTAAGCAGCAACATGATGCAGTATTATCAATATTATAGACCAATAATACTTTTTCAATTTTTAATTGACATTTTCAAAATATCCTTTTAAGAGTTTTCAGCCCTCCCACTGCCAGTGTGCACAAAGCCAAAGCCACAAAAACATGGTTTGATGAGTCTGTTGTAGAGGAGCCCTGTCACTGATCGTGTTGAACACATATGGGATTTATTGGAATGCAGATTGTAAGCCAGGTCATCTCATCCAACATCTGCACTTGAAATCACAAATGTTCTTTTAACTGAATGGATACAAATTCTCACAGACACACTCCAAAATCTTGTGAAAAGTCTTTCCAAGAGAGTGAAGGCTGTTATGGCCACAAAGTGGGGCAACTCCATTTATTTGCCCAAGGTTTTGATGTCAAACATCATGTGATGGTCAGGTGCCCACAAACTTTTGACCATATAGTATAGACGCAAACCTCACACTTTGTAACCTCCTGTTTGTGATTAGCCAATATATAAATACCCTATATTTCATATTTACCTAAGAAATAACAAAACAATAATACATTGATTTAATTCTGAATATCACATAAATGTATAACACAAAACAAAATATATGCAAAAAAATGAATTCATTATTTTTGGGTTTACACAAAGGTGTGCACATCTAAGTGGCTCCTACTTGTAGCTGTATATTGCAGTCAGCTTTGGCAGAGAAGTGCACTTGTAGTGTAAGAACACTCAACACAGTAGAAGGAAAGTGCATTAAAACTGGCACAGGCATACAAGAATGCATTCCATAACTGATGTTAAAAATATACAAAATGACATACATTTTCACAATGTAAAGAATAGACCCAGCCGAAAGGTTTGTTATGCCCCGTACACACGTTCGGACTTTGTCCGCCGGACCTAGTCCAGCGGACAATCCGCCGGACTTTCCAGCTGGCTTCGGCGGACTTGAAAGCGAACGGACTTGACCACACACGATCGCGCTAAAAGTCCGGCGGTACACGGTTCACGCGATGACGTACAGCACGTACGACGGACCATACTACAGACAGCCGTATTGTCTGCCAAGTCCAGCGGATAATTTTAAAACAAAACTTAAAACCTAGTCCGCCGGACTTTTTGGAAAAAAAGTCAGTCGAAGGCCCACACACGAGGGGATTGTCCGCTGGACTCAGTCCAGCGGATAATCCCGCGGGATAGTCCCTTCGTGTGTACGCGGCATTAGAAGCATGTGTAATATAAAGCTATTACAATTAGGAAATAAAAATGTTCCCCACCCCTACCTGAGAACTAAGATAAGATGATGGCATCATTCTGCTTTTGCAATCTTTATGGTTAATTTGTAATAGATATGTGCAACTGTCTTACACAAGTGTACAAGCCCAATTAGAGTTTGGATGCAGGATGTGCCCTCGTTGCTTCAAAGCTTGAGTCTGCTGGAGTGCTTAACTAAATTCTGCAGAAGTGACACATTTCATCTCCAGAGATATGCAATTCCCAACAAACACTTAGATTTTGTCATCTTTTTTCAAGTAGTACTTGAAAAGGCATCTAGTGACTTACAAGTCTGGTAACTCTGGAAGTTAAATAAGTTTTTTTTTGTTTTTGTTATTTTCAGACCTACTGCTCTTACTATGGTTTAGAACAGTGTTCGAACTGGACCCTCTTTATGGTCTTTAAGGCTGCATTCACACCTGAGCGTAGCTTTTCAGGCAGAAAATCGCGCGAATTGCAGCGTTTTTTACCGCGATTTGCCGCAAATTTTGTGCAGAGAAAAAGGTCACCAATGTAAAAAGAATAAAAACGCCCAAATCTGCCCGATTCGCGTGACAAAAAAGGGTCCGGAACTTGTTTGAGCTTCAGGCGTAGGGCTTCAGGCGTTTTGGAGTGGAGATGTGAACCATCTCCATAGAGAATAATGTATTTTTTCCCCTCTAGCGTTTTGTAGCTTCAGGCTTCAAGCTACAAAACGCTCAGGTGTGAATGCAGCCTAAGACTCCAGATATGGCATAGGAAGAAAGAAAGACTATATAGTGTAATGTTGTATGAAATTACCATATGTACCACAACGGTGCATGCAGTGTCACTCGCAAAACAGCGCGAGACACGTGAGCACCAGTAAGAGCCGTCAGCACACCAACCGCCTTCCACATGTGGTGCACACTCACCATCACATCTGCTGCCTAAACATTTTTTATCCCATAAAGCATACTTACCTAGGTGGATGCTGCATCTGTCCTCCGCTGCCTCTTCACTGAGAACTGAGCCGCGAACCTCTGATGGCTCAGTTCTCTCACCTCCCCCAGTGTAGAGCTGCTGCCTGTCAGTCAGCAGCTCTCCTGCTCTGCTCCTCCACACTCGCTGAGCTGTGGAGGGGTGGGGAGTGGCCGTTTCAGGGGCTTGCTGAGAGGCTGAGGTGGATATCAGTCCAGGCACTTGACGGATCCAGACTCCTAGAGTCAGGATGATGCGGTGCCTGGACTGATCTTGGTGACATCAGCAGAGAACAGACTTCAGACCGCTCTCTGCTGAAAACGGGTCACAGGAGGGCAAAACGAATTGCCCTCCTGTGACCCATAGGAGAAGCCCAGCCGAATGAGCTCAGGCTTAACTTCTCCTTTAAGCAGCAATAAGGCTATTGTGAATTAGCCATGCAGGCGTCATTGAGATCCTTCCAATCACAATACAGGTGTCTCAGGGATCCTTCCAACAACTATGCAGGTGTCACAGAGATCCCTCCAACAGGAATGCAGGTCATGCTAGTATTCTTCCAATATTCTCCAGGGAGGACAATATAGAGGCTCTCATCCATCACTTGTCATAAATCATAGACAAAAATTGCCATATAGTGTAGTATTTTGATTAAAAAAACTGACAAGGTCCAATGCAGTAAGAGCCTCATAAAAATATAACCAAAAATGACAAAAAAGTAAACAAAAACATGTCACAAAACGTCAACACTCACATATATCGCCGCCACAGAGACATCCAGCATGGTGGCGCAGCATTTGAAGCGCGTCTAGCTGCCCAGCCATTAACACGCTGTGCCGCCACGCTGGATGGCTAGTGGAAGGATACTAGCATGACCTGCATTACTGTTGGAAGGATCTCTCTGACACCTGCATTGTGATTGGAAGGATCTCTCTGACACCTGCATTGTTGTTGGAAGGATCCCTGTGACACCTGTGTTACGATTGGAAGGATCTCAGTGACACCTGCATGGTTAATTCACAGTAGCCTTTTTGCTGCCTAATGTTTGGGCAGCATATGTGACGGTGAGTGTGCACTACATGTGGATGGCGGTTGGTGTGTTGACGGCTCTCACTGGTGTTCACGTGTCTCAGGCTGTTTTGTGAGTGACAATGGATGCAAGGTTGTGGTATGCTTTGATCTAATCCATTTCATTGTAGCTCTGGCTGTATGTTTAGGATCATTGTCCTACTGGAAGGTGAACCTCCGCCCCAGTCTCAAGTCTTTTGCAGACTCTAACAGGTTTTCTTCTTTGATTGCCCTGTATTTGGCTCCATCCATCTTCCCATCAACTCTGACCAGCTTCCCTGTCCCTGCTGAAGAAAAGCATCCCCACAACATGATGCTGCCACCACCATGTTTCACGGTGGGGATGGTGTGTTCAGGGTGATGTGCCGTGTTAGTTTCAGCCACTCATAGCATTTTGCTTTTAGGCCAAAAAGTTAAATTTTGGTCTCATCTGACCAGAGCACCTTCTTCCACATGTTTGCTGTGTCCCCCACATGGCTTCTCACAAACTGTAAATGGAACTTCTTATAGATTTCATTCAACAATGGCTTTCTTCTTGCCACACTTCCATAAAGGCCAGATTTGTGGAGTGCATTACTAATAATTGTCCTGTGGACAGATTCTCCCACCTGAGCTGTGGATCTTTGCAGCTCCTCCAGAGTTAGTTTTCAGTTGTGCCATACTCTTCCCATTTTCGGATTATGGATTGAACAGTGCTCCATGAGATGTTCAAAGTTTTTTATAACCTAGCCCTGCTTAAACTTCTCCACAACTTTATCCCTGATCTGTCTGGTGTGTTCCTTGGCCTTCATGATGTGGTTTGTTCACTAAGGTTCTCTAACAAACCTCTGAGGGCTTCACAGAACAGCTGTGCTGATACTGAGATTAAATTACACACAGGTGGACTCTATTTACTAATTAGGTGGCTTCTGAAGGCAATTTGTTCAACTAGATTTTAGTTAGGGGTATCAGAGTAAAGGGGGCTGAATACAAATGCATGCCACACTTTTCACATATTTAATTAAAAAAAAAAAATTGAAAACCATTTATCATTTTCCTTCCACCTCACAATTATGTGCCACTTTGTGTTGGTCTATCACACAAAAAAACAATAAAATACATTTACGTTTTTGGTTGTAACATGACAAAATGTGGAAAATTTCAAGGGGTATGAATACATTTTCAAGGCACTGTATCACTGGTTCTTAGTGATTTGCTGCTTAGCCAGTCACCACTATCACAAGGGTTGGGAAACGAGTCCTCGGCCTTGTACAAGCGTGATCTGAAGATGCACCTTGGAGTACAGAGAATAAATCCACCCGGCCCTCAGAACTAGCTAAGTGCCAATGTATAAACATTGGGTCAAGCAGTGTCCAACAATGAAAAAAAAAAAGCCTTTAATAAAAACTTAATGAGCATTGATTATTGGTCTGTAGTGCCTGAAGATTTCGATGTTAAATTGCTTGCAGGGCCGGAAGCCAGAGATAAAACAAAGAAACGTGACCTCATTGAAGGACCTATTCCACCAGCTTCTCAAGTTCGGTCATTGCTATCAGCAAATCAATAGCATGTAAAGATTCCCAAAGTAACTTTCTGTCAAGCAACAAATTCATTTAACAATCAGGAAGCAATCAATACATCCTTCCACTGTAAATATTTACTGGCTTACAGCAAAAAGCATTGATCTGCTACAAACATAAGAAACGCAAAGAGAACATAGCATGTAATGGACAATAATTCAATATGAAAATATGCAAATAAAACTGTCTAAAAGGGGATTTGTGGTTAAATGTAATTTTTTCATACCTAGAGGTTAAAAGAATATTGTCTCCTGGTGGTTCAGCAAAGGCCATTTAATACTTGACCTGTATATGAAAGCTTGTCCTGCAAGGCAAGCAGATGACAAATGACTAGTCATCAGTATTGCCTTTGCCTGCAGTTGAGCTTTCCATATTATTGACTTACCATGATTTGTTTGCCCTGTGCCTCTGTGTTGAAGAAGCCATCTTTGTATGGGCAGAGTTTTGTTCCCTAATGTCAGAGCTACCTTGCAGTGCAGGTCCTCAGGTACAGCTTCCTCTCCAGCAAGGAGAAAAGTGAGCAGCACAGTACTGATAGTATTCCATCTGATGAGACTAACAGTCAAAGTAAGCAATGCCTTAGGTGATTTCACACTGCAGTTATACACAGTAATGGCACGTCCATAAAGGCTGCCACCTCCCCTATCCATGCGCCTGGCCCCCTGATCTACATATCAGGACACCGGACTATGGATTCCAATGCGGGGTGGGTGTTTTTTTTAAGCACCTGATTAGAGCCAGAGGCTCTATTAGGCTTGAAAAAAGGGTGGGCTCCGAGAGCACCCAGTTGTGTGACGATAGCAAATGAATTTTTTCGCTATTTTCACACTTAAGCTCCTCCCTGCCAATCAGGAGGCAGGTCGTGAGACCTGTTTTTCCGATTGACCAAAGCGTCAGGCAATCCTATTAGATGCCTAGTGCTCAGGCGAAAGAGAGAGGAGACACGTGGCGGAGGAAGCAGCTGGAGAAGCTGGAGAAGCGGACACTGCCTGTACCCCGCCGCCCGCAAGGACCATGCTGGAGGACACCACAGCCCGCCACATAGATCGGGTAAGTACCAGATTGCAGCCGCCCGGGGGAGGGGGTAATAGTGCTGCGCCTACGGCCGCCAGGGGGAGGGGGTGTTAGTAGTGCAGTGCCGCCGGCCGCCCAGGGGGGTGGTTATTTACAGCCCCCCCCAAAAGAAAAACCCACCAACCGCCACCACTGGTTATACAGCTATGGGACAATAGAACATGGGTGCAATAAAAGTACCTTGCTATTTGCATAGGAGGAATTCCTGACAATTTCTAATTGGGCAGAATTATCATTTCTAGCCGTTCCCCATAAGATAGCAAATATAAACTTTTTAGGTTCAGGCCCATTTTAAACATTCAGTAGGTTGGGCATTTGCCTAACATTTACAATGAAAACATTTTTTTTCCACAAGTCCTTTTGGTTAAAAAAAGATTGGCCACACACACTTTCCCAAATAGTACACTAACCACCGAAATGCCTCCCCTAACTCTCCTGACCACCCCTTTATATTTAATACCCTAGACCTCACAGTAACATTTTACTGAAGCTAGAGTCTACACCAAGGACTACTTGTCCCTACCAGGATCCACGGAACTGTGGCTCTTTAACATAACTGGAGAAATAGGAAGATACCTACAACAAGACTGGATCGCAACCATGGTAAAAAAAATTAGCTGGAATCATTTAAAAGAGAAGAGTAGTACCTGGCCCAATGTAATTTGTAACACCATTACCTGCTGGGTCTGTATTATTACAAATTGGTATAATCAAGCGTTAAGGGTGGGTATTTGGTGCACTTGCATTAAAACAGTTGGGTACTGTCCATGATAGTTTATTTGCATTGGCAGTTCATTTTTCAGGGCAAGCTTTTGGGGCCCTACCCCCAACATATCGGTCTACTGTTTGGACCAAGAAAAAGTAGATACATCCCAAAAGGTTGTCCTGAAAAAAATTGTCATTAGTGCAAATAACAAAAAAGTATCACGGGCAGTACTCAACTGTGTTGTTATGACAAATATAGTACATAAATGCACTTTTAATAATACTAACAGTGATTTTTTTCCAACACTTGCTTACTGTCCCTCGAAACTGTGCACAAAAGATTGCTGTCTTCACTTTTTACTCATCGGAACTCCACTGTTAGCCAAAGCACTTAAATGCGCCACCAGGCTTTTATCAACAACAAAGACCCCTGGAATAATGGCGATGCCACTGAGCTCTGAATATCCTGTTACTACGAGTCATTCCTGGAAGTGAGTTTCTGCCAAGTGACATCCTACTCCCAAGGGCACCTTTTTTATATTTTGTGAAAGACGGGACTGCGACTTGGAGACGGTGTCTAAATAACAAGAACAAGTGTGCATTTGTAATTAGCGAGCAAGGAAGATTAAGTCTAGTGGCGAGGCAGTCGATGTGGAGTACTGGGGGGACGCGATTGTTTTGCCAAGCTGTCTAAGTGCCTGCGCTGCTCCAGATGTCCGCAGCTATTTGCAATTATAGCTTCTGATAAAATAAAGCTGCTTTCATGTGTAAATAGCCTGACTCTCAGAAGGAAGGAAAATGCAGAAGCTTCAAGGCTGGAGAACAAAACAATGCAGAGAGAAAACACAACACAAAATGTCTTGTGCGCAGCGCTATTGTTAAAATGGTCATTATTTCTATAGCGGCGGCGCGGCCTGCAGCCTCTCACTGTGAAGGACAAATTTATTACATGAACCGCTGACAATACTTACACGTCAGGGGAAAGAGGGTATTGTAGGATGTGAATAGAATGCTATATTTTCATTTATGTAGGATGGTGACATTAAATTGCTAGTGCCAGTAGCTTTCTGTTAGTGTGCTAATATTCTGTATCTGTATATCCAGAGAGCAATTATTATTACTGGAAGAGTAACAATGGTATATATATATATGGGAAAATTAATTCTGACATTGTCCCAGAAATACTCTGTACTGCTGGAGGACTCTGTCCCTTCCTCTAATGCCGCGTACACACGACCGGTTTTCCCGTCAGAATAAACTCTGAAGGTTTTTCCAACGAAGTTCCGACGGAGTTCCACTGAAACTGTCTTGCCTACACACGATCACACCAAAGTCCGACGGTCTAGAACGCGGGAATGTACAACACGTACGACGGGACTAGAAAAAGGAAGTTCAATAGCCAGTAGCCAATAGCTGCCGTCTCGTACTTGCTTCAGAGCATGTGTCGTTTTTTTGGTCCGTTGGAATAGCATACAGACGAGCGGTTTTCCCGATAGAAATTCATTCCGTCGGAAATATTTAAAACATGTTCTATTTCTAGGTCTGTCCGTATTTTCGAAAAAAAAAGTTAGATGAGGCATACACACGATCGGAAAATATCCGATAAAAAGATTGCGTCTGACTTTTTCTGTTGGACATTTTGCTCGTGTGTACGCGGCATTACTCTCCTTTCCTGAAATACTCTGCACTGCCGGGGGATTCTGCTGTTTCCTCAATCTAGCTCTCCCTTCCTGAAATACTCTGCTCTGCTGGGATACTCTGTCCCTTCCTCTCTCTAGCTCCTCTCTCATGAAATGCTAAGCACTGCTGGAGGACTCTGCTCCTTCCTCTACCTAAGGCTTCATGTACATGGGACGTTTTTACAACCTCTCTTAAATGATTTAACTTTACAGATAGTATCCCATGTTTAAAACGTCTGTTTTGCTGCATTTACATTCCGCGTTTTGCCGCGTTTGCGTTTAGAATAGTTTTTTTCAAAAAAGCCCAAAATGAAAAACGCCTGTAAATGAAACGCAGCTAAAGGCCAGTTACCGCGTTTAGCCGCGTTTAGAAGTGCTTGGCGCTTGAAATGTCTCTAAACTCAGCTTCTGAAACCTTTTTTTGTGTTCCAAAAAAAAGCCTCTAAACTCAGAGAGCAGAGATCAGTGTCACTTGTTGCTAAGCAGAACGGGGAGATGCTGTTTACATCAGCATCTCCCAAGTTCTTCCTCCCAGTGATACGATCGCAGGTATCCCTGCGGCGATCGAGTCCGCGGGACCCGCGATCGGACTCACAAAGGTCCCGACCGGCGTGCACGCAATGGCACGGCTGCAAGTTCAAAGGGACATACCTGTACGGCCTTATGCCTGTCCGTGTCATTCTGCCAACGTACAACGCTGTGCGCCGGTCGGGAAGCGGTTAAAAACAACCACACCATCTTTTTCCAGAGCAGCCTGTATTTCTCCTGACTGAGGTTACCGGTGGGTTTTTCTTTGTATACCGAACAATTCCTGTGGCAGTTGTAGCTGAAATCTTACTTGATTTACCTGACCTTGGCTTGATATCAAAAGATCCCCAAATTTTCCACTTCTTATTAAATTATTGAACAGTACTGACTGGCATATTCAAGGCTTTGAAGCAAGAATATTAATTAATTTAACAAACTAATTAATTAAACCGCGCTCTCTAAAAAGTGAAAGTGCATTAAATATCTTACCACAAACAACTAGTGCAAATGATATTAATAATAATAATCTAAACCATAAATCATGCTCAACTAAGAAGTCCAAATGTGAAAGCACCAACGTCGGTGTAGTAATATTCAAAAAAGCAAAAAATTGTGAAATAATGTTTAAAATTGACAAAGAATCTCCATAGCTTCTGGATGAAAACTTCCTTAATATTCGGCAATCATCATAAGGGTTAATCTTCCACCACCATCACCAGTCACGCAGTCTACTCACCAGAATGTAGTGACTCTCATTACAGGAGTCAAAAACGCTTATCTGGAAAATGGCAATGGAATCTCACGACCGCGGCTTGATCCAAGTGCTGAGTAACTTGAGATGCTGTGATCTGTCTTGACACTGGATTAGCGTATATGTGGAACCCTCAAAGCGGGATTTGCCAACAAAACATTATTGCCATAAATTAGGGAAAAAAAATTTATATTCCCATAATGAAGTACGGTAAGTTCAAAATATCAAAAAATGTATTAATAAAACAAATGGAATAAAATAACATGGTTTATGGTTTTGATTATTATTAATATCATTTGCGCTAGTTGTTTGTGGTATATTTAATGATCTTTCACTTTTTAGAGAGCGCGGTTTAATTAATTAATTTGTTAAATTAATTAATAGTCTTGCTTCATATTCCATTTTATTCAACGAGCTGCTCTCATATATATTTTACTTAATTAATTAATAGATTTTTTTTCATTTTGCGTGGGTTGGTGGTATTTCCATTTATTTTTATATTTTTATATTCAAGGCTTTGGATATCTTTTTATATCTTTTTCCATCTTTGTAAAGTTTCATTACCTTGTTACTCAGGTCTTTTGACTGTTCTTTTCTGCTTACCATGGCTTAGTATCTAGCCTGCTTAGTGCATCCATGTGAGAGCTAACAAACTTATTGACTATTTATACACAGATACTAATTGCGATTTAAAAAGCCACAAATGTGGGAAATTAACCTTTAATAGCCATTTTAACCTGTGTGTGCCACCTTCTGTGTCTGTACCAAGGCCAAACATTCCAGGGTATGCAAGTTTTTCATCAGGGCCATTTGGGTGATTTCTGTTATCATTATGATTTTAAAAGGAGCCAAAAACTGTGTGATAATAAATGGCTTCATGTGATCACTAACCTTGAATAAAAGACAGTTTTCTTGGCATGATTAGTCAAATTACAATATAAATGCCAAAATTTCACAATTTCTGCCAGGGTATGCAAACTTTTGAGCACAACTTAATAGTATATATTATAAAAATGCTAGAAGCTAGGCTTTAAAGGTCAATAAATATCTAACACCAAAATCAAAAATTTGATATATGCAGCCTACCAGTCCTTAGATGTGGTGGCTGTATTTGTTTTCTTTTTTTCCAGGCTTTTTTAAAAATGTATTTTCAACTTATGACTAGGGATGAGCCCGGTGTTCGATTCGAACCCATGTTCGAATCGAACATTGGGCGTTCATCCGTTCGTCGAGTACAGAACTCTGCGGGCCGTTTGCATCAAATTCGTGTGATACGAACGACCCACAATGCACTGCGCCAGTCGCAGTGCATTGCTGGCTGATGATTGGCCAAGCATGCACTGTGACCCCGCATGCTTGGCCAATCATAGCGCCAGCAGCGAGGAGAGCAATAATTGGCTACAGGCAGGATGCCTGTGGCCAATTATAGCTCAGGCGGTTTAGTACACGCCCCACACTATATAAGGCCACCGTGCCGGCGGCCTTGTGTAGTGTGTTCCGGCGTGCAGGGAAAGAGGATTGATAAGCAGGGACAGATTGAACTTCTTATCAGTCATTTGCGTGTGGGGAAAGTGCAGGGAAAGAGCATTGATAGGCAGGGACAGTTGTTCTTGAATCTTTATTACCAGGCATTTGCAGGACTTAAGCCCCATACACACGGTCGGAAAATCCGACCACCAAATCCATCGGATTTGGTCCGACGGTTTTAGTCCGACACTGGTGTTGCATACACACGGTCGGACAAAGTTGTCGGAAAATCCGATCATTCTGAACGTGGTGACGTTTGTTGCCTACGACGGGACTACGTAGAGGCTAGTAGCCAATAGCTTTGGTCTTGTAATGTGATCTGAGCATGCGTAGCACTTTGTCCGTCGGAATTCGCTACACACGATCGGAATTGGTGTGATCGGACTTTGTTGTCAAAAAATCTATCCAGCAGGAGATAGGACTTTGTCCGTCGGACAATCCGATGGAAACTGTCCGATGGTGCCTACACACGGTCGGAATTTCCGACAACATTGTCCTATAGGACAGAATCCATCGGAAAATCCGACCGTGTGTATGGGGCTTTAGTGTGTGTTTTGTGCCTCCAGCGCAGTATACACCTGTATCTACCCTTTAGTGGTGTTGTTCTCCATAAATACAGCCATCTGCAGGAGTTAGTGTGTGTGCTGTGTGAGTCCAGCACAGCACAGTATAAACCTGCACCTGTATCTACCCTTTGTGCATATTGCCAGGACAAGACATGACATTAAAGCCGCAAGCAGTTTTAAATGTTTTTTTTTTTCCTTTACAAATGTCATTTTGTGCAGGGACAGTTATAAACACGGGAAACACATGTCACTTCACAGGCATACTTTAGACACCCCCCAGATACCATATTTAAAGGAATATTTCACTTTTTTTTTCACTTCATGCATCATTAAAATGACTGCTCCAGAAAAAATGTCAGTTTTTAAAACTTCTTTTTGCATTGATACATGTCCCCTGGGGCAGGACCCGGGTTCCCCAAACCCTTTTTAGGACAATAACATGCATATTGGCCGTTATAATTAGCACTTTAGATTTTGAACGTTCGCGTCCATTGTAACTAATAGGGTTCTAACGTTCGCGCAAACTTTCGGGCCGTTCGCAGGTTCTGGTGCGAACCAAACCCGGGGGTGTTCGGCTCATCCCTACTTATGACCCTGCCAGTAACACACTTCCTGTATTAGGGTGACAACTCTCACTAACTGTACTGTATTTATCGAGGATCAGCATTATCACCCTAGGACAAGACTTCAAAACACTTACCCCTTTGCTCTTTCTTTTCTGTAGAGATTAACAGAATTAACGTAACAGAGAACAGTCAGCACAGGCCGCAAAGTTGGTAGCAGTGGCCGCCCCTAATCCATGCTCCTGGCCCCTAATCTACATGATTAGACCCTGAGGCTCTAATTGGCTTCAAAGAAGGGTGGGCTCAGGGCACAGAGCACTGCGCCGAGCCCACCCAGTTGTGTGACAATAGCAAATTATTTTTCGCTATTGTCTTCCTGATTCTCCTCCCCGCCAATCAAGAAGCGGGTCCTGTGGTCCGATTGGCCAGGAAGTCTTAGGACTCCTGGTCAATCGGGTCTCAGGACCCACTTGTTGTTCGGCCGGGAGGGAAGCAAGGGCACCGGGACAAGAAGTAGCTTGAGCGAGGAGCAGCAGCCCTACCTCGGGTCCTCCTCATCTGCCTCCTTCCCCTCTGTCTCCGGCGGGAGGGGGGGTCGCTGCTTTCCATCTCTGGCTTGGCGTTGGTTTGCCGCCTTCCCAAAATATTGAGCACTAGCAGCCACTGGTTAGTAGCTCACATGATTTCTGGCAGGATCAACAGGTAATGTTTTGCACTTAATAAACAGATATAGTAAAATGCTTGCAAAGGTATGTTTAGCATTGCTAAACGGAAAAAATAAAAGTTTACTTTTAGAATTTGCATAACGTCTGTAATTTTTTTTATCCTATCCAAAACAAACAAAATTAAGACTCTTTTCACACTAGAGGTGCCATTCCCCTCCCCCTTCATATGGTTTCAGATGGTTAGTGGGTGTTAAGAAGGTGATAATGCCACCTCCCGATGTCTGCTTATTTTTTTACCTTTGTTTTTTTTTTTTATTGCTGAATGAAACTATTACCCAGCGTGGATGCGCCACAACTGCGAGCAAAGCGATTGGCTCATGGTTAGGGCGCGGCCCCATTCACTTACATAGCAGAGTTTAAAACCCTGCATGTAGGGTTAAAATTTCCGCGCCATGCTACAAAACATTGAACAGCAATGTGTACTGCTCTGAGCAGCACAATGTCTGCTTGTAGGTGGACAGTCGGGGGCCTGTAAAAACATGGATTAACGGTCTCTTTTTACTGCCCCCGGCTGTCTGTGTGAAAGGAGCATTAGGCTTAAAAAATCTATTTACTTCATTATTACTGACATTTTGCAGTATAGATAATATTCCATATTCAGCCCCTTCATCCAGAGGAGCTTACAGTCTAATGCCCCCCCTGCAGTCCATCCGCTGCAGCTTTTTCTGCTCATTACTGTACATGGTTTAATCCTAATAAACGCTGCATGCTTGTCATATTGCATTAATTTATTCTGTGTTCAAAAAAATCCATTTTGCAGATTTGCAATTAAGATTTTATAGTCTCTCCCGTGTAGTGATGAGATGGGAGCATGTCCATCTGTGCCTCGGCTAGATTACAGCTCTTTGGATAGTTTGCCTTGTAATTTGTTTTTACAGTTGCACAAGTTTTTTTGGGCAGCGAGTGCGGGCTTGGATGGGCCCGAGGCTATTAACAGCCTCTGTTATGAGGCAAGAGGGGGACACATTAATGGAGAGAAATTTCATTTGCCAATTAATCAGAAATGTACTGCAGACAGTGCCGATCACATTATGTAAATATGGAAGTATTTCTGGGTGACTAATAAAAAAAGAGAGCTATAGTATATATATATACATTATTTGTTCATTTATTATGTTCAGGATTAAAAATAAATTGTCAAAATGTATTATTTTATTAGCTAGCAAATATGAAATAGCGCATTTTACTAATTCATATTTACATTTATAGCCAGCAACAGGCGCTCAAGACTCCTTTTCATAAGTTATAAAATTTATAGCTGCTCTCTTGAAGGAAAACCTGTTTACAGAGCTCAATAACCCAAGCTCCAATTTATACATAATTAAAGGAGCCTCCATCCCCCTCCCTGCTCATTTCATGGTTATAATATGGAGGTTCAATCAGGGAATGCGAGAACCTGAAGATATACAGTTTCTGCTATCCCTTCTGTTTAGAAAACCCATAGTACTCTGTGAATCCTCTGCCACGGATGTACTCTGTTTAAAATGTTAATTTGTAAACAATTTTCTACACATAGCAACATCATTATAAAAATGTTAACATTTACAGCTGACTTTAAACCACTTTCCTACTGGGCACTTTCACCTCCTTCCTGCCCAGGCCAATTTTCAGCTTTGAACGCTGTCTCTGTTTTTTTTATTTTTGAAAAACGTTTTATTTTTTTTCTTAACAAACAGAACAATACAGACATACAACAGCACAGCCAACATCTGGCTGTCAACAGGGAAGGGACCCACGCAGGGGTCACAAAGAATTGTCATATTATCAAAAAGCATTAAAGTATCAATGACTACCGTAGCATAATGACAGCAATGAATTTATCAAGGCTCTTGCTCCATGGGGGGGCCAACAATGAGTTAGGTCACCTAGGTTATCCTACGAACCCGGTGTGTACTATAAGGAGGCTAAGGAGGGCCAACATATAACAGAGAAGTCACTTAATCTATTGCAGCAGTGGAGGGTTCCGCTAACCACTTACTCCAGACTCTGTCATGCTTTTTCGGACAACCTCTGTGTGTATAGGTGTCCCTGTAAAGGGGTATCACCTCATCATGATTTCCATGAGCCTATAGAGGGAGGAGTCTTTCACTTCCAGCATAGAACGATGGATTTCCTGGCATAGAACAGCAGGAGACCCAATAGGGTTCTCTCAGCCACTCTGGGTACCAGGTCCTCCACCAGCCCCAGCAGGCATATTTTTGGGGAAGGAGCAATAGAGATACTTAGCAGATCATTCACCTCTGAAAGGATTTGTGACCAGAAACCCGCAATTACCGGGCAGGACCAAAATATATGGATATAGTCCCCGGGAGCATAGTCACAGCGCCAGCATTCCGGGGATAGAGAAGACCTCATCTTATGCACCCGAGCGGGAGTAAGGTACGCCCTATGAACAATCTTGTATTGAATGAGGCGGTCTCTCAAGGAAACCAGTATTTTAAATGGGAAGTCCCACACGTCCTCCCAATCCTCTGAACGCTGTCTCTGTTTAAATGACAATTGCGCGGTCATGCTACACTGTACCCAAACTGAATTTTTATCATCTTGTTCCCACAAATAGAACTTTCTTTTGGTGGTATTTGATCACCTCTGTGTTTTTTATTTTTTGCTAAACAAATAAAAAAAGACCTAAAAAAAAAACTAAATAAAAAGTTTTTCTTTTGTTTCTGTTATAAAATTTTGGAAAAAAGTAAGTTTTCTCCTTCACTGATGGGCACTGATAAGACGGCACCGATGAGGTGGCACCAATGAGCTGGCACTGATGGGCACTGACGATGGGCACTGATAGGTGGCACTGATGGGCACTGGTAGGCGGCACTGATATGCAGCACTGATGGGCATTGATAGACGGCACTGATGGGTACTCATGGGTGGCACTGGTGGGCACTGATGAGCACTTATAGGCGAGACTGATGGCCACTGAAAGCTGCACTGATGGGTACTTGTGGGTGGCACTGATAGGCCGCACTGCTGGGCACTGATACGTGGCACTGATGGGCACTAATATGCGGCACTGATAGATGGCATTGATAGGCATCACTGATGGCACTGGCAGGCATTGTGGATGGGCACTGATTGGCAGCTGCCTGGGCACTGATTGGCATTTCACCTGGTGGTCCAGGGTGGTGCCAATCCCTGGTGGTCCTGGCGGCATCCTGCTGGTCCTGGGTGGGCATCCGAGGGGGGGCTGCGCTGATAAACAATCAGCACAGACCCCCCCTGTCAGGACAGCAGCTGGTTGGCTCTCCTCTACTCACGTCTGTCAGAGCTGATCAGCGGCTCTTCCTGTTTACATCGTGATCAGCCGTGATTGGACACGGCTGATCACGTGGTAAAGAGCCTTCGTCAGAGGCTCTTTACCGAGATTGGTGTAGCTGACACACTGCTGGTATTGAGGTGGTTAACTGCTTGCTGACTGCCGGCTGGCAATTGACGGCCAGGCGGCGCAGCTCTCGTGGCGGGAGGGCGTCATATGATGCCCTTTGCCTTTTCGGCCCACCAGGGGGCGCGCCCGCCATGTTACTGGGGACTCGGTGCACATGCCCGGCAGCCGCGATGTCCGCCAGGCACCCGCGATTGCCCAGTAACACAGCAGGAACGTGGATCTGTGTATGTAAACAAACAGATCCATGGTACTGTCAAGCAGGAACGTGGATCTGTGTATGTAAACAAACAGATCCATGGTACTGTCAGAGGAGAGGAGACTGATGGTGTGTTCTCAGTACAAAGAAACACTGATCGTCTCTTCCCCTTGTCAATCCCCTCACCCTACAGTTAGAATCACTCCCAGGGAACATATTAACCCCTTCAGCGCCCCCAAATGTGTTAACCCCTTCCCTGCCAGTCACATTTATACAGTAATCAATGCTTTTTCATAGCACAGATCGCTGTATAAACGTGAATGGTCCCAAAAATGTGTCAAAAGTGTCCAGTATGTCCGGTATGTCTGCCGTAATATCGCAGTCACGATAAAAATCGCAGATAGCCACCCTTACTAGTAAAAAAAAAAAAACATAATAATAAAAATGCAATAAATCTATCCCCTATTTTGTAGGCACTATAACTTTTGCGCAAACCAATCAATATACGCTTTTTGCAATTTTTTTTACCAAAAATATGTAGAAAAATACGTATTGGCCTAAACTGAGGAAAAAATTAGTTAAAAAAAAAAAAAAAATTGGATATTTATTATAGCAAAATGTAAAAAATATTGTTTTTTTTTGTCGCTCTTCTTTTTTTTTATAGCACAAAAAATAAAAACCGCAGAGGTGATCAAATACCACCAAAAGAAAGCTCTATTTGTGGGGACAAAATTATAACAATTTCATTTGGGTACAGTGTTGTATGACCGCGCAATTGTCATGCAAAGTGTGACAGCGCTGAAAGCTGAAAAGTGGCTTGGGCACTGGGCAGGAAGGGGGTGAAAATGCACTGTATTGAGATAGTTAAAGACTCATTTCAAGAGTTGTGGATAGACTTTATCTTTAGAGTTGTGACTAGGGTTGAGCGAACCCGAACTGTAAAGTTCGGGGTTCGTACCGGACTTTTGGGTTTTTGGGTCCCGGACCCGAACCCGAACAATTTACTGTATGTTCGGGTTAGAGTCCGGTGTTCGGCAAGGTAATGGTGCTTTTTAAAAAGTTATTGTCAGTTTGTCACAATATTATGTTTCTCTTTTCTTTATCTTTCCCTGATATCTGATGGTGAAATGGTTGAGTGTTCAGGAGGGCAAAGGCCATATACTGATCATCTGCGCTGAGACATTTCATAATTGGCGTATTGGGCAGACGCAGGCCTATTAGCTAGTTTACCCACCAGAATGTATTATGAAAAACTGCCATGAGTTCATCAGACAGGAAATTTACCTATGATTGCATATCTGATTTTCCCATTTTAATTCAGCAGAAAAAATATAGACTATATTGTCAAAAGTATTGGGTATTTGTGGGAACAGTTTGGGGATGGCCTCTTCCTGTTCTAACATGACTGTGCACATGACTGTGCACCAGTGTACAAAGCTAGATCCATAAAAACATGGATGAGCGAGTTTGGGGTGGTTTTGCACAGAGCAGCTTGGCTCCTCCTCTTCTCGGGTCCCTCGCTGGCACCCTTGGCCCCTCCCTCTTAGGAGGTGACCTCACAGCTAGCAGTTGGCTATGGGGGCACCCAAGCAGGCGCACTCCCGAGCTGCGACTCTGTGTGTCCATCCACACACGGAGCAATGGCTCGACTCCACCCCTCCATCTTCTGATTGGCTCACTGGCTTTGATTAACAGCAGTATGAGCCAATGGCTGCTGCCAATCAGGGGTCTGAGTCGTCTGACAACCTAGGCCTTTAAGCCTGCTGTCATCTGAAAATGGGTCACAGGAGTGCAAAACAATCTGCTTTGGCTGTACGTCTCCTTTAATAAATCTATCACATGACCAGTCTCTCTGCTCCTGTTTGGTATTACTTGCGACAATTGATAAATGTCCCCCTCACCTAGACCCTTGTACCCCCCTATCCAGGGGCCTTTGCCACACCAATCACCATTTCCTAGTCAATGGCCTCCTCTGCACCCACCACCCTAGTCCAGGGCCTCCTCTGCACTCTGCTCCTAGTCCAAGGCCTCCTCTACAGCCCACCACAAGTCCAGGGCCTTCTCTGCACCCCCTAGTCCAGGGCCTCCTGTGTAGTCCCCTAATAGTCCAGAGCCTCCTCTGCACTCCCCTCCTAGTCCAGGGCCTCCTCTGCACTTCCCCCACCTAATTCAGTGTCTTCGCAACACAAACCCTTCTCTGCACCCCCCACCCACTCCAGCACCTCCTCTGTACCCTCCCAGTTCAGTGGCTCCTCTCCACCCTCCTCCCTCCCAGTTCAGGGCCTCCTTGCACTCTGCTCCTAGTCCAAGGCCTCCTCTATAGCCCACCCCCAAGTTCAGAGGCTCTCCTCTGCACCCTGCTCTCTGAACCCAGGTCTTTTACCACATCAACCCCACTTTTCAAGTACAGGACCTTTCTACACCCCTCAGTCCAGGGCCTCCGGTGTTCTCCCCTCATAGTCCAGGTCCTCCTCTGTATCCCCCAGTTCAGGGCCTCCTCTGCACTCCCCTGCTAGTCCAGGGCCTCCTCTGCAACCCCTAGTCCAGGACCTCCTGTGTACTCCCCACCTTGTCCAGGGCCTCCCGTGTACTCCCCACCTAGTCCAGGGCCTCCCGTGTACTCCCCACCTAGTCCAGGGCCTCCTGTGTACTCCCCACCTAGTCCAGGGCCTCCCGTGTACTCCCCACCTTGTCCAGGGCCTCCCGTGTACTTCCCACCTAGTCCAGGGCCTCCTGTGTACTCCCCACCTAGTCCAGGGCCTCCTGTGTACTCCCCACCTAGTCCAGGGCCTCCTGTGTACTTCCCACCTAGTCCAGGGCCTTGTCTGCACTACATGATCTCCAGTGGCTCTCCAGCATTGTTATCAGCTTTACTGGTCAAAAGTTTGTTCAGCATTTGGCATTTCTCAGAGTCTCAGGTTTCTGGCTGTCCCGTTGACCCTCTTGTTTCGATACTTTGAGTCACTAATGTAAAATAATCTATTAGATAAGGGCTTTTGACTTTTCTGATCTACGTACCTGTTTCAGGTCAATGACCATGAAAATATTCAAGAAAGAGGGGCAGCCACAGCCAGGCAACTAGCATCTTCTGAAGGACTACAGTATCAGCCTTTTTCAGGTTCACTTTAATCTCTGGAGCATATGGAACTGGCAGTCTTTCTCAGAGGCATAAACAAAACATCAGCAGCCGAATCCCATTCCCCGACACTGTAATAACTTAGCATTTTTCGGAATTAAGCTGTGCAATATTTTTATTTGACATTGTTATTTGACTGTTTTGCACTTAATGGAAAGATGTTTGGATTTCAACAAGAGTAATAAAAATGAATGGTGATGTACATCATAAAAAGCATTGTTTCTGTTTTGCCTTACGCATCATGCTAAATTTTTCATTGTTTGCCAGGCTATTACAATAAAAATACCGAGTTAATTCAGCTCTAAAAGATGGCAATTTAATAGAAACTTTATGACTGATAATTACCAGCACAATCAGAAATGCATTTTTTGAGCTGTTTTCCCGACATCCTCCAAGTTTGATACAGTTATTGCAATCTTCATACTATATATTTTTTTGTAAGCCATAAATACATAATGTCATCTCTTCCTTCAATTCTGTTCTCTAGAACAGTGGCCTAGACATACCCAGCATGTACCCAGGAAACTTGCTATCCTTTGTGACCAGGTCCTGTGAAACATTGTACTCGCTTAAAATTGACAGGTCACCACAAGACACTATTGACCAGTGAAGCGTTCAGCATCTAAAATCTGTATATTCATCTTTAGATTTCATCAGGACGGCAACATGTTATACTCACCTGCTCTGTGCAGTGGTTTTGCAGAGAGTAGCCCTGATTCTCCTCTTTTCAGGTCCCCCAGAGGCGCTCCTGGCTCCTCCTATTCTTCACATGTCCCAATCGGTGGGACGCTTGCTGGTCACCTTTTTTAAAGCCTATTAGAGACTATGGCTCTAATCAGGTGCTTCAAAAACACCCCCCCTGCCGTAATTCAGCTCCTGGCTCCTCCACTTCTTCACATGTCTCCATCGGTGGGGCGCTCACTGGTCACCTTTTTTAACCACTTCAGCCCCAGACGATTTTACCCCCTTCCTTACCAGAGCACTTTTTGCGATTCGGCACTGCGTCGCTTTAACTGACAATTGCGCAGTCGTGCGATGTTGCACCCAAACAAAATTGACGTCCTTTTTTTCCCACAAATAGAGATTTCTTTTGGTGGTATTTGATCACCTCTGCGGTTTTTATTTTTTGCGCTATAAACAAAAGAAGAGCGACAATTTTGAAAAAAAACACAATATTTTTAACTTTTTTCTATAATAAATATCCAATTTAAAAAAAAAAAAGTTTAGGCCGATACGTATTCTTCTACATATGTTTGGTAAAAAAAAATCGCAATAAGCGTATATAGATTGGTTTGCGCAAAAGTTATAGCGTCTACAAAATAGGGGATAGATTTATTGCATTTTTTTTTTTTTTTACTAGTAATGGTGGCGATCTGCGATTTTTTTTCATGACTGCGACATTGCGGTGGACACTTCGGACACTTTTAACACATTTTTGGGACCATTCACATTTACACAGCGATCGTTGCTATAAAATTGCACTAATTACTGTGTAAATGTGACTGGCAGGGAAGGGGTTAACACTAGGGGCGCTGCAGGGGTTAATATGTTTCCTATGTGAGTGATTCTAACTGTGGGGGGAGGGGACTCACAAGGGGAGGAGACCGATCGGTGTTCCTCTGTACTGGGAACACACCATCGGTCTCCTCTCCTCTGACAGGACGTGGAGCTGTGTGTTTACACCCACAGATCCACGGTCCTGCTGTGTTCCCGGGCAATCGCGGGTGCCCGGCGGACATTGCGGCTGCCGGGCACGCGCACCGGGTCCCGAGCGAGGCGGCGGGTGCGCGCGCGTGCGCGCACCCTAGGCGGCCGGGAATAGGAGGACGTCATATGACGCCGACCCAGGATGGAAAATCCACCTTGTGGGTGTCATATGACTATGGGTGGGTATTGAAGCGGTTAAAGCCTATTAGAGCCTATGGCTCTAATCAGGTGCTTCAAACCCCCACGCCGCTGTAATTCAAGCGCCCTGCACCCCGAAAAGTAACTGGGCGCCTGAATAGGGGGGTGGCAGCGGCGGCCATAGATAATGCAATGCAATGAATCTATCTATTGGTGATAGAGGGGTGGCAGGAGAGAGGGGGTGGCGCCAGTGCGCCCTTAAAGCCCGCCACTTTTCAAAAGACCATGTAAGATAACAGTCTTTGGATGAATCAAGTGTGGATCTGTCCCCAAGGAAAGACACTGAAGATGGTGTTCAAATAACCCAAAAACCCAGGACTGTGCTTCCATCACCAGGGGAAATGGGTACTCTTACCATGAGATGTGGACCCACACACTAGCGGTGGTGAGTCATACAGGCAGGAATGCAACTGTGGATTGCAGGTGGCGATCTCCTCGGATCGTTGAAGTAAAAACTTGCTGGAATGGTTGTAAGATGGTCAGCTGGTACTGGAACCAAAGATGCAACCAAGATCTCCCAAGGGAATATGATATCCCCAGATCGCTCAACAAACGGCCAAGGATGCAACCAAAATCTCCTCAATGGTATATGAAATCGAATGACCACTCACCAATCAACAGTGGGAGCAATAATCATAAAAGAAAAAAGAGAGAGCATCCACATGGCGTAGCTCAAACAACGTAAAGTTTTTAATAAAAAACGCATACACCGCGACCGATGTGTGCAAAAAGGGTGATCACTAAAAAGATATAAAAATGTGTATTGCGCAGTGTATAAAGCTTAGACAAGCATGATCCAGACCGGTTTCGTCCAACAGGACTTCAACTGGGGCATAATCACGCAGTAACTATGAGACTTGTTGTTTGTATTATACAAAAAATCTGGTTGATCCTGCTGCTCTCTGTCTCCCCCTCCTCTCTATGTCCCCACTACAGCTGGGGATTTTGCAGCACAGTGTTGGCATCTCTGCACATGCTCAGTTTTCAGTGCGTTTCTATGATGAGCATTTCCCCTTTATCAAATCTTTGCAGCCCATGTGACTATAGAGTCAAACATGTGGGTGTATACACAGTGGTAAATGGCAGGCCACTCCCTCCCTCCTCCTTAATGCACACTAACCAGATAAACACAATAGGGTGGGATATTACACCTTAAAATTACAGAGGCTTCACCTCCCTGTTATTCTAAGACACAATCTGGAGGGACGTGACACAGCCCGTGACTGGCAGAAATTTAATTCACCCACACCATGTCATTGCCCAAAAATAATAAAGATTTGGTTTCAAATATATATTTATATGACACTTTAAAACAGGCAGTTTTTTTTTTTTTGAACATGTGACCAGTAGCAGAGGACTAGAAGCTTCTCCTGCCATTGTTTCCATACAGAAAGGCTGGGAAAGATCTGGGTCATGTGACAGCTATTTATCGATTAGGAAAAAAATGACGGAGCGATCACATGTAAGCAAACCGGCGTCATTTGATGACGCCGGTTCCTCTCCCCTCCTCTCTCTGTACCGATCGGTACAGTGTGAGAGGAGAGGGGGAGGGATCGGTGGCAGCAGTGCTATGGGCGGGATCTGTAGTGCCCACAGCCTGCTCTGCCACCACCGATCCATCCATCCATGCTCAGCCATCCCTCCATACCCTGCAATACACAGCAATAGCCTGCAGTGTATTGCTGGGTATTGCAGGGTATGGAGGGATGGCTGAGCATGGATGGATGGATACCCTGCAGTACCCTGCGATACTCTGCCATACCCTGCGATACTCTGCCATACCCTGCCATACTCTGCCATACCCTGCCATACTCTGCCATACCCTGCCATACTCTGCCATACCCTGCCATACTCTGCCATACCTTGCCATACCCTGCGATACTCTGCCATACCCTGCGATACTCTGCCATACCCTGCGATACTCTGCCATACCCTGCCATTCCCTGCAATACTCTGCGATACCCAGCCATACCCTGCGATACCCAGCCATACCCTGCGATACTCTGCCATACTCTGTGATACCCTGCCATACTCTGCCATACCCTGCCATACTCTGCCATACCCTGCCATACTCTGCCATACCCTGCGATACTCTGCCATACCCTGCGATACCCTGCCATATTCTGCAATACCCTGCAATACTCTGCGATACCCTGCAATACCCTGCAATACCCTGCCATACTCTGCGATACCCTGCGATACCCTGCCATATTCTGCAATACCCTGCAATACTCTGCAATACTCTGCAATACCCAACAATACTCTGCAATACCCAACAATACTCTGCCATACCCTGCGATACTCTGCCATACCCTGCGATACTCTGCCATACCCTGCGATACTCTGCCATACCCTGCGATACCATGCAATACCATGCTATACCCTGCAATACCCTGCCATACTCTGCCATACCCTGCGATATTCTGCGATACCATGCAATACTCGCTACGATCGAAGCCAGGATCGTTTTTTTATTTTATTTCAGGCTTTCCAGCCTAGAGGTGAGATGTGGGGTCTTATTGACCCTATATCTCACTGTAAAGAGGACCTGTAATGCCATATTCCTATTACAAGGGATGTTTACATTCCTTGTAATAGGAATAAAAGTGATCAAAAAAATTTTTTGGGGGAAAAAAAGTGTCAAATTAAAATAAATAAAGTAAAATGAACAATAAAAAAAAAATAATAATTTAAAGCGCCCCTGTCCCCGTGTGCTCGCATGCAGAAGCGAACGCATACGTAAGTCCCGCCCACATATGAAAACGGTGTTCAAACCACACATGTGAGGTATCGCTGCGAACGTTGGAGCGAGAACAATAATTTTGGCCCTAGACCTCCTCTGTAACTCAAAACATGTAACCAGTAAAAAATTTTAAAGAGCCGCCTATGTGGATTTTTAAGTAGCGAAGTTTGGCGCCATTCCACGAGCGTGTGCAATTTTGAAGGGTGACATGCTAGGTATCTATTTACTCGGCGTAACTTCATCTTTCACATTATGCAAAAACATTGGGCTAAATTTACAGTTTTGTTTTTTGTAAAGCACAAAACTTTTTTTTTCCAAAAAAACGCGTTCGAAAAATTGCTGCGCAAGTACCATGCTAGATAAAAAGTTGCAACGACTGCCATTGTATTCTCTAAGGTCTTTGCTAAAAAAAACATATATAATGTTTTGGGGTTCTATGTAATTTTCTAGCAAATAAATTATGATTTTTACATGTAGGAGAGAAATGTCAGAATTGTCCGGGTGCTCCAGAACGCCTGATGGTGCTCCCTGCATGTTGGGCCTCTGTATGTGGCCACACTGTGTAAAAGTCTCACACATGTGGTATCGTCGTACTCGGGAGTAATAGCAGAATGTGTTTTGGGGTGTAATTTGTATGTATATGCTGTGTGTGAGAAATAACCTGCTAATATGACAATTTTGTGGAAAATAAAAAAAGGAAAAAAAAAAATCTTGATTTTGCAAAGAATTGTGGGAAAAAATGACAACTTCAAAAAACTCACCATGCCTCTCTTTCTAAATACCTTGGAATGTCTTCTTTCCAAAAAGGGGTCATTTGGGGGGTATTTGTACTTTTCTGGCACGTTAGGGACTCAAGAAATGAGATAGGCCGTCAGTACTTCAGGTGTGATCAATTTTCAGATATTGGCACCATAGCTTGTGGACTCTATAACTTTCACAAAGACCAAATAATATACCCCAATTTGTACTTATTTTTACCAAGGATATGTAGCAGTATAAATTTTGGCCAAAATTTATCAAGAAAAATTACAAATTTGCTAAATTTTTTAACAGAAACGAAGAAAAATTCATTTTTTTTTTACCGAATTTTCTGTCTTTTTTCTTTTATAGCACAAAAAATAAAAAAACACCAAAGATTAAATACCACCAAAAGAAAGCTCTATTTGTGTGAAAAAAGGACAAAAATGTCATATGGGTACAGTGTTGTATGACTGAGTAATTGTCATTCAAAATGTGAGAGCCACGAAAGCTGAAAATTGGTCTGGTTATTAAGGGTGTTTAAGTGCCCAGTGGTCAAGTGGTTAAACAGTGTGTGTTTAGTATCACTTTAATTCTTTCTTCTGGCATACTACCAATAAAGTGTGTGTAAACCCAATCACTAAACTTTTATCTATGCTTTAATGCATTAATGTGATTTCAAAAGTATTTTAATTGATGATCCTGCCATGAAGGTTCCTGTCAGGGTGGATTTGATTTAAATCAAGGCAATTTAAATCAAGATTCAAATCATGATTTAAATCACTAGTAAAAATCCTTGATTTAAATCAACTCGATTTAAATCATCATTTTTAAAGAGCAACTGTCATCTCTGTCCCGCAGCGGCTCCTCCTCTGACCCGCTGTTGACTCGCCGACAGTCCCATTCACTTTAATGGGACGGCTGGTGATGCGGAAGTGACACAACAAGGTGAGGGACGTGGCGGCAGCAGGTGAGTGGATGCCCGCTAACAGGCGCTGCCATGATGGATCTGAAATCACACGTGCTCTTTAAATGTAAGGTCTTATTCTTGCTGGTAGTTAGAATCTTTAATATTTGCAAGAATAATGAGCTGTCAGGTTAGTAAAACAGCGATATCAGAACCGATTCAATCATACAGTTTGTAGTGTACATAGACTTGCAAAACAATGGGATAAAGGAATATTCCTGAACTTTGTTTTATCTCATGGTTACTCTGAAATTGTGTGAATACATCAATGCAGTGCTTGTTATATCAGCTTGCAGAGCTTGGATTCATTCAATGAGTTTACCAAAAGTTTAAATATTGCAGAATATACAGCCTCATGCTACATAACTAAGCTCCATTTCATGTTGAATCTACTAAATTATTGATGTATCTTAAATAGAAAACTATCTTTAGATAGATTTTTACTCCAAAAGCATTTTATTAAAATAATTTTAATAAAAATCAATAAAATCGATTTAAATAAAAAAATATTTTTTAAATAAAAAAAATCAGATTTTTTTGATTCTTTTAAAAAAAAATCATTGATTTTTATCCACCCTGGTTCCTGTGTTGTCACCCTGTCACATGGAGTTCCAAAGGAGATTAACAAGTGGCCACTTGCACATTACGCAGACATGATCCGCTGTTCTCACCATCAGTAAACCCACTATAGGAAATGCAATGCAATCATTGTTGCTTTGTATGTGGTCAGGAAGTGGCTGCAAGGAAGCTTCAGGCGATCAGCAGCACTGAGATGCAACAAAAGATAAAAAAACTTTGAAAATTGGTATTTTATTTAAACAAAAACATGACACTTGGTAATGGTACACAGTGCTATATTATATTTAGGGTTAACATCTACTTTACATTGCAGAATCAAATGCAGGTATGTACCTTTTTATTATCTTTAAGGGCTCTCCAGGATTCCTAATTTTTAGGGTGGTCTAATGTGATAGAATTGGCAAAGGTAGATGGCTATCCCTTTCCCACCTCCCACAACTCTTTACCAGATAAAGAGGATACCTATCAAGTTGGACAACCAATATTCATTCCTGGGAAGTCAGTGAGTGAAACACTAGGGGCAGCACTGAGCAGGGTTAATAGCAATGCGTGTTGTTGTGCATCACTGTGCACTTTCCATGTGTTAGGTTAGGGCAGCAGATTATTTTAAATGAGCACCTAATGCACTAAATGCAATAAGCTGTATATATAATTTTTTTTAACACGTTTCAACAAAAGTTGCCAACTCATATGTGTTTCAGCGTACCACAAAACACATGATAGACTAAAACACACATGTGTTAGCAAGTTTTGTTGGTGTGCTATTGAGAATGAATGGGGCTGCAGCACCCCTACACACAACATGCATGTTTTCATGTGCTGCAGTACCTTGCCCGAAGCACAAAGGTGCAAACCCAGCCTGATTGGCTTAACAGCAGTGCACAGGCTGGGCAGACAGATTTCTAGTTGTTGAACTGATTATCCAGTCTGCCAATAATAAGCTGTAGGTGGAAAAAAGCCTGCCATCTTTTCTGAGTCAGGATTTGCTTATCATAGTGCAACCATTCTCAGTCAGGGCTTCTTGGAACTTTAATGCCCCGTACACACGGTCGGACATTCCGACCACAAAATCCGTCAGATTTTTTCCGACGGATTTTGTCTGAAACTTGTCTTGCACACACATGGTCGGACAAAGTTGTCGGAAAATCCGATCGTTCCGAAAGAGGTGAGGTATAAAACGTACAACGGGACTACGTAGAGGCCAGTAGCCAATAGCTTTCGTCTCCAAATTTCTTCTGAGCATGCGTCGTAATTCGCTACACACGATCGGAAAAAGTCCGATCGGATTTTGTTGTCGGAATATTTTAGATCCTGCTCTCAAATTTCTTCCGACGGAAAAAGTCCGATAGAGCCCACACGCGATCGGATTTTCCGACAACATAATCCGATCAGACTTTTTCCATCGGAATATCCAACCGTGTGCACGGGGCATTACATTCCTCTGGTAAGGGTTCTTTAATCTGTGGCTGATTTACCTTCCAGTTGATGGTATGTGCATAATTCCCAGGCCAACACTCAACATTACACCAATTGTCTGTAAGGGTAGCTATTTGACCACCACCATAAAGGTTTAATTCTTCCACTTGACCACCAATGTAAGGGGCATTTTTTTCAATGAACCCAACAAATTGGTTTTAGTAAGGGTTCCCAGGACCAGAGACCCTGAAAATTATTTTAGGGGTTCCTTTGGGGTGAAAAGATTGAGCTGGCCTGTCACATTTCAGGTTTTTGGGATCCCTGAGTGCAAAGGGTCACATTAGCTGTGATGGGCAGTCTTGCAGGTCAACGGTGAGGTTTCGCAAACAGGAGTCAAGACTTGCATCCCAGGTTTCACGCTTCCAGGGCACACACACGTACAAACACATCTATAGATGCCTGCTTTTAAAAGAAACTTGTCCTGAAATAAATAATGAGACTGCCTGTATTAACCATCTTCTGAGAATACTAGCTGTCTGACTTTAATACTTTTTGAGTCCCCCAAACTGAAACCAGTAGATTCAGAGTGAAGTCCTCATCCACATCCTTGTTCCAACTATTTTAACCAAGCAGCTTGCATTTTTGGCAATGGCAGCCTCCTCTCCTGGCAGGCTTCTTTTGAGATCCCTCGGCAGTTTAGAAACTTCATACCTTCACAGGTTTACTTTAAGCAAACAATTTAACCATGCGTCATAATTTTTAAGAGTATGTACACACAGCAGGAATAATATGTCTAAAAGTCAAGCAAAGCTAATACGATCTGTAGTGTAGAAATCTAATTGGTGCCAGGGAGAAAGAATATCCCTTTAATCCGGGAGGCAGAGGCTTTACAATTCTGTACAGCAGAGATATCGCACATCTGAGCAAATCATCATCTTCCCAACATAGAAGGTGACAGCTGACGTAGGTGGAGGAGGCAGAGAATGGAGTATGGCTCTAGAGTTGTTACCAGCTGCTCCGGTGATTAAACAGAACAATAAAGAAAGACAATTCTCTGCAAGTTCTCCAGTTCAGCAAAAGAGAACATCACTGATGTCTAAAAATTACAAAGGAAAAAAAATCCCTAAAAGAAGTTGTTTTTTATTAAACAGGAACCATCGTTTTAAAAAAAAGTCATGTTTATTATTAGATTTGATCATAACTTTTTAACCTAATGCCCCGTACACATGGTCGAAAATTCCGACCACAAAATCCGTCTGATTTTTTCCGACGGATTTTGTCCGACACTGGTGTTGCATACACACGGTCGGACAAAGTTTTCGGAAAATCCGATCATTCTGAACGTGGTGACGTTCGTTGCGTACGACGGAAATACGTAGAGGCTAGTAGCCAATAGCTTTGGTCTTGTAATTTGATCTGAGCATGCGTGGCACTTTGTCCGTCGGAATTCCCTACACACGATCGGAAAAAGTCAGATCGGACTTTGTTGTCGGAAACTTTGAGAGCAGGATCTCACATTTTTTACGACGGAAATTCCGACGGAAAAAGTCTGGAGCCTACACACGGTCGGATTTGCCGACAACGTGGTCCGATAGGACATTTGCCGTCGGAAATTCCGACCGTGTGTACGGGGCATAAGAGGGTATTTTCATCCATTGATGTCCAGCACGTGCTTGCCTAAATGTCTTTTTTATTTGCTTTAACACCAGACAACCCAGCACTAGACCTTAAATTTAAAGCTGTACCACAGGAATGATCTGGAAATTTACATTTGGCACAATGTACTTACTCTATACACATCTCATACCTGATGGGCCTCTAGGGAAGTTGGGCATTATAACATCAAGCAAAACTAAAGGGCAGGGTTATGTCCTGTGTACATAATTCTCCATAGGTATCATCCCTCATACAAATAGTAACCAATATCCACTTCAACCCCAAAACCGAAAAAAGGGGGGTAGGGAGAGGAATAAAAAAAACTGTGACTTTAAATGAACCTTATACAGACAATAGCAATCTTAAAAAAATGTAATACCACATTTTATTACCAAAGTTAAAAAGTATTTAATTTGTATATGGTGGGATCAGCCGATTCCTAAAACTGCTCTCGTGTGCTGGCACCGCCACCTCGCCGTCATCTCGGCTAAGACTTGCATCTGCTCTCTGTGAATGGGCCAGCTGCGGGGAGAAGAAGAAGAGGGGCCGAACTTACAGGTCACTGCACCACAGCTAATAGAGCAGGAACTGGGAGTGGGTACCTTTCAAAACCAGGTACCCGCCCCCCCCCCCCCCCCCCCAAAAAAAAAGGTGCCAAATGTGGCACCCTTTTCGGGTGGAGTTCTGAGATCATCTCAGAATACTGAGATCATCTCACTTTTGTATTAGTTGAAAAAAATTTAAACGCATGCCAAGCAAGCGACTTCTTGTATTCTGTGTGCAGGGCGGAAGTAACTCAAACAGAACCCCAGCTGGGCCCAGAAGATTGCGGTGAATTTCATCTTATCCATCAGTTATGAGTAATGCATATTTACCTCATGCCAAGCTGGACAAATGAAGGTATGCAATATAGTTCATTCCTGTGGTTTAGCTTTAAAAATGTGGCAGCTGTCCCAGGCAAGCCAGGTTATGGGGCCTACCACACCTCCATTGTAGGGGCTCAGATGGACCCTTCCTCAACTGCACTTTTAAACATTAAAGCCTCTATTTCCCATTAAATATTTTATTTTAGACCTAATGATATCATCACTGAGTTTCTATGCTTCTCTGTGTAAAGCAGGCAGGTCATGTGTCAGGTTTCTGGGGTAGTGAGACCTTGTAGAACGCAAAGTCTGGGTTCCCCAGGGCATGGAATCTAAGCCCCAGCCTGCTTTTTCACCAGGGCCCCTGATAGTAGGGATGGACTTGCAGCAAGTTGGGATTAGGTCGTTGACCCCAGGTACGCCCAGCTGACGATATGGAGACCATTTGCATATGCAGATGGCAAGAGGCAGAAGGAAATCCAGGAAACAAGCCGAGGTCAGGGCGGGCGGCAGGCAAGCACAAATGGATGATGAAGCCAAGGTCAGGACAAGGGAAGTCTGACATCGAATACACAAAACACTAGGCAAACAGGAGCTTAGAGAACTAGGAGCTGGCTGCACTGAGCCTGTCTTATATAGGGAAGCAAACTAGAAGGCGTGCCGGGAAGTAATAGAAGGGAAATAAAAGCCCACAGTATAGCAGGCGACACACTTGGGTGAGCAGAGAAACCAATCAGCACATGTGAATAGAATCACAGGTCTAGCAGAACCCCTGTAGAAAGGAGGTAAGAAATATACAGGCAGGAAACTGCAGGCTAAACTGTGACATTATGACTTGTGGGAGGGGCCGGCAGGGTGTTGTACATAGCTTTGTAAAAACATCACAGCACCCTGCCTTAGTACTTCTGTCAAGAGCCCTCAGCCCTGATGAACGTTGATGAGCCAGCTATGATAAGTTGTACCTGTTGCATACTCTCACCCACAGCCTTCTAAAACTCATAGATCAAAGGCTTTTTTCAGCTCCAGAAGGCAGGGGGCGGGATCTGATGTCACACACATCACAGAATAGAGAGAACTGAGTGTATTCTGAGACCTGAGTGAAGGGAATGGGCACAACCTCTCTACCTCTCTACACAGTATCATAGGGAAACATGCATAGCTGAGGCTGGGGCAGGGCTGTCTCTTGGGATTCCTTGGTGTCAAGTAGACTGTCATAAATGACTATGATGCAGATATTAGAGGGAAGAGAGATCAGACAGGAATCATACTAGGTGCTTTAGACTGAGGCAAATACACACTATAGAAGGATATGCTTTGTTCATTTTTCATTTCAGAGGTTCACAACCACTTTAACTCTCTCAGTAAGAGTGATGGCAGTGTCCAACAAGGTCTGGCCACCCTTGGTAGGACAATATTCAAAACAGTACAAAGGGGGTCCCTAGCACAATTCCAACACTTGTCTTCCCATCCTTCCTGCGAAATGACAAGGACAAAAGTGTGTGACCCTTCCTCATCTCCTTGCTGCTGGACCCAGCTCCTTCTCTTCATTTGCATACAATGCCAGCAGCAATAATAAGGAGGAGTTGGGTGAAAAGGTTAATTAAAAGACGCAGGCGCTGGCAGGGGAAAAATGTCTAGCGTGGCACATTGACAGGTTATGATGTACGATTTAATTAGAAAACATTGATTTGCGATGATCAATCCTCTTTAAATGTTCTACATGTAAAACAAACTAATATGAAGGTTAGCACAGAGGACCTCATTCCCGCAGCTCTGATGACCACAGCCTAGCAGTATAATAATGATTCCATCATAGCCTCTGTCAGTGCTCTATAAACCTCATTTATCCTTAAGGTGGATCTGTACATTGCCCATACCGCACAACATAGCTGATGATAATGCAACTGAAGTTGAACTCCAGCTAATACAGCTAAATTCACAGATTAATACATATACAGTGCTTTGAAAAAGTATTCATACCCTTTGACATTTTCCACATTTTGTCATGTTACAACCAAAAATGTAAATGTATTTTATTGGGATTTTATGTGATAGACCAACACAAAGCGGCACATAATTGTGAAGTGGAAGTAAAATGATAAATGGTTTTCATTTTTTTTTTATGAATAAACATGTGGAAAGTGTGGCGTGGATTTGAATTCAGTCAATACTTTGTAGAGCCACCTTTCACTGCAATTACAGCTGCAAGTCTTTTTGGGGATGTCTCTACCAGCTTTGCACATCTAGAGAATGACATTTTTTCCCATTGTTCTTTGAAAAATAGCTCAAGAATTGGATGGAGAGCATCTGTGAACAGTAATTTTCAAGTCTTGCCACAGATTCTCAATTGGATTCAGGTCTGGACTTTGACTGGGCCATTCTAACACATGAATATGCTTTGATCTAAGCCATTGGATTGTAGCTCTGGCTGTATGTTTAGGGTCGTTGCCCTGCTGGAAGGTGAATCTCTGCCCCAGTCTCAAGTCTTTTTCAGACTCTAATGCCGCGTACACATGATCGGAAATGCTGCCAGCAAAACGCTGATGAGAGCTTTTTGTCAGAAAACGCGACCGTGTGTATGCTCCGTCGGTCTTTTGCTGGTGGAATTCCAGCCAGCAAAAGATTGAGAGCAGGTTCTCTATTTTTCGGCAAAAGTTCCTATTCGAAAATGCGATCGTCTGTATGCAATTCGGACACGCAAAAAATCACGCATGCTAGAAAACAATTTGACGCATGCTCGGAAGCATTGAACTTAATTTTCTCGGCTTGTTGTAGTGTTGTACGTCACCGCGTTCTTGACAGTCGAAATTTCAGAGAACATTTGTGTGACCGTGTGTATGCAAGAGAAGCTTGAGCGTAATTCCGTTGGAAAAACCATCCAAGATTTTTTGGATGGAGATTTCGCTTGTGTATACGTGGCATAACAGGTTTTCTTATAAGATTTCCCTGCATTTGGCTCCATCCATCTTCCCATCAACTCTGACCTTGTCCTTGCTGAAGAAAAGCATCCCCACAACATGATGCTGCCACCACCATGTTTCACGATGGGGATGGTGTTTTCAGGGTGATGTGCAGTGTTAGTTTTCCACCACACATAGTGTTTTGCTTTTGGGCCAAAAAGTAAAATGTTGGACTCATCTGACCAAAGAACCTTCTTTCACGTGTTTGCTTTGTCCCCCGCATGGCTTCTCACAAACGGCAAACAGGATTTCTTATGGCTTTCTTTCAACAATAGCTTTCTTCTTGCCATTCTTCCATAAAAGACAGATTTGTGCACGACTAATAGTTGTCCTGTGGACAGATTCTCCCACCTGAGCTGTGGATATCTGCAGCTCCTCCAGAGTTACCATGGGCCTCTTGGCTGCTTCTCTAATTAATGTTCTCCTGTCAGTTTGGACAGCCATGTCTTGGTAGGTTTGGTAGGTTTGCAATTTTGTCATGCTCTTTCCTTTTTCGGATGATGGATTGAACAGTGCTCTGTGAGATGTTCAAAGCTTGGGATATTTTTTGATAACTTAACCCTGCTTTAAACTTCTCCACAACTTTATCCCTGACCTGTCTGGTGTGTTCCTTGGCCTTCATGATGCTCTTTGTTCACTTAGGTTCTCTAACAAACCTCTGAGGGCTCTACAGAACAGCTGTATTTATACTGAGATTAAATTACACACAGGTGGGCTCTGTTTACTAGTTAGGTGACTTCTGAAGGCAGTTTGTTTTATTAGATTCCAGTTAGTACGACTTGTTCTGCGACTTTGGACTGCAAAGCCACATGACAAGTCGTTCCTCATGATTTCCAATGACAATCATTCATATTAGTAGTAGGACTTCAAGTCATGCCGACTTCAAAGCAGTCCCTGCACTACATTGGTCCGACTTTGATGCGAGTTACACAGTCCCTGAATTCGCCTCAAAAATCGCTTCAAAATCACGGCCGCAATATCGCGGCAAAATCGCATCTTTGAAGTCAGACAAGTGTGAAAGGGGCCTAAGGGGGCTGAATACAAATGCATGCCACACTTTGCCACAAATGCAATGCACTTTTACATGGACATGAGTTACATTTTTATAGTGCTGCACTAATTTTGGGACACATTACTGATACTGTATATCTTTTCACTTCGATATATAACTGTTACTTTGGGATTTTTCAGTTGAATACACAGTTGCAAATTTTTCTAAATATAGAGATTTTATTTACTATTATTATGATACAAGATTTATATAGCACCAAAAGTTTACGCAGCGCTTTACAACATAAGGGCAGACGGTACAACTACAATACACTTTATTACAGTAGGAATCAGAGAGCCCTGCTTGTTAGAGCTTACAATCTAAGAGGAAGGGTCAAAAGATACAAATGTTAATAACTGTGGGGGATGAGCTGATGGAGAAAATAAAAGTACAGTTGTTAGGTGGGGGCAGGATAGGCCTCTCTGAAGATATGAGCTTTTAGAGATTGTCTAAAAGTGGACAGAGTAGGGTAAAGTCGGACAGATTGGGGTAGGGAGTTCTGGAAGATGGGAGAGGCTCTGGGGAAGTCCTGGAGGGGAGTATGGGATGAGGTGACAAGGGAGCTACAAAGCAGGAGGTCTTTGGAAGAACAAAAAGAACAATTTGGTTGCTATTTTATTTAGTGATGTAGCTAGGGGGTAAGTTGTGCATGGCTTTGTAAGTTGTTGTTAATATCTTGATATACATATAAGCATAGCACAATTTTACGTTATTCTATTGTCAAGAGGCGGTCTTTATTATTTAAATTGCTAACGGTCAGTTGACTAAAGCCCCACACAAACGGTCGGATTTTCCGATGGAAAATGTCCTATCGGACAATGTTGTCGGAAATTCCGACCGTGTGTAGGCTCCATCGGACATTTTCCATCGGATTTTCCGACAGACAAAGTTTTATCTCCTGCTCTCAAATTTTCCGACAACAAAGTCTTTTTCCGATCGTGTGTAGCGAATTCCGACGGACAAAGTGCCACGCATGCTCAGATCACATTACAAGACCAAAGCTATTGGCTACTAGCCTCTACGTAGTCCCGTCGTAGGCAACAAACGTCACCACGTTCAGAATGATCGGATTTTCCGACAACTTTGTCCGACCGTGTGTAGGCAACACCAGTGTCGGACTAAATCCGTCGGAAAAAATCTGATGGATTTTGTGGTCAGATTTTCCGACCGTGTGTACGGGGCATAACAGGTATTCTGGTAGTAATAGGACTTTAATATTGTTTTTGCCCATATGGTTGAGATTTCTCCCTTTTCCAGTTCAGGTGAAGGGCGGCAGACAAAAGAGGAAGAAAAGGGACACCAGTCTATGGGGATATATATATGGTGCTAAAATATGAACTCCAGGCTAATAAAAAAGCACCAATGAATGTAATAATGTATCTATTAATATAGTGTAGTGAAAATTAAATGTAACAAGAATAAATACTTGAATCTGAAATGATTTCAGCCTCTTGTAATCCACTGAACAGCAACATTCAGAATGGAAAAGAGGAGGCAATATTTGGGGATTGTGGACTACAGCAACAGCACTACCCCATTCCAATACTACGAGCCTATTTTTATCTACATAAATGTGGGTGTTTTTACTCAGTTTTTTACAACAACATTAAATATATCTTACGGTATTACACTATGTGAGTCTTTCTCTCAATATGACCCAATACATATGAATACGGGGGAACCATTGAAGTTTTTGACGGCCACATTCTACCTGCTGGCCTTTATTTGCGCATATCAACCTTGGAGCCTATCCGTGGAATAGGGATCTGGTAACCCTCCACATAAAGCCAGTCACGACATGTGAGGCGTACGCCTCTAAAAGTCTGTGACCTCCGGTAAGCCTCATTCCAATAAGTGTTGACGCCGACAGGATCACGATCACTTCACCTAGAACACCATACAGTGCCAACGGCTGTTCACGAGCATATTTTTTTTCACCTATATGGACTATACCGCTGTATACATATATATATATATATATATATATATATATAGCTTGCTTGTTCTTCACCCACCACCCACTTGTCATTTTAATATTCTAACATATTTACTTTTTGATATTCACGATATTTCAACATTTTATGGTCTACTGTTCACTATATTTGAATTTTACTTTTCACTATCACAGTTATTTATTCACGTATTTTTATTCAAAATTATGTTTACACTTGAATAACTGTTTATTTATGATCAATTTTTTATGTTTTTATACATAAAATACATTCATATTTATGATGTTTAATCCAAATTCATGGGATAATCTAATTTCCCATGCACATCAGCACTTTAGTGCAACATATTTACTCTTTTCTATTTGCATTTACCGTCTACCGGCAATGTTTGCAGCTTTTCCATAATTTGCAATACTCAATATTATCCAATCTCCTCTTTTTCCAATAATTGGGGCCAATAAGATGTCCTGCATGTGCTGGGAAAGAAAATGCTAGGAAGAAAAGAGAGATGACCTTGTCAGTCTTTTGCTACTCTTTTACTATCCAGTCACAGGAAAGGGGCAGGGAGATGACCAAATTATATTGTATGCATTTCATCTGTGTACTTAACAGTCTACCTGGAGCCTCGGTGGAGTCATACCCCTTTCCCACTCAAACCAAAATGAATTAATACATTTTTCTACATATACCCACTCACTCTAGTATGTATATTATATAAGTGAATCTGTATTTTTAACTGAAAACTTTAATAAAATAAGATTTGAAACAAACCAACATTTAAAAAAAATAAAGTTTGGCTTTATGATTGACACCATGTTGCTCACACACACACATATGCATGATATCATCACTGATACTGAAGGGAAAAAGACTTGCTCTCACCTTGTCCCTCCATTGTTAGTACTAATGATTCACAGTCCAGAGATATATATACAGTACAGATCCATGCAGGAGCTGACCAGACTCTAAATGTGCATTTATTACATTGATTCTGCATACAGGGCACAGGCGTTCTAAAAATCTCTAAAATGCAAATGAATGACGATCTGCTAAAATTAAGAGCCCAGAAGGTAATTAGTCATCACCATCTTTCTATATTTAGAGCATACTGTGACCATGAGAAGTATTTAAACTGCATTAAGTGGTCGGAAATGTAACGGTTGTATAACAAGCAGAGAGAGGTACTTTTATTTTTGTCAAATTTTGTGCTAATCTTAATAACTATAATTGAGAGCAGATCTGCCTTCTGCCGCGTACACACAATCGCAAATTCCACCAGCAAAAGTCTGATGTGAGATTTTGGTCGGAAATTCCAACCGTGTGTATGCTCCATTGGACTTTTGCTGGCGGAATTCCCGCCAGCAAAAGATTGAGAGCAGGTTCTCAATTTTTCGGTCGGAAAAAGTTCTGATCGGAAATTCAGATAGTCTGTACCAATTCCGACACGCAAAATTCCTACGCATGCTCAGAAACAATTCGACGCGTGCTCTGAAGCATTTAACTTAATTTTCTCGGCTCGTCGTAGTGTTGTACGTCACCGCGTCCTTGACGGTCGAAAGTTCAGAGAACTTTTGTGTGACTGTGTATATGCAAGCCAAGCTTGAGCGGAATTCCGTCGGAAAAACCATCCAAGATTTTTACGACGGAAAATCCGCTCGTGTGTACGCGGCATTAGTCTCTGTAGACCTAACAATCTAATATCTCTGCCTAGGGGCACTTATGGACTGTTTCTGGCTTGAAGGGAACCTATCCCTAGGGTACTAACATTTATAGGTAAAGTTGATCCAGGGAAAATCCCATTGCCTCTTGGGGGATCAGGAAGGGATTTTTTTTCCCCTGCTGTAGCAGATTGGAGCATGCTCTGCTGGGGTTTTTTTTTTGCCTTCCTCTGGATCAACTGTGGGTATAGAATTGGGTATATTGGATTGTACAATATTTTTTATTTTATTTATTATTTCAGTTTTTTATGGTTGAACTGGATGGACTTTTTTCAGCCTAGCTAACTATGTAACTATCTAACTATCCTGATCTATAATAAAATAGACACCTATGCAGTGCCAGGCAGTAGTGAATGAATACATCCAGGTACAGGACGTGTATGAGCATTTGGTTAGTTAATGTGGATCTCCCAGTAATTTTATGGGCCCATTGAGACCTATGCTTTGCAGTAACAAGCATTAAAACATGCATTACCTTAACTAACAGCAACACACATACTGTAATGTGATGTGTTGAAGTGCTATTCATTTTCAATGGCACTCAAATGCACTAAAACAATCCACCCCCATTGCAGAGCACCACAACGTAAAGTAATTTACTACTATGCATTGTATTGGGAAACAAAACACAGAGCCAAGAAATGCACAGACACCAGCTTTTACATGTGTCATCTCTGGCATATCAGTCCACAAAGTAAATTATGACCCTACAAGATGCCTGAGCAAACATGGCTCTGTCCTTCTGGAGAAAAAAAAAGCAAATTAACCACATGCCGACCGCGCTATAGTCAAAAGACGGCTACAGCGCGGTCGGCTTATCCTGGGAGGACGGAGCGATCACATGTACACAAACCGGCGTCACGTCATGACGCCGGTTCCTCCCTCTCCTCTCTGTACCAATCGGTACAGAGAGGAGAGAAGCGGAGAGGGGGAGAAACGGGACCAGCGCTGTGGGCTGGATGTGTAGTGCCCACAGCGCTGGTCAATACACTGCCACCACTGTGCAATACTCTGCAACCAACCACTGTGCAATGCTCTGCCACCACTGTGCAATGCTCTGTAACCAACCACTGTGCAATGCTCTGCCACCAACCACTGTGCAATGCTCTGCCACCACTGTGCAATACTCTGCAACCACTGTGCAACGCTCTGCCCCCACTGTGCAACGCTCTGCAACCACTGTGCAACGCTCTGCCACCACTGCAATGCTCTGCAACCACTGTGCAATGCTCTGCCACCACTGTGCAACACTGCAATACTCTGCCAATACTCGCCAATACTCGCCAATACTCTGCCAATACTCGCCAATACTCGCCAATACTCTGCCAATACTCGCCAATACTCTGCCAATACTCGCCAATACTCGCCAATACTCTGCCAATACCTGCCAATACTCGCCAATACTCTGCCAATACTCGCCAATACTCGCCAATACTCTGACAATACTCGCCAATACTCTGACAATACTCGCCAATACTCTGACAATACTCGCCAATACTCTGACAATACTCGCCAATACTCTGCCAATACTCTGCAATAAATTTTAATAGAAACAAAGAATTTTTATTTATTTTTTTACCGAATTTTCAGTATATTTTGATTTATAGCGCAAAAATTAAAAAACCCAGCGGTGATTAAATACCACCAAAAGAAAGCTCTATTTGTGTGAAAAAAAGGACACAAAATTCATTTGGGTTCAGTGTTGCATGACGGAGTAATTGTCATTCAAAGTGTGAGAGCACCGAAAGCTGAAAATTGGTCTGGTTAGGAAGGGGGTTTAAGTGCCCAGTGGGTAAGTGGTTAAGGTAGTGTCAGTAGGAGAACTGTGATCTCTGTAAGAGGTAATGCGGTAATACCATAGGTGTGCACAACCTATTGCATTAGAGTGTGCACCCCTAACCTCAAACACTCATTCCTGTGTGTGTGCTTGTGTGTGTGTATATATACAGTATATATATATATATATATATATATATATATATATATACACACACACAGTATCTTACAAAAGTGAGTACACCCCTCACATTTTTGTAAATATTTTATTATATCTTTTCATGTGACAACACTGAAGAAATTACACTTTGCTACAATGTAAAGTAGTGAGTGTACAGCTTGTATAACAGTGTAAATTTGCTGTCCCCTCAAAATAACTCAACACACAGCCATTAATGTCTAAACCGCTGGCAACAAAAGTGAGTACACCCCTAAGTGAAAATGTCCAAATTGGGCCCAATTAGCCATTTTCCCTCCCCGGTGTCATGTGACTCGTGATGGCCTCGTACACACGAGCGGAATTTTCGACAGAAAGAGTCCGATGGGAGCTTTTCATTGTATATTCCGACCGTGTGTTTGCCCCATCTGACTTTTTCCATTGAAAATTCGTAGGGACTTAAATAGAGAACATGTTATATATTTTTCCGCCAGAAAAAATTACTATCAGAAAAACCACTCGTCTGTATGCTGTTCCGACGCACCAAAAACAACGCATGCTCTGAAGCAAGTACGAGACGGACGCTATTGGCTACTGGCTATTGAACTTCTGTTTTTCGAGTCCTGTCGTACGTGTGTATGCAAGACAGCTTGAGCGGAAATCCGTCGGGAAAACCTTCAGAGTTTATTCCGACGGTAAAACCGGTCGTGTGTAGAGGACATTAGTGTTACAAGGTCTCAGGTGTGAATGGGGAGAAGGTGTGTTAAATTTGATGTTATCGCTCTCACTCTCTCATACTGGTCACTGGAAGTTCAGCATGGCACCTCATGGCAAAGAACTCTCTGAGGATCTGAAAAAAGAATTGTTGCTCTACATAAAGATGGCCTAGGCTATAAGAAGATTGCCAAGACCCTGAAACTGAGCTGCAGCACGGTGGCCAAGACCATATAGCAGTTTAACAGGACAGATTCCACTCAGAACAGACCTTTACATTGTAGCAAAGTGTAATTTCTTCAGTGTTGTCACATGAAAAGATATAATAAAATATTTTCCAAAAATGTGAGAGGTGTACTAATTTTTGTGAGATATTGTATATGTATATATATATATATATATATATATATATATATATATATATATATATACACACACACACACAGACACACATATATATACACACACAGACACAAATACTCTAAAAGTAATTAAACATTTTAAAATATGGACGGTGTCAGTAGGGCAATGGATGGTGTCAGTTGGGTAGAGGACGTGTCAGTAGCGCAGTGGACTTTGGGGAGATTTACACTGCACAGGAGGATTAGGGTGTGCCCAGGCACACCCGACACACCCCATGCGCACACCTATGGGTAATACATATCTACAAGTGTTACACATTACACCCTTTGCGTGTATGCATTTAACATGAAAAATATCAGATGCTAGGTCCACTTTAAGATGAAAAACTAGACTTGCAGAAAGATAATTTTTGTAACTGAAAATGGATGAAAAATTCCAATTCCAGAGATTAATTTCCAGGCACTTTCGGTTTGCTACAGCGGCCACAAATAACAAGTCACGGGTCAAAAACCCAAATCAAGAAACACATTCATAAGAGCTCAGTGCTGTCAGCAGATTCAAGTATGTGAAATTATTTACAAGTGATCATGATGAAATGAACTCAGCATAGGTGAACGGGGATCAGCAACGAAGGAAAGTGTGTCCTTCTCAGGCAAAGGAAGGAATGCTGCAGAGGTACAGCACAGGGGAACCAGTATATAATGTGCATGGTCATAGCTCTGTGCAGCCTATTGCATTTGGGTGTACACCCCCAAAGCTCAAACACAGAACAACAGCGGCAGTGGCTAGGGGTGTACACATGCTATGCATCACTACCATGGCAGAAATGAAAGCACATGTAAATGAGTCCTTAAAGTTTTTTTAATTGTTATATTTTATATTTTTTTCAATTTTTCAATTACCGTACCCTGTTGGGGGGCTTTGGTTTAAAATCAATGGTGTAAACAGACCCATGATGTCTCCCATTTAAGACTGAGAAAGTGTCTGAGGACATAGATTCAGGAGAAGTGCTGTGAGGTTTCCTGTTCATTTACAAACTAAAGTATAGTAAACACAAATAACTATGCTTCAGCAATGAATGGGCACATGATCGATCAGTACTGATCGCTCACTGTGTACATTCAGAAAAGGAATTTACCGGCCCCTTCTCCCAATCTCCATCCTCAAACACCCTTCTGTGTGCCCACAGCAGTTGCCAGCAGAAGAGGAGAGTCGGTAGAACTAAGTGGGATAAGGGAGCACAGGGGGGCCCAGACAACAGGACGAGGGGCGCAGATGCTAGAATGAGATCTCCCTGCAGCATGGCCAGAGGGAGGGAGTGGAAGAGAACCCAGAAGCGCTTAAGAAGGAGGAACATTTGGGCAATAAGCCAGCACAGCCGGTCCTCCAACTTGGCAGGTGCCCCCCTTTTGAATTGATAGGGCCCCGGCCTGGTACAGGAAGGCCAGCTTGTGCAAGCTACAGTACATACAGTGCCTTGAAAAAGTATTAATACCTCTTGAAATTTTCCACATTTTGTCATGTTACAACCAAAAACGTAAATGTATTTTATTGGGATTTTATGTGATAGACCAACACAAAGTGGCACATGATTGTGAAGTGGAAGCAAAATGATAAATGGGTTTCAACATTTTTCACAAATAAATATGTGAAAAGTGTGGCGTGCATTTGTATTCACCCCCCCTGCGTCAATACTTTGTAGAACCACCTTTCACTGCAATTACAACTGAAAGTCTTTTTGGGGATGTCTCTACCAGCTTTGCACATCTAGAGAGTGACATTTTTGCCCATTCTTCTTTGCAAAATAGCTCAAGCTCTGTCGGATTTGATGGAGAGTGTCTGTGAACAGCAATTTTCAAGTCTTGCCACAGATTCTCAATTGGATTTAGGTCTGGACTTTGATGTAAACCATTACGTTGTAGCTCTGGCTGCAGGTTTAGGGCCGTTGTCCTGCTGGAAGGTGAACCTCCGCCCCAGTCTCAAGTTTCCTTCTTATGCCGTGTACACACGACCGGACTTTTCGACGGACTGAATTCCGTCTGACTTTTCGACGGACTTTCAACGGACTTCTGTCGAATCGGACTTGTCTACACACAATCACACCAAAGTCCGACGGATTCGACCGTGATGATGTACGACCGGACTAGAATAAGGAAGTTCATAGCCAGTAGCCAATAGCTGCCCAAGTGTCGGTTTTTGTCCGTCGGACTAGCATACAGACGAACTGATTTTTCGACCGGACTCGAGTCTGTCGGAAAGATTTGAAACATGTTCTAAATCTAAAGTCCGTCTGATTTTTCGACAGCAAAGGTCCGATGAAGCCCACACACAGTTGAATTGTCCAATGGATTCGCTCTGTCGGACCTTTGCTGTCGAAAAGTCCGGCCGTGTGTACACGGCATAAGATTGCCCTGTATTTGGCTCCAACCATCTTCCCATCAACTCTAACCAGCTTCACTGTCCCTGCTGAAGAATAGCATCCCCACAACATGAGGATGCCACCACCATGTTTCACAGTGGAGATCATGTGTTCAGGGTGATGTGCAGTGTTAGTTTTCCACCACATATAGTGTTTTGCTTTTAGGCCAAAAAGTAACATTTTGGTCTCATCTGACCAGAGCTCCTTCTTTCACATGTTTGCTGTGTCCCCCACATGGCTTCTCGCAAACTGCAAACGGGAATTCTGATGGCTTTCTTTCAACAATGGCTTTCTTCTTGCCACTCTTCCATAAAAAAATGATTTGTGGAGTGCAGGACTAATAGTTATCCTGTGGACAGATTCTCCCACCTGAGCTGTGGATCTCTGCAGCTCCTCCAGAGCTACCATGGGCCTCTTGGCTGCTTCTCTGATTAATGCTCTCCTTGCCCGGCCTGTCAGTTAAGGTGGACGGCCATGTCTTGATAGGTTTGCAGTTGTGCCATACTCTTTCCATTTTCGGATGATGGATTGAACAGTGCTCCATGCGATGTTCAAAGCTTTGGATATTTTCTGATAACCTAACCCTGCTTTAAACTTCTCCACAAGTTTATCCCTGACCTGTCTGGTGTGTTCCTTGGCCTTCATGATGTTTATTCACTAAGGTTCTTTAGTCTTTCAAACCTCTGAGGGCTTCACAGAGCAGCTGTATTTATACTGAGATTAAATTACACACAGGTGGACTCTATTTACTAATTAGGTGACTTCTGAAGGCAATTGGTTCCACTAGATTTTAGTTAGGGGTATCAGAGTAAAGGGGGCTGAATACAAATGCACGCCACACTTTTTAGATATTTATTTGTGAAAAAATTTTGAAAACCATTTATCATTTTCCTTCCACTTTGTGTTGGTCTATCACATAAAATGCATTTCTATTTTTGGTTTTAACATGACAAAATGTGGAAAATTTCAAGGGGTATGAATACTTTTTTCAAGGCACTATAAGAAGGACATGGAGTTTTGTCCCTTTAAAATGAACTTTTCATGTAGAATTCCAGGGTAGTCGACATTTAACACTCGGAACATTTTGGCATCTCCCGGCTCAGCCAAAGTCTAACTCTGTTTTTTGTTCCCTATTAATGATACAGAAAATATCCAGTGTTGGAAATTACATTTTTTCATTAGAGCCTTTTCCAGCAGCTCAAGCTCGGCTTTAATAAAAATGTAATTGGGGCTGACTAACTTGGAATTAATAAGGTTTAACCGGCTGTACATGATTCTGCTTTGTCGCCTATTATCACAACAGAACGCGGGCCCGTGGCAGGCGATGGAGATGCTGTTATTTAGAAAACCTGAAGTTTTCCGCATATGGAGTCTGGGATCTGTTTGCTGAGCAGATTTTGTTTGTTAGCATAATGTTCGCTGGCACTCGGTGGCAATAATACTTTGTGGAGTTCTCCAAGTACGCAAAGGAAACCAATTACAATGTGTGAACGGTCCAAAATGAAACGCCACGTATGGTGAGAAATAGGAATCAATCTTTAGGTTAGATATTTACATACAGGAGATTTTAACATACCTACCTACAGATTTCTACCTGCTAGACATGTGCAATTCGTTTCGTTTTTTTTCGTTTTTCATTTTTTTTTCGTTATTTTCGTTCATTCGTTTTCGTACGAATGAACGAATTGTTCGAATCGTACGAATCCGAATAACGAATCGCTCGAATCGTACGAATCCGAATAACGAATCGTTCGAATCGAACAAATCCGAAAAACAATGAAAATCCGAAAAAAAAAACTAATTAGAAACAACGAATGTACTAATGAAGAAAATCCGAAAAACGAAAACGAACAAAAAAATTCGTACATTCGTAACTTTTTTTTTTGTTGAATTGGTAATTTTCCGTGTCCCTTACAATGGTGCTGCTAAACGTGCTTCGAATGGATTGAACAAAAAATTTGTACATTCGTAACTTTTTTTTCGATTCGTAACTTTTTTTTTTCGATTCGTAACTTTTTTTTTTTTTTTTCGATTCGTAATTTTCCGCGTCTCTATTGAACAAAAAAATTCGTACATTCGTAACTTTTTTTTCGATTCGTAACTTTTTTTTTTCCGATTCGTAACTTTTTTTTTTCGATTCGTAAATTATTAAAATGTAATAATAGCATACACATTACATAAAATTATGAATTATGCTCCGATTACAAATGTACGAATGTTACAAATGTACGAATAAATACGAATGCGTCCGAAAATTAAACTAACGAAAAAACGAATCAACGAAAAAATAACTCTTACGAATGTACGAATCGTTACGAATACGAACACCGACGACTTACGAATGTACGAATCGTTACGAATCCGAACACCGACGACTTACGAATGTACGAATCGTTACGAATCAACGGAAACGAAAAAAACGAAACGAAAAAAACAATTTTTTTTTCGGAAACGAAACGAAAAAAACGAAACGAATGTACGAATCGTTACGAATCAAAGGAAACGAAAAAAAAAAATGATTTTTTTTGTTGTGCACATGTTTACTACCTGCTTCTGTTTTAGGCTCCATGCACACTAGCGTTTTTTTTTTTTTAAGTGATTGTAAAGTCTCGGTTATTTAAAAAAAATAACAAACAAGTTATACTTACCTGCTCTGTTGCAGTAGATTTGAACGGAGCAGCCCAGATCCTCCTCTTCTCGGTTCCCTCTTAAATCAACCCCATTATTACAAATTGTGGGTAGGTTTTTGTGTTTATTAGTGTAGAATTTTTAATTTTTTCACCCTGGAAAATCCACCTATTGTCTGAAATTCCTGCTCTGGAATTTATCATAGTAGTGCATGCACAGGCACTCCCAGGGGCGGACTGACAACTCATGGGGCCCCTGGGCAATAGGAGATTATGGGGCCCCCGGGCAATCAGAGATTATGGAGCCACACAGTATACACACACACATTATACACATACATGTACACACAGTATACACAGACATGTTTCTATTGGCTGAGAAGATACTGGAGAGGCGGGGCAGCTATAATCTCTGCATTTTTAGACCAAAAGGATGTCGGTAAGAGACATTTCAGAAACAGATGTAAAAAAAACACAGGTTTTTACATACTGTCCCTGGTTTTACTGAGGCTGGCAACCCTGATGGGGCCCCCTAGTGGCTCGGGGCCCTCGGGAAGTGCCAGAGTGGCCGAATGGTCAGTCCGCCCCTGGGCAATCCTGTGCATACCGATCTATAACTGCATATCTGCAGTGTGAATTCAAGGCACTGCATAGTTACATAGTTAGTAAGGTTGAATAAAGACACCAGTCCAAACTGAGTGAGTGTGGGTTTACAATTGTCCCTATGCCTGTACATTGTGTCTCATTATGATGCTCATCTATTATATTATTATTTATTTACTTTTCAATCAGTTTTTATTGAATTTCATAACATACAGTAAAGATGCAAATTACACATTGTATGCCGTTAAAATAAATTAACTCAGAATAGCACTTAAATAATGTCAACTCAATTATCAATGAAGTGTTACAGAACAAGAATTACTGTTATTAAAATGCTACAAAACGCAATACATTCAATATAGAAATATAAGATCAATATAGTAACATAAGATCAAATAGAAGTATATGTCCTCTAGACACCCCCATGGGGACTACACTGTGTCTAAGAGAACGTTGCCACAATAATAGAACTTATCCAGGAACCTGTGTCCATACTCTAGAACCCAGAGGCAAAAGTGTATATCAATCTGTTAGATATGAGTGTTACAAAAAGTTAGTAATAGTCGACCATTGTTCCCATGATGCCCACTTGTTTTTTTCCTTGGGTAATTTACCCTCACTGGATGCCATCATTAATTCATAACTATAATGTAGGTTTACGGTATCTAAGAGGTGAGTGATAGAGGGAGTTGTATCTGACTTCCATAATCTGGTTATAGTTAACCTAGCTGCCAATAGGATATGTGTCGTCACATGACGAAATGAAAAGGGTATGTCTTCAATGGATAAATTCAGGATAGCTAGACTCGGAGACATTGGTATATCTATCTGGGATATATCTTTTAAGAGAAGAAAAACGGTTTTCCAGTATTCCTGTATGAGGGTACATTCCCAAAATATGTGGAATATGCTTCCTATGTTGGAATTACATCTCCAGCACTTATTAGATAATGTGGGATAGAATGTTGCCAAGCGAGAAGGCGTCAAATACCATCTAAGGGACAATTTTTGTGTGAGTTCCCACAACGCAGAGCTTTTCGTGGATTTGTATACACTTCGTGAAGCTTGTTCCCATTGTGATTCTGTATAAGTCTTTGCTAGATCATTTTCCCAGTGTGTATGTGGTGTGGATTTAGTAAATACACGCTTTTGGTTCAGGGTGTTGTATACAAGTGAAATACCCTTCTGTTTAGGAAATTCAAAGTGCAGGTATTTCCATATTACTGAAGAAACTGTATATAAGAGAGGTTTGATTTTGTTAAGGCATTTCAGAAGTTTGGAATATGCAATAAAGTCTGATTCAGGCAAGTGAAATTCATTTTGGAGGGTTGAAAAGGATTTTGGGTTTGAGTCATGAAATAGTTGATTTATGAATGAGATTTTTCGGTTAGACCAATGGGATGTAGATAATTCAGGTGAGATGTGGTTTAAGACTTCTATAGGTATCGGTATCTGTGTAGTAGTGGGTTCTTGATGGATAGTTTGGGTTAGAATTTTCCATGCTCTGACCGTGGCTATCATGGTAGGGGGAATCGCTTTTGGTATTTTAGCGTCTAATGGAGTGCTCAACAACCAATTTTTTAAACTAGGACGAAATAGTAAGGAAAGTTCTATATTGCACCAGTTTTTATTCGGATCTTGCTGAAACCACTCAGTTGCTTGAGCTATGATCGCTGCAGTGTGATAATCTGTAAAATCTATTGAACCTGATCCTCCCGCTAATTTGTGTATCCTAAGTATAGAATGAGCGCATCTAGGTTTTGTACCGTGCCAAATACATCGGTTGAGTATCGTTTGAAGTGACTTAAAGTAATATTTAGGAATAGGAATAGGAATGGTCCTAAACAGGTATAAAATTTGAGGTAAATGCATCATCTTGAACGCCGCTAATCTGCCAGACCATGACAGTTCCATTTTAGCTAATTTCTGAGATTCAGTACGTAATTTATCTAAGAGAGGCTTGAAGTTTGATGAAAAGAGGAGTTTAGTGGTTCTAGTGAGTTGAATACCTAGGTAAGAAATGCTGTGTTCAGACCATGTGAAGGGGTATTGGGCTTGTAATAGTAATTTAGTGGTGGAATTCAATTTGAGATCTAGTATTTGTGATTTGGTGACATTTAGTTTGTAAAATGATATTCGTCCAAACCAATCTAAAACGTCTCGGGCTGCTGCTAAGGAGGAGGTAGGATTTTATTTTATTATTTATTTAGGGTACCTATATAGCGCCGTCAATTTACACAGCGCTCCACACATACAATGCACACTTAGTCCCTACCCTCAAGGAGCTGTGAGTGACAGGTGATTTACATATCTCATGCACTAGCCTGAGACAGGCACATCCTGTGTAATTATAAAAAGTGAGAAATTCACCCCTCCCCCACATAACAATGATGGAAAGGAATGTTATCTGTGATCAGGTGACCTCAGACACACACACTGCACTATAACAATCATCAGATCACTGGATGTTCTACTCTGCCCAACTCTGACTATATACATCTCCCCTATATTCTTCTTGCTGTTCACTCACTGTCTCAGGCTAGTGCATGGGATATGTAAATCACCTGTCACTCACAGCAAGGGGGCGTTTTTGACAAAGTTTTCAGCACTTTGTCAAGATATTTCTAACTGAACAATAAAAGAGGATTTCTCAGGGCTGGAGTAAATCTGTGTGGCAAGACTGGGCTCAAATGAAAGGAAATCTTATTCTCTACATTATGACATCAACAAAAAAAAAGAATTTCGATCCACCTATGGCTGTTCCTGCCCAACAGAAGTCCATCCAATGATGCGAATGGGAGTGCTGGAAAATCTTTATTTGACCAGTGACTGCAGCACTGATCAGTGTATTCTGACAGCAGAAAGGTCCCGGCTGTCAGAATATATCCACCTTGCTTGCTTTTTTCAAAAATACAGGCTGATCAAAAAAATAAAAAGACCCATCTATGGTGTGTCCCTAATTAAGTTTAGTATGGAATGTTGCTAGGCTGAAAGCAACCTAAACACTGTTTACAATTTTCTAGGCTCTGATGGCTCTCCTAATCTTGTATTCATTGCTTCTGCCTGTTAGGCCCTTTTCACATGGATGGACCGTTCAGATCCGCCTGTCAGTTTTGACGGCGGATCTGAACAGGCGCTCCATGATAGTCTATGGAGCGTCGGATGTCAGCGGAGACATGTCCGCTGACATCCGACCCGGTCCGATCCCCAAAAGCAGACGTATGGCTCTACGTCCAGATCCGTCGCTGGCGGATCGGATCGGGTGAGATCTGATGAAAACGGACACACTGTCCGTTTTCACCCGATCTCTCCATAGAGACCAGCGGTGCTCGCAAGCCCCTCCCAGCTCAGTGATCAGAGAGGGACTTGTCATCCGCCGGCTCAGCGGAGATCAACAGAGAGATCTCCCGGACAGAGGCGGACTCCGTGGAAGCGGAGTCCGCCTTGTGTGAAAGGGGCCTTAGTCTGAAGGAGATTCCAGTAATCAGTGTGGGAAGGACAATCACTCAGTTATGAATACTTATCTGACCAATCACAGGGATTCTTGTTCAGAGGTATAGTTCGGCAAGATAATAAATATTTGGAGCATCATTCCAGAGTATTCTTTACCTGCTTGGCTTCTACCTGGGGAAGATTTATGTCTAGAATAATCTCTACTTGGGCCTTGCCTGGGGCATGTATGTACCAGAGACCCATGCTGCCTGTTGGAGCAAATATCTGGAGGGAGTTGGACTTATAAAGAGTTTTCGTGCTGAAGAGTGCAATTGTAAGATGGATTCACCACCCATCAGTCAAGGTATCTTTGAGTGCTATTAGACGGTCAAGAGTCAGATTTATTAGAGAGAGTCACTACAACTCAAGAGACCGTGACCACGCTTACAATTTCGTAGATCTGTCATGCTTCTCTCACAAGACCAGAAATGATCAAAAGGTTGCTCCTAAAGGACCTATCACTACTAACAGTATAGCTGTCCTATTTGTGCTATGTTTTGGTATCCTACATACCTAACCCATCTCACCTAGAACTAAGTATAACAATAAATAGTACAAAGACAAAAGAGACTCTTTTCACCAAAGGACCAGACCCTAAGATAAAATAGCCTGCCACACTACTTAAGGGTCATTTCGCACCACCCCAAGATAAGGAGTGCTGCCCTTAGTTCTAGTAGACAAATGGGGAGAAATCAGAAGTTAAGGGGCAAGGGGAGGTCTATTAAAGTGAACCTCATCTCTAAAAATAGGATTTATCTATTTACTGTCAAATCAGAAAGGGAGGACATTAAAGTGTTTGTAAACCCTTACATATACCCAGTGAGGTGACTGGCTTCAGGTGGTACACAGAGATGTAACAAATCCTCCTACATAAGTTGTACCTGTTTATCTGCAGTCTTCTCTTCTCTACATTTGTTCAAAGTGGCAAATTTTTAAAGCTTGTCTGAGCTGTCAAAAAAAAGGGGGCGAAGAGCTCAAACTATACACTGCAGAGCTCAGTGAGGAGAGCTTTGACAGCTGATTGGAGGGAAGGGACAAACTCCCCTTTACAGAGCACACATGAACAGAGCTGAGGCAGTCAATCAGTGGTGATCCCTCCCCGGTCACCTTTTTCTCTTGGTGTCAGGAAATCTTGTAGAAGTGATTCATGCTGATAGCGGAGGAACGAAGCAGCAGACAGAAATTACAGTTTTCCCAGAAGTCTGCACTAAGATACTAAGTCAGATTTTGGGCATCCCCTGCAACAAACATTTTATTTTTTTTGTGAGATACTCCCAAAGGGTAAAGGGATGCAGACCCTGCCACTTGGCTCATTAGAACCCTGCAGGTGCAGCAGCTGATTGATCATTTTAAAATCACTCCCATATAGATTCACTCTACACAAAGACACAAACAGATAATTTTTTCAGAATAACAAAAATATTTGCAATGTATATAGATCACCGAGAGGGGAATGTTTTTTTTTTTTCCTCCAGGAAAGCGGAGCTGCTCTTTAAGAGACAGTGCCTCTTTAAATCTTAAAAAAAAAAATTTTTCTTTTTTTTTCTTCCTCATTTCTTTTTATCTTGCTATCTATTCCTGACACATTCTTGGCTGCAAATAAGAGAGTTGTCTCTCTGGTGCTGGTTTCCTCATGCGGTTACTCAGTGCTGCTCTTTGATGGATGAGTTCTATTATTTAAAGAGAAATGTTATATTGTCTGTTTTTATTTCCATTGTAACCCCTTCTTGCCCCGAGGGTCACCCTGTGATTTGCATGATACTCAGCGTGACGTGTTAATCTAGCCTTCACTGCTTCTGTTCCACTGATTTGACTTTTATCTCCCATAAAATAAAAATACATCAGGACTTAAACTGGAATGGCATTCGATTTATTTTCTATTGTATTGTATATTAAGTCATTACTGCAATATTTAAATTAAAGTCAAATTGAGCTTACAGTTTAAGTCAACTAAGGGTCCTTTTCTGTAGTATGCTGGCTTCTCTACTCTACTCTTCTCTACTGTAGGGGCTTTCTAAGGGCTCATTCAAACATGAGGTTGGGAGGCGCTACCCCCCCCCCCCCCCCCGGTTGAGTTGCACTTTTACCACCTCCAACCGCTACCCCTTTTAGCTTCTAAGGCAGCAGCTGGGGATATACACATGCCGGGACCGTGATGCGTTGGCAATAATTATACCCCCTGTTGCTTTGTCAGTGAGTGTAGCACCTGCCGAACTCAACCCAAGTGCAATGCATGCAGTTGTAGTGTGTTACTATGGGGTTTTTTGAGAAGGCGGGCTCCACTCCTAAACGTATGCACTACCAAGTGAATGTCCCAAATGGTTGGTTGTATTTAAAGAGACACTGGCGTTGATTTATTAAAACTGGAGAGTGCAAAATCTGGTGCAGCTGTGCACAGAAACCAATCAGCTTCCACGATTTTATTTTATTTTTTTCAAAGATTAATTGAACAAGCTGAAGTTAGAAGCTGTTTGGCTACCATGCACAGCTGCACCAGATTTTGAACTCTGCAGTTTTAGTAAATCAACCCTACCCTAAGTAAGGTGAGGGTGTTGTTGAGCATTTTCTTTGCAGAGACACAGTCATTGTCCCCAACATGGGTTACCTTGCCCATGTTAGGGACAATGACTGTGTCTCTGCAAAGAAAATGCTCAACAACAGCCTCACCTTACTTGCACCAACTCTCAGCTTCCTTCTTCTCTTGCTCTTGGGGTTTCCAGGTATGGATGGGGGGGGGGGAGCATATGACTTTCGCCACTGTCATGGTGCCTGTGGTTGAGCAGCCAATCCTAAGCCCAAGCATATTTACTTGACCAGGGGGGAGTAACATCAATACTTCCCCAAGTTGCTGACAACGCTGATCTCAGTGCTGACTATGGAGCAAAAAGCATGTGAGTAATTGTAGGCAGAGCTTTCCAACATGGGCATGACATTTGTTTTCCACTTAACACTGATAGACCTTTTGATCGTCTTTACATTAGTGCGTATCCTCACTCCTAAAGGAAGCCATTATATGTACCTCTACCAGCATATACACATATACAGTTCCATGACTAACACTCTGCCCCGCATGCTTCCTGGAAAGACTGGTTAACTGTCCCAATATAGACCACAAGTAACTGAGGCAAGTCTAATATGCTTATACAATTTTACTTTCTAACTTTAAGCTGGACAACATCAGGGCACGCCATTATAGCACATATGATTCAAGGCATCCAATTCCATCATAACCGGTCAATCACTTCAGTGCAAAGTACTTTCCGTACTTGGCGTCTCACCCTGTAGGTTGTCTGCAGTCAGCACTTTTCCCAATTGGGCACACTGCTTGTCTTTCCTTCAATTTCAGACCTATTCAAAGTATAAGGGCCTCCCCAGGTATTCCCAAGCTGGGGAATACCACTTGGTGGAAGTTCTACACCTGAGCAGAACTGGCCCCACCAAGTCCCATGGGGATCAGCAACAAACCCAAGCTCCTGTCTTTTCTGGATCTCCACCCCCAACTCTTCCCACCGTATGACTCACTCACTATATACAGTATATAGTAAGAGAGGGTTTAACTAGTGGCCAAAGCAGAAAGTACACCGGGATCCACTTACACTGATAAGGTGAGCTTAATAGGTCGCTTGTATGAAGAAGGCGATGTTGACTTTTTTATTAAGAGAATGACCTGATAGGTGATCATCAATAATAATAAAAAAGTGTATTTGCCAATATTTGGACTAACATAATAACTTATCTATACAGTACATGAGAGGATAAAATATCACTGCACTGTCTTTTTTAACAAAGCTGATTATTATTATTATTATTATTTATTAATATATTATTATATTAAGCCGGTTATTTCAGGCAGTAATCTAAAATCAGGGTGGGATCACCAAATGAAAAAGTAAACTTGTTTTGGGTTTAATGGACAATTGGGTTCAATGGACCTTATGTGGTTCTCTTTGGCTCTATGATGCAAATCACACAGCTCATTGAACAAAGCAAATCTTTTTTCTGAATTCTCTTTTCACTCCCAATTAGAGTTCTTCAAAAGACTTGCCTGGTAATACAAGGCATTTAGTTTAGCAGTGTGTAAATGTAGAGAGGATGGTTGAAGAAGAATTGCACAGAATAGAGACATGATTGACCATTCTACTTGATTGTCATTGTGATTGTCGTTTCTGAAACGCATAGCAACAATAAAGTTGAGTTTTTTCCCTACAACGCATTATATCTTTGTGCGTCTACATTGTTTTTAGAAGACAATATTCATCACTGTGTTGGACTATTAAACAGTAAGCCCACCCAAAACAGATATTTAATTTGTTGGTGGAGGTTGAGAAATTAAAAGAGAAGGATGGGGTTTATTTTTATTTTTTTAAGAATCATACTTACCTAACCCCGCCAGCTCTAACACAGAGAAGCGAGCAATCAAACACTGCCGATCGCTCGGTTCTCAGGGCTCCCCCCCGCTCACTGGAGCGCTGAGCTGTGGAGGGGCGGGAGAGGCCGGCTCAGCCCTCTCAGCAGTTCGCTGAGAGGGCTGAGCCCGGTGCCAGTCCAGGTATGTGGTCGGATCCCGACTTCATTGTTGCTCTCTTGCCCGAGCCTGGACCAGCTCTGTTACATCAGCAGACAGAAGGTTTCAGCCCGCTGTCTGCTGAAAACGGGTCACAGGAGTGCAGAGCGAACTGCACTCCTGTGATCCATAGGAGAAGTACAGCCAAATGAACTTTTAACCCCCTGATGGCCTCTTCTGTCTCTCAGAGTCTCTGTTGGTGAGACCCTGGGTCTGCACACCTGCCTAGCTCAGTAAAGAGGATTCCCACCATCCCTGCTGAAATTTCAGTTTTGTGGAAAAAAATATAGCAAATTAAAAAATATTAGCATAGCATATACAATTGCTACAAAAGCCATATTGTAATTTAATGTTATTGAAAATTCTTACCTTTTCAAACTGCAGTTCTGTAATTTTCTGTAAAATTCAATGCAATATGGCAATTTGAAGGTGTTCTGTACATAGTTGATGTACAGCACTTTCACAGAAATGTAATTTCCTGCTTTGGTGAAGATCTCTAAGATACAAGTCAGGTTGCAGGTTCTGCAACACAAATATAACTCTAAAGACTGAATATTCAGATATTTTGCATAAGCCAGACAACATCTAAAATACACAGATGACATAAATATAAGGGACTGGTTTACCCGCCTAAGGATTTGCATTTATGCTCATCAAGTCCTGAGATTTACACAGCTCTGCCACACAATACAGACATGACTGACACCATTTCTTGGTTACTGTTAGAAATACAGTGGTGTCATCTATCCACCGTCACTGTGTTGATTGGGCAGTGAAGGAGCAGCACTACATTGATGAGTCATCCCTCTGCTCACTCTGATCTAAGCTCCAGTCAGCTTGTTTCTCTTCAGCACATTTGCATGCAAGTTTAAACAAGATTATTTTTCAAATACTATCTCATCGGCCCTAAACCGCCCGCGGGAACTTTTTAAAATAGTCGCTCAGTCGATGAACCCGGTATGCTTAGAGCCCCCAGCAAACGAAACCCAAGATTTCTGCAATGAGTTATCAGATTTTTTCATGGACAAAATCGACAACATCCGGAAAATAATTCATCAGAAAAAAACAACCAACCACAGTCAACCAGAGCAAAAAGAAGATATCGTCACGAATACTCCACTGCCACCAAAGTTTTCTTTGATCCCAATCACCTCGGACACCACTATAAATATTATCAAAAACCTCAGAGACAGTACATCTCCTATTGACATCATCCCCACAAAACTCCTGAAAGAATGTTCCGACATCTTGGCTCCCACCATAACTCACCTCATAAATCAATCGTTCAAAGAAGGGATTGTTCCAGGCGCCCTCAAACACTGGCATCATTAAACCCATGCTAAAAAAAACAAACCTCGACCCTCAGGACCCAAACCACCGCAGACCGATAACAAGCCTTAATAACATCTCCAAGATTATGGAGAAGGCAGTGGTACAACAGATACAACGCCACCTGGACACACACAAACTCCTGGACCCTCTACAATCAGGCTTCCGCCCAGGCCATGGTACAGAAACAGCACTCCTGAAGATTTGGGACGATGCCCTCGAAGCAGCAGATGACGGAGAATCATGTCTCCTGGTACTGTTGGACCTCAGTGCAGCGTTTGATACTGTGGACCACAAAACTCTACTCATCCGCCTTACAGAAGTAGCAGGAGTCACCGGCTCAGATCTACAATGGTTCGCATCCTTCTTAGGAAATCGTTCTCAGACAGTGAAACTAGGAGCTTTCACCTCTGAAACCCAGGCAATCTCTTGTGGAGTCCCTCAAGGATCACCCTTGTCACCAGTACTCTTTAATATATACATCCGCCCACTCCTCAAAATAATCAGAAGTTCAGACCTCTGGGTCCACTCATACGCTGACGACACCCAACTATATTTTCGGATCACCGGACAAAAAGACCATCATCAGCAATTAGAAAAATGCCTCACCCTGATAGACGACTGGATGACCACTAGCTCCCTTAAGCTCAACGAATCGAAAACAGAACTTCTTATTCTTCACGCAAACCAAAACTCCCGAACCATGATCCCTTGGACACCACCCACCATCTTTGGACAGATCATCTCCCCAAGGACCAAGGTCAAGAGTCTCGGAGTCATTTTTGACAATGGATGCACAAATAGGAGCAGTAGTCAGTGGTTCCAGTGCCGATCCTGACCTCCCTGGGGCCCTAAGCAAAATTCTGCTGAGGGGCCCTCTACCTGACCCGTGATGCCGTGAGCTATGTAAACCATTTGCCATTGCCACACAGTCACACCTGACACTTCAGCGCTCCCAATACAATCCTCCCTCCTTTAAACAAAACAGTCAAAGAATAAGTACAACAAAATAGAACAGACATGTATACAATATATATATCTTTACATATCTGAGTGTGGATCCCCCACTTACATCAGGGTCCCCAGAGAGCCACCCCTTACATCAGGATCCCCAGAGAGCCCCCCCTTACACCAGGGTCCCCAGAGAGCCCCCCCCTTACACCAGGGTCCCCAGAGCCCCCCCTTACACCAGGGTCCCCAGAGAGCCCCCCCCCTTACACCAGGGTCCCCAGAGAGCCTCCCCCTTACACCAGGGTCCCCAGAGAGCCTCCCCCTTACACCAGGGTCCCCAGAGAGCCTCCCCCTTACACCAGGGTCCCCAGAGAGCCTCCCCTTACACCAGGGTCCCCAGAGAGCCCCCCCCCCCTTACACCAGGGTCCCCAGAGAGCACCCCCTTACACCAGGGTCCCCAGAGAGCCTCCCCCTTACACCAGGGTCCCCAGAGAGAGAGCCTCCCCCTTACACCAGGGTCCCCAGAGAGCCCCCCTTACTCAGGGTCCCCAGAGAGCCCCCCCTTACATCAGGGTCCCCAGAGAGCACCCCCTTACCAGGGTCCCCAGAGAGCCCCCCCTTACATCAGGGTCCCCAGAGAGCACCCCCCTTACATCAGGGTCCCCAGAGAGCACCCCCCTTACATCAGGGTCCCCAGAGAGCACCCCCCTTACATCAGGGTCCCCCAGAGAGCACCCCCTTACATTAGGGTCCCAGAGAGCACCCCCCTTACATCAGGGTCCCCAGAGAGCATCCCTATAAAGCCCCTCCTTACATCGGGGTCCCCAGAGAGCCCCCCATACATCAGTGTCCTCAGAGAGCCTCCCTACTTACATCAGGGTCTGCAGCATTGCCCTTTACATCAGAGTTCCCCCTTGCACTGTAAGGTGGAATCCTGCATACTATGATGTAAAGGGGAACTCTGGGACTGTGGGGAGGACTCTGGTGACCAGAGAAAGAAAACACTAAGATAAGGGGGTTTACTGATAAGGGGGAAACCTTTATATCAGTGCCCCCTTACAATATTGTATTGACCCCCCCTAGACTGGCCTGGCGGTGCTGTCACTGACCTCCTCTCAGGTGCATCATGCAGGGCTCAGTCAGTCGGCTCCAGCTTGGTGGCTCTGGTTTTATCCCATAGTTTCCTCTCCACAGTCCATACATGTCTGACTTCTCCCATGACCCCCATCCTGGCTGCGCTCCCTCTCTTGACTCAGGGGAGGTCAGAGGCTGCGGATGGGACAGGGGAGGTCAGAGGCTGTGGGGGGAGGGCAACAGGAGAGGTCAGAGGCTGCGGGGGGGAGGGCAACAGGAGAGGTCAGAGGCTGCGGGGGGGGCAACAGGAGAGGTCAGAGGCTGCGGGGGGGCAACAGGAGAGGTCAGACGCTGTGGGGGGGGGGGCAACAGGAGAGGTCAGAGGCTGCGGGGGGGCAACAGGAGAGGTCAGAGGCTGCGAAGGGGGGGGGACAGGAGGTCAGAGGCTGCGAAGGGGGGGGACAGGAGGTCAGAGGCTGCGAAGGGGGGGGGGGGGACAGAGGCTGCAAGGGGGGGACTGGAGGTCAGAGGCTGGGGGGGGACAGGAGGTCAGAGGCTGCGAGGGGGGGGGGGGAGGTCAGAGGCTGCAGGGGGGGGGGGAGGTCCGAGGCTGCAAGGGGGGGGACAGGAGGTCAGAGGCTGCAAGGGGGGGGACAGGAGGTCAGAGGCTGCAAGGGGGGGGGACAGGAGGTCAGAGGCTGCGAGGGGGGGGGGGGGGACAGGAGGTCAGAGGCTGAAGGGGGGGGACAGGAGGTCAGAGGCTGCGAAGGGGGGGGACAGGAGTTCAGAGGCTGCAAGGGGGGACAGGAGGTCAGAGGCTGCAAGGGGGGGGGGACAGGAGGTCAGAGGCTGCAAGGGGGGGGGACAGGAGGTCAGAGGCTGCGGGGGGGGGACAGGAGGTCAGAGGCTGCAAGGGGGGGGACAGGAGGTCAGAGGCTGCAAGGGGGGGGGGGGACAGGAGATCTGAGGCTGCAAGGGGGGGGACAGGAGGTCAGAGGCTGCAAGGGGGGGGACAGGAGGTCAGAGGCTGCAAGGGGGGGGGGACAGGAGGTCAGAGGCTGGGGGGGGACAGGAGGTCCGAGGCTGCGAGGGGGGGGACAGGAGGTCAGAGGCTGCAAGGGGGGGGGAGGGGGAGGGCGACGGGGGGGGACAGGAGGTCCGAGGCTGCGAGGGGGGGGGACAGGAGGTCCGAGGCTGCGAAGGGGGGGGGCAGGAGGTCCGAGGCTGCGAAGGGGGGGGGACAGGAGGTCCGAGGCTGCGAGGGGGGGGGACAGGAGGTCAGAGGCTGCGAGGGGGGGGGGGGCAGGAGGTCAGAGGCTGCGAGGGGGGGGGGCAGGAGGTCAGAGGCTGCGAGGGGGGGGGGGGGGGGCAGGAGGTCAGAGGCTGCAGGGGGGGGCAGGAGGTCAGAGGCTGCGAGGGGGAGGGGGCAGGAGGTAAGAGGCTGGGAGGGGGGGCGCCACTTGGCGCCATCGTGTCACTGGTGCCGCTGCCGCCACTGGGGGGGGGGAGGGCTGGCCGGGGGGGGGGCAGGTCCGCCGAGGGGGGAGGGCAGAGGCTGCGAGGGGGAGGGGGCCCAGGATGTAAGAGGCTGCGAGGGGGGGGGGGCCCAGGAGTTAAGAGGCTGCGGAGGGGACTTTTTATTTTTTAACAATGGCGCCACTTGGCGCCATCGTGTCACTGGTGCCGCTGCCGCCACTGTGAGGGCAGCGGCGCCTGAAAAAAAGATGGCCGCGGGGCCGACATGCAACTTCGCATGCGCCCGCCTTTCCGAAAATTGCCGAGCAGCGGCAACAGCGCTGGCGCATGCGCAGTTGCATGTCGGGCTAATGCGCATGCGCCAGCGCTGTTGCCGCTGCTCGGCAATTTTCGGAAAGGCGGGCGCATGCGCAGTTGCATTTTGGCCCCGCGGCCATCTTTTTTAAGGCGCCGCTGCCCTCACAGTGGCGGAAGCGGCCCCAGGGGCCCCCGAACAGAGCCGATCCGCCGCGGGGCCCTACGCAGCTTTCGTATTCCCCGTACACACGGTCGTAAATTCGGACCACAAAATCCGTCTGATTTTTTCCGACGGATTTTGTTCGACACTGGTGTTGCATACACACGGTCGGTCAAAGTTGTCAGAAAATCCGATCATTCTGAACGTGGTGCCGTTTGTTGCGTACGACGGAACTACGTAGAGGCTAGTAGCCAATAGCTTTGGTCTTGTAATGTGATCTGAGCATGCGTGGCACTTTGCCCGTCGGAATTCGCTACACACGATCAGAAAAAGTCCAATCGGACTTTGTTGTCGGAAAATTTGATCTCAAATTTTTTCCGTTGGAAATTCTGACGGAAAAAGTCCGATGGAGCCTACCCACGGTCGGATTTTCCGACAACATGGTCCGACACAGTGTAATTCCGACCGTGTGTACGGGGCATTACACTTTGCTTCTTATAGTATCCTAGGACAACACCTTAAACCCTTATGCCCTTATGTACACACGAGCGGAATTTCCGTCTAAAAAATCTTGGATGTTTTTCTGACGGAATTCCGCTCAAGCTTGGCTTGGATACACACGGTCACACAAGAGTTCGCTGAATTTTTGACTGTCAAGAACGCGGTGACGTACAACACAACGACGAGACGAGAAAATTAGGTTCAATGCTTCCGAGCATGCATCAAATTGTTTCCGAGTATGCTTGGAATTTTGCGCGTCAGAATGGGTACAGACGATTGGAATTTCCGATTGGAACTTTTTCCGACCGAAAAATTGAGAACATGCTCTCAATCTTTTGCTGGCTGGAATTCCGCCAAAAGTTGCTCTCATCGGCATTTTTGCTGGCAGAATTTCCGCTCGTGTGTATGGGGCATTAAAACAAACTTTACTTATTTGCTACCTCTTGCTCTGTTAAAGTGGTTGTAAATCCCAGTCATGAAATTTGACTTAAGCACATTTATGAGTAGTGTTTATTCATCTCTCTCCAAAACTCTTAAGTGTCGTTTCTTTCTGGACACTGAGGAAGTCACATGTCGTAACGCGCAGGGTTGGGAATACCATACACTGATTCCTGGAAAAGTGAAGGAGGAAGAGAGGAGACTTTATATACGATCAGTGGCTATTTTACACCTGTTGGGAAGTAGGGGACCGTAGGAGGGGAGCACGTCTGTGTAACACCTCACGGAAACAGAAGTCACCTATTTACACTATAATAAGCACAGAGCACTTTGTCACAACTTGTTTGAACACAGATGATGTTTTTGGACTTTATGAACTGTGTAGGGACCTAGAACTGAGTTTATATTAGGGCGGCGCTGTAATACTTATTGGATTAACATATATTTGTAGTGTTTACTGGTCTTTCTCCAAAGCTCTAAGTGTAGTTTCTCTCTGGTGCTCCGTTCCTCTGTTATCAGCAGAGTCACTTCTGGCAAGTTTTCCCGAAACATGAGATAACATGAACTGAAAATTAGTGTCGGGGAAGGAGCTTACAGATCTGCATGTTCCTTCCTTCCTCTGCCTATGTGGTGGGGGGGTTGTCCCTATCCTCCAATCAGCTATCACACAGTGTAAGTCCAGTAACCCCACCCACCCATATGTGCTGCTGAAGGATGAAGAAACATTTTTAATATGATCTGCACTTTCCAAAGAGTGTATAAAGCTGAAGACAGCAGATATAAATGTAAAACTTATGTAGGGAGATTTGTTTCTGTGTATAATCTGAGGTTGTTCACTTTACTGGGTATATATCGGGGTTTACGTTCATTTTAACACATGTTGTGGTTGTATATGCTGTTGTAATGGCAACCATCAGTTCCAGTGAGTGTTGACTATAAGGCGATGGTGATTGGCCTCTGAACACACTCTCAGAAGAATTTTTTGCAAGTGTGAAGCTGCTCCGTTTTCTTTGCTTGATATACTTAATCACTTTTGACTTTATACAGCTAATTTGTGTTTTGTTTCTGCATCTGTTTAACTTTATATGCTGATTGAATTCTTTTGCACACTGGTTTATTTTATTTGCACTATTGAGAATTTCTTAAAGTGGCCCTGCACACTATCTGTTTTTTTATCTATGTGGGTAATGTACACTCAGGGCTGCTGTTAGAAATCACGGGGCCCGTACAGCCTACCTGACAGGGCCCCCCTCCTTTTTTTTTTTTAACATTCTTTTAATAGCCTTGTTGGGGGAACTTTGGTGAAATATCAGAGGTTTAAACAGACCCCATTTGAGACAGAGATTCCCCCAGTCCCCTTCTCTGCAGCCTCAGCTACACTGGACAGTGAATGAATGGAAAGTGCTCTGAGGCTTCCTATTCATTCACAAACTGAAGCATAGCAAACACAATTTACTATGCTTCAGTGATGAATGGACACAGTGAGTGATCAGTACCATTCGCTCACTGTGTTCATTCAGGAAAGTAAGGGGCTGGTAAATAGGACATATTTACCACACACACCCCCTCTCTATCCTGAAACATCCCCCCTATGTGCCCTCAGCAACTGCTGACGGGAGAGGAGAGGAGGGAAGCTGGCAATGCTACAGGGGAGGGGGGCACACAGGAAGGCTTGGACAACAGAGGGTGGGGACCTAGATACCAATCCCCCTGCATTGCAGCCGGAGGAAGAACAAGGAGGAGAAACTAGCAGAACTGCAGGGGGAGTCACAAGAGTTGGCAATAAGGTAGTACAGCTGTTGCTCCTGTTTGGCAGGTGCCTGGGCCCCCCTTTTGAACTGATGAGGCCTGGGCCCAGTATAGGAGGTCTGGCTGTACTTCCTTATCAGTGGCCCTGTGTATACTACCTGGGTATGAGAGCTGCCGCACCTGTTTCTCACACCACAATGCTGAGTCTTCTATTTTTACTTCCAGAAAGTTATCAGCTCACAAGATTTCTGGCAGGGTAAACATTATTATATTTTAGCACTAATAGAATATATATAACAAAGCACTTTCACTGTTATATTTAAAGCGGAGGTCCGCCCACCGCTGCAAAAATGAAAAGCCAGCAGCTACACATACTGCATCTGCTGACTTTTAATAATAGGACACTTACCTGTCCTGGAGTCCAGTGATGTCGGCACCGGAGCTGATGTTTCTATCAGCTGTTGGGTGTCGGGTGCTGAAACCTCCATTGCGAGTAAGGGAACCAGGCAGAGTAGCCTTATGGCTTCATGCCACGAACCCTACTGCGCATGCGTGAAGCTCCACTCCTCTCTCCTACTGGCACGTCGGCCGGGGAAGGAGGAAGAGGGAGCGCGAGTGGTAACGCAAATATCCGCGGCTGAGGCTCCCGGAAGTGGGGACAGGATACCTGTGAAAGACAGGTATTCTGTCCCCTCTCCCCCCGAAGGGTGCCAAATGTGGCACCGGAGGGGGGAAGGAGTACAATCAGCGGAGTCAGCAGAGGAACGGAGCACCAGATTGAAACGACACTTAGAGCTTTGAAGACAGACCAGTAAGAAATAAGAGAAGTTCATTGTTTACATATACTTTTAGCATATCATAAAAGAAAAAAATATGCTTAGTTTTTTTTTTATTATAAAATATTCCAAATTGGATGATATTGTCCATTTAACCCCTTCCAGTTCATCTGCTGCATCCCTTTAACAGGATCTTTACACCCAGATGGCAAGAAGGACTGACTGATCACTTGACCACTGTGATTGGCAATCAATGGTCACATGATCGGGAGCCGGTCCCTCTAGCTTTGACAGGTTGGTGAATGAATGAATGACTTGTATAGCGCAACCTATGCGAACTGAATCGCCTCAGGGCGCTTTTTGCCACTGGTGTCCATCTGTGGTATAGTGCGGTCCTTGCCCTGTGGGGTCCCGACACGCTTACAAACACATACACATACAACATACACATATTTGGCCAATTTTATCGACAGGATCTAATTAACCTACCAGCATGTCTTTGGAGTGTGGGAGGAAACCGGAGTACCCGGAGGAAACCCACGCAAGCACAGGGAGAACATGCAAACTCCAGGCAGAAGGTGTCATGGTCGGGATATGAACCAGCGACCCTATTACTGCTAGGTGAAAGTGCTAACCACTACACCACTGTGCTTGGTCACTGTGTTAAGAGGGCACAGGGAAAACCTCTCAGCACAGAAACCTTGCCCGCCCATAGATGCATATGTGTATCTTGTGACTGTTACAGATGTTACAGTCACCCTCACATATGAGTTATATAGGCAGCAAGAGGTTAAATAATGCAGAACCCAAACCCCATGGACTCCTGAGCAAAGTTTCCATTTTTTTTAAGCTTTTATCACTGGGGAAGAATATAGAATTGTTCTGACGAGTTCATCATCTGCATTATTCATCCACCATTGCCCATAGGATCATCAATCCATCTCTTCAGTGACTGACTTATTGCAGTCTGTAAAAGGCATTCGCCTCCAGTCATCCCGTTACTATAAAATATTAACGCCCACTAATATATGGATAACCATAAGACCATTGTAATGTTACCGGAGCAGAGCCTGGATTAGACCTAATTTACTGAGCTATCCTGTAGCTTTGGGGCATTTTCCTGTAGTAGGACATGAATATTATTTCTTGTATGCACTGTGTATATATCGATTGAGTTGTATGGGCAAAATCTCAAACACTCTCCAGAGACTGCAGTGTGTCTCAAGCTTGTGAACGTCAAGTCAGCTTCCAGGTTCAAGTAGTGCAAAAATGGCATAATTATATGGAATAAATATAGTATATACCACACACAGACATGATTATTTCCATTTAAATTATTTAAAGTGGATCTAGCCTCAGATCTCATTTTGCATATTAAAGTGGTCATAAAGGTTGAAGTTTTTTTGGACTCTTCTACTACCTATTTTCTAGGCTACCCGATTGTATGGTTTATGCCCATGTAGTAGGATTTTACCACCTCTGTCTATATTTGTACAATATTACCATGCATGTACCCATGCTTTTCTTGTGGTTCATTTCTACAAGTACTCTGTTTTTATGTTTTGTATTTTTCAATAATAAATGTTTGTATTTTTGATATATATATATATATATATATATATAACATTTCTTTATTCTAGTATTTTTTCTTTTTTTCAATTGCCTTTAATATCCTATTTTTGAGGTTCAGTACTTTTCAAGGTTTTTTTTACCATCATGCATTCTCTGCATGAAGGTAAAAAACCTTCTGTGTGCTGCTCCCCCCCACAGCCAGCCAATACTCACCTAAGCCAGATCCCAATCCAGCGATGTGCACGAGAGCCGAGGCTCTCTGGAGTCTCTCCTTCCTGATTGGCTGAGATGCAGGAGCCATTGGCTCCCACTACTGTCAATTACAGCCAACGAGGCGGGAGGGGGCAAGGCAGAGCCATGGTCTCTGTGTTTTATGAACACAGCAAGCCAGCTCAGGAGCAAGCACACATGCGTGCCCCCATAGCAAGCTGCTTGCTAGAAGGGCACTCGGCAAGAAAGAAGGTCCAGGAGCGCCAGTGGGGGACCGGAGAAGAGGAGGATTGGGGCTGCTCTGTGCAAAATCATTACACAGAGCAGGTAAGCATGACATGTTTGTTATTTATTTATTTATTTTTTAACTTTTCTTTTACAAACACTTTAAGTGCAGCATGGTCAGTATTGTGTAAGTGTAAAGGGTAGGCATTGACAAATTAATTTTACATACAATGCTCTGAAAAAGTATTTGCCCCCTTTCTGATTTTTTTTTTTTTTTTTTTTGCAGATTTGTCACACTTAAATGACTCAGATCATCAAACAAATTTTATTATTACACAAAGATAACCCGAGTAAATACAAACTGCAGTTTTTATATGATGGCTTCATTTATTAGGGCAAAAAAGCTGTCCAAACCTGCCTGGCTTTATGTGAAAAAATAATTGCCCCCTAAACCTAACAACTGGTTGTGCCACCCTTGGCAGGAAACAACTGCACTCAATCGTTTGCGATAACTGGCAATGAGTCTTTCACATTGCTGTGGAGCAAATTTGGCCTACTCTTCTTTGCAGAAGAATTGTTTTAATTCGGCCACATTGGAGGGTTTTCCAGCATGAACGGCCTGTGTAAGGTCATGATAAAGCATCTCAATTGGATTTAAGTCCAGGCTTTGACTAGGCCACTCCAAAACCTAAATGTTGCTTTGTTTGAACCATTTGGAGGTAGACTTGCTTCACTTTGTCAGGCAGCAATCAGGCCTGGGTGTGGCAAGTGAAATTTAACTCAGCTTTCCAAAAAATTGTGGTTAATCACAGTTCATTCATGATTTAGCATGGGAGGGGGCAATTACTTTTTCACACAGGGCCAGGCATGTTTGAACAGCTTTTTTTCCCTTAATTAATGAAATAATAATTTAAAAACTGCATCTTGGATTTATTCGGATTATATTTGTGTAATATTAAAAAAAGTGTGATAAATATGCTAAAAAAATCAGGAAGGGGGAAATACTTTTTCACAGCACTGTATGATTGTATTGTAAATTGATTTGCTGTCTGGAAGTAAAATTTGATTGGATGATCGAAAAGATCATTCAATGTACCATACACTTCACAATCATATTGACAGTGATAATTTTGACATCCAATTTCAATTTAGTTTTAGTCTTTTGACTAAAATGCCATTTTAGTTTTAGTCTTAATTTAGTCATCTGAATTGTTTTCATTTTAGTGGTATTTTAGCTGACTAAAATCTCCAGTACATTTTAGTCGATTGAAATCTCCAATTCTTTTTATTCGACTAAAATCGAATGGGTTTCTAGTGGGTTTAGTTAAATTGCAATGTATTATTTAAGCATTTCTCTAGAATTTACAAACTCATTATATATTCCTGGAGTAAAAAAATCGAATAATATATTATTATTTATGGTATTAAGGTTTGAACATGCACTACAGACACAGATTTAGCCAATGTGATATATAACGTCTTTATAAATAAAACCAAAATATTGCGGGGGTTAAAAGCAAATCCGACGGTAAAATGCCGATAAGAATAGCAGCGTTTTACCGCCGATGCTATGGGCGGCACAGTGTGAAAGGGGTCTTAATGGACGGGCCACCCCTGTTCAGTTTATGAATGAACAGGAAGGCTGATCGCTCTTTATGTTCATTGATTCTGTGCAGCTGAGGCTGCAGAAAGGAACCAAGGAAAGTGAGGCACGGAATGTATGACTGCCGGGAATGTAATGCAGGGCCGGGCATGACAGTGGTGACTAAGGGCTACAAGGGGTTAATTGGTAACTGAAAGAGATGAACAGGAAGGGGTTTGGCTGTGTTGGTAATTTTGGAAGGAAGGGGAGGGCTGATATAAAGGTGGTGGGTGGAGTCAGGTGGTCACTTTCTGGAGTGTAACGAACAGAGGAGGCAGTTTTTCCCACCCTCCCTCCCTAAATTTGTATGTTTTGGTTTTGGGTGTTCCTGCTTTCATTTTTGTATTTCAGGTATCGTGGGAAGGAGTCATGACAGCGCATTGGATCCGAAAATGGGCGGTGTTTTGGTGGTCTTTGACAGTGACGGTGTATCAGAGGTGATCGTAAATGGGTGGGGGGCTCATAGTGTAACTGCCCCTCCTGGGTATTCCTGAACGGTGGAGGGAATACTTGTTTGTTCACTGACGGATGGTTGTCTCCGAGAGTTCCCAGTTGGAGGCCTGGTAAAATGTTAATTTGTACCGCAGTGACCTTGTTGCCTGGCAACAAGTTTGTTCACCGTCAGAGATCACCAGACTGGGTTGTACAGTTATATCTTGTGATGTTTATGTTTATGTTTATGGTTATTTATATATTTATTATTTATATATTATATTTTGGTTGGAGTGTATTTAATTGGTTAATAAAGGCTGTCGTGGCCATTTTACTCCAAGAGCAAGGTGTGGTCTCATCCTTTATAAAAGGGGGGTTATAAGGTTGGGGTATTTTTGGCCATGCTGGTATAGGCATAAAAAGGGGACATTTAGGCTACACTGGTCATGTTGTTCCTCAGTCCCTTTCTCTGCCTCAAAAGTGAGACTTCAGGGGTCTATGTAGACCCCTGATATCTCAAAAAAAAAAATTGCAATGTAAAAAAAAAAAAAAAAATTGAAACAAATATTTTATTTTTTAAATAATTAAAAATGTAAATAACAATAAAAAAAAAATGAAGGGCTTATTCAAACCAGTTCTCTGCGTGTGTATGCATATTTCTATATATCCCTACACACACACACGCATGTGCATTTGATCTGTGGGGTGCACACCCTAATGCAATAGGCTGGTAAACACGTCTGGACGCACATAAACGTTAGGCACATTTAGCACTTGAGCGTGTCTTTATTTCAATGGCCAGAATAATTCGTAATTTATTACAGGAAGCTCCTGGACAGAAGTAAAGTGTCACACTGGATTTCTGCACAGATCTGGAAGAAATACAAATGCAAAGTACACTGAGATTCATATAAGAATACATGACTTGTGTTTAGACAATATTTGCTAATCCCAGAGATTACCTTTATCCCTCCCCTAATCTATCCAAAACCAACAAAAAAGTTTTGGATTTACACCAGACTGGATCAGAAATATGTATATTTCAATATTTTGTCTCAAAAACAAAAAACCTTTAATATAAAAATGGGATGAGAAGAAAGATAAAACAAAGAAAAGCACAAAGAAATAAATAGCAATATCACCAGAACATATCTGATGAGGGAAGGGAGCCGGTGACGAGCGATGAAGCAATCTCTGGATGCCAGGAGAAAAATTCAATAAACTGTTCTTTACCAGACAAGATAAATGGCTACATAATAATATATAAGTATAATGGGAAAAAGAGAAAGTTTTGTAGTTCTAAGAAAACTTCAGAGAACAATAAAAGACTGGATGGAACATCGCAGCTTGTTTACCCCAATGGGTTGGAAAACAAAAGTTCAGCTTTGCATTTCAATATTCTGAATCATTCTGATGCTGTGATATGTGAACAGGGTGCCCCTCCTTATACGTAATAAGGGCTATTTCCACCAATGCACTTTAACCACTTGTCTACAAAGATACGTTTATAAACGTCATGGTAGACAAGTAGTGAAATCAAGCTCACAGCTGCTAATGCTGCAGTGAACTTGGTACTGGCTTTAAGAGTCCTTTCACATCTAAGCGTAAAAGAATTGCGGGCATAATTGCTTAATTCTGCCTGTAATTCTCGAATGAGCTAACATTGTGACAAAAGCACATCACTCATTTGGGTGCTATTTTTTGTTAAAGTGTTATTAAACCCACAACAGTAAAATCGGTCTGTATATGCAGTAAAGCATGCTTGTTATACTCACTGTGGAACCTAAGGAGTTAATCCTCTGCATTGTGTAAAAAGGCTGTTTGATCTTGTCTTCTCTGATCCTTCACTGTCCCCTGATAATTTCCTGATAACACAGAGTCTATGGAGTCAGGCTGAACATGCTCAGTTTGGTGTGTATTGCTAGAGAGGTTTTTTTTTTTTTTTTCTTGGGAGTGTGTTGGATCTTGCAGTCTCATAGGACAGTCAGAAAACTCCTCCTACAAGCTTTAAGCAGTGCTTGGCTGAACACTGATAAAAGACACAAAGACTGATCTAACTGCTGATGAGAAAAGGTATTTAGCAGTTTATATTTACCAAAATAATTACATTTCCATTGTTCTGTGTACTGCGGGAGACCATATATAGTGAATGCAGACTCCTAGGTTTAGTAACACTTTAATGGCACCCCAAGTATACAAAAAAAACTGACTATTTGTCAAACAACAAACCAGCCAAAAAAAAAAAAAAAGACATGCAAAAACACACAATTAAAAACATGTCAAGGTCAGCTCCAAAAACAGGTTACAGGAAATTGCTTTATAGGTAAAGATTGGTCGATTATCTTTAATTATTTTTGCCAGAGGGCATTAACTACCTCATGGTGATAGATGTCTGATTGAACCCACAGCACCTGTAGCCCTTTTCCATAGAGGAGGAGGGTGTATGTTCACGTTTTTGTTTCCTTTGGTATTAGGTCTATTCGTTTGGTGGGGGATTTCTTATATATCCTTATTATAGGTTATTAGGGTTTACAGATCAATAATGCAGTGCAGCAATTTTTTATTGTATTGTTCTTAATCCATATAGATATATGATGGTGTTTTGCTGCTGCTTCCTTTTTCACTTAGTTTATATCACCACTAGCGCAGTATATTTTTTTTCATATTTTTAGGAAATACTTTGACACATTATTGTAGTGGAGAGTGGCCCATTTAATCCACTTCAGCCCCGGACCAATTTGCAGCCAAAGGACCATGCCCCTTTTTGCGATTCGGCACTGCGTTGCTTTAACTGACAATTGCGCGGTCGTGCGACGTGGCTCCCAAACAAAATTGGCGTCCTTTTTTTCCCACAAATAGAGCTTTCTTTTGGTGGTATTTGATCGCCCCTGCGGTTTTTATTGTTTGCGTTATAAACAAAAATAGAGCGACAATTTTGAAAAAAATGCAATATTTTTTAGTTTTTGCTATAATAAATATCCCAAAAAATATATAAAAAAACTTTTTTTTTCCTCAGTTTAGGCCGATACGTATTCTTCTACATATTTTTGGTAAAAAAAAATCGCAATTAACGATTATTGATTGGTTTGCGCAAAAGTTATAGCGTTTACAAAATAGGGGATAGTTTTATAGCATTTTTATTAATATTTATTTTTTACTAGTAATCAGAGATTTTTATTGTGACTGCGACATTATGGCGGACACATCGGACATTTTTGACACATTTTTGGGACCATTGTCATTTATACCGCAATCAATGCTATTTAAATGCATTGATTCCTGTATAAATGACACTGGCAGTGAAAGAGTTAACCACTAGGGGGAGGGGAGGGGTTATGGTGTGTGACGTGTGTTTTTTTTTTTTACATTAGGATGCGGGGCTGACGTCTGACGTCATTGATCGGCTTTCCCGATGACAGGGAACAGCCGATCAATAGTAGGCAGAGTAGGAAGCGCGGGGAGAGGTTTGTTTACACAGACCTCTCACCGTTATTCAGCTCTGTGACCCGATCGCGGGACACCAGCGGCGATCGGGTCCGCTGGTCCCGCGGGCGTGGTCACGGAGCTCCCGACCGGGTCGCGAGCGCGACCCACGGCTAGGCTCTTAAAGGGCCACGTACCTGTACGTGGTTTTGCCTAGCCGTGCCATTCTGCCGACGTAAATCGGCGTGAGGCGGTCGGGAAGCAGTTAAATTATTGGTGCTGCTCCAAAAACGCCATACAAAAAATGAATGAAAAACGGGATGGGGCTTTCAAAGTGTGCCTTTTTGGAGATATAATAGACCCCCAATGTTTCTATAAAGAGTCACCTGTCCAGGCTATCACATGAGGGGTTTGTTTGGAACAACCTACCTGCCGAGTTTCTTCAAAAACTGTGTGCAAGAAGAATTGATGCTGTTTTAAAGGAAAAGGGTGGTAGCAGAGAATCTAGAGAATAAAATGGCGATTGTTGCAATATTTTTATGTCACGCGGTATTTGTGCAGCAGTGTTTTAAGTGCAACTTTTTGGGGAAAAAGATAAAAGGGGGGGGGGGGGGGTGTTACGCCAAGTAAATAGATACCAAACATGTGAATTAAAAAAAAACTAAAAGTTTTGGCTTAGTATGAATTTGCGTCGCGTTTTGCGGTCGAGTATATCATGGAGCATTTTCCTAGCTTGTGTAAGTTCCTGGTAGGTATTTTGTGCTTGAGAGCGCTTGTGGGTTAGTTCAAGTGTCTTTATTTTATTAGTCAGTTCTATAAGTGTGGCCTGCTGTATTTTTTTCCTACTGGCAGTGAGTGATAAGAATTTCCCCCGGATAACACATTTGTGAGCTTCCCAAATGGTTATCGGTGACGTCTCAGGGTTATTATTTTCCTGAAAGTAGTTGCGTAGACTGGAAAGAATAATTTTGGTGTCACATTCTGATGTGAGGAGCGATGGGTCTAGGCGCCAGATTTTTGTATGTGATTTTCTTTCAGGGAAGGTCAGTGTGAGAGTAATGGGGTGATGGTCAGAGAGGAGTAGTGGTTCAATGGTTGCGGATGTCAAGAAGGGGAGATCCTTTTGGGAGAGAAAGAGGTAGTCTAGTCTAGAGTATTTGGTATGGGGTATAGAGAAGAATGTATAGTCCTTTACGTCGGGGTGGAGGGTGCGCCACGTATCATGGAGGAGGAGGTCACGTAATTGTGTGTTAATTTGCTTTAGTGCCCTATAGGGTAAGGTCGATGTTCCGGATGAGGAGTCTAGAAGGGGTTGTAATGTCACGTTAAAGTCCCCTCCAAGGATAGTGATTCCCGATTGGAAGCCCGCAAGTATGGATGCGATTGAGCGGAAGAAGGTGACTTGAGCAGTGTTGGGGCTATAGATATTGGCTAAGGTGACCAGGTGGTTGTGGATGGTACCTTTCACGAATATGTAACGGCCTTCAGGGTCTATTACAGAGTCTATCAATTGCCAGTTCAGGTTTTTAGAGAGCATGATCGAGACCCCTTTCGTTTTGGCTAGCGGATTGGTGGCGTGAAAGGAAGTAGGGTATTTGTGGTTCGTGAGTTTGGGTATATTGTTTGTACAGAAATGGGTTTCTTGCAAGAATACCACTTCTGCTTTAAGGGTGGACATCATACTGAGGACTTGGCTTCTCTTCTCGGGGATATTAAGTCCCTTTACGTTTTGGGAGACCACCTTAAGAGTGGTGGGTTGCGAGGTAGAGCTCGGAGTGGTCATGGTTACAGGGTTCTGTATAGGTGCTATGGTAGGCGCGGTCTGAGGTGTGCCTCTAGTTGTCATGGTAGGGAGAGGCCCTTTGGAGATTATGGGTTTTGAAGTAGTTTTGGTCGTTTAATTGAAAGCTGCGGTGGAGATCAGGGGGGGCGAGTCTCGGGGGTTAGGGGAGAGAAGCGGGTCGGGAGGACGAGAGGTAGGGGGACTGGTTGGCAGGGGGATGTGGGAGGAGGGGGGAGAGGTTGTTGGAGAGAGGGTGTGTGTACCGGAGGTATGAGTAGCCCAGCTACCTTACCCTGTTGTGGGGAGTGAGGTCCGGTGTGGGTCAACGGCGGTAGTCAATATCCCGTTGTGCGAGGAGGTGGAAGGTGTCCGAGTATTTGTCTGTTGGAAGTCTAGTCCATCTGGAGGTCATCAGTTGTCTTTGTATAAGTGGAGCGGGTACCTGCTTGTAGGTGGAGGAGAGAGGAAAAACAGAAGCATACGTCAAGTCTGGTTGATGGGTGGTCGTAGGACCTCCTAGTATCACAACATGTCTAATAGTTAGGCAAACCTTAAGAATAACATAATCTGAACTATGCCTGGAGAGAAATAGTTCCAGAAGGGTGTCTTGGATGGAGACCCTGGCGTACAGGTGTATGAACAAACTGGGGTGAACAACAAAAAACTAACTGTTAAGCCATCAATAATAGAGAAACATAACATTACAGGTCAGGGTTGCCGGAGCGTTATACCTAATCCTGTATAAGCGAGACTATTATTTCACCCCAGGTGATATCAACGCTTGTGCGATTAGGGGGAGACCGCCTCTATAAAACCTTCATCTTTCGTGGGTTATGGAGGCAATTGTGTTTCAAGGGAGTGGGATAGGGAGCCTAGAAGGCGAATACCTACGGGTTTGCCTTTGTGGGGGTGTTCGGGTGATAGGGCATGGTAGTACCATAGGTTGTACCGTCTGCCAGCATTTGCCAAAGCAAAAGGGGGTAGAGTGCACTTAGAAGAGTTATGTGCATTACTATCCTAGGACGTGGCTCCCTGGTAGGGTTTCGGGGAGGAGCACTTGTCGGCATAACTCTTTGTAAGATTTGCTTATTAAAGGGAATTAGGCATCTACCCCTCATAAGATGTAGAGGGTGTTGATGCGGGGGGACACACATTGTGTAGCTGACTCTTCTGCATCCATGTAGAGCATCCGGGAAGGAGTATTGGGGGGGGGGGGGTTACATGGGTACAGAAGAGGGTGAGCATAGACAAAAATAGATAACAAAAATAAGAAAAATCAAAACAAAAGCTTATATTGCATATCTGGAGAGCTGATACCCATATACACCCCGCACGTGTCCTCGGTCTGTAGCAGCGGCGACACTTCAGTATCCTAGAAACAAAACATGGTTAAGGGAGAGGGAAAAGGGGGGGGAGGGGGGGAACGGGTGTGGGGTGAGGTTATGGGAGAAAAAAGAGTCTGGAGAGTCTAGGAAAATTTGGGCACATCTGATAAGAGGCTAGGTCGACTTGCCAGAAGTCTGCTACAGGACGTCCTCTGCAGGCAGGGCCCGGTGCGAACGGGCAGCAGGTGTAGAGCTGGTGTTCAGAGAGACCCTGAGTCTGTGCTGGCGTTTCTTCCTGTTCACGCTGGGTTTTGCTTGCGAAGGTGTGTAGCTTTCGGATGGTGTGCAAGGCTGCAGGTGTCTGTGGGGGTGGGTCTTCAGACCATAAGTCCTAGGCTCCATAGCTCCGGGATGTTGCGTCCGGAGTGCGGATCGGGGCCCCTCGGGGGTCGGGGGGAGGGAGAGGGAGAGCTTTCCATGTGTGGAGTATGTCTCCTGGCTGTCGGGCTGAGGCTGGCGGCGCGTGGTCCCGTGTAGGCCGAAGCCTCGGCCTCGCGTGATTGGGATCGGAATAGCTCCGGGATGCTGCGACCGGAGTGCGGATCGGGGCCCCTCGGGGATCGGGACCGAGACTGGGGCTGTTTTCCCTTCTGTTTCACCATTGCGGTGTGTTGCTGGCTCCGCTTTGCCGATGTGCAGGACCTCCGTGGGACAGAGCGGGGAGATCAGGCGTCCATCTCTCTTCGGCACCAAGCCACGCCCCCCTTGCAGCAGTGTTTTAAGTGCAACTTTTTGGGAAAAAGATACTTTCGTGAATTAAAAAAAAACGAAACATTAAAGTTAGCACAATTTTTTTGTGAAGTGTGAAAGATGATGTTACGCCGAGTAAATTGCACGCACTCGTGGAATGGCGACAAACTACGGTACCTAAAAATCTCCATAGGTGACGCCGTTAAAAATGTTCTACGGTTACCAGATTAGAGTTACAGAGGAGGTCGAGTGCTAGAGTTATTGCTCTTGCTTTGACGATCTCGGCGATACCTCACATGTGTGATTTGAACGTTTACATATGCGGGCGCGACTACCATATGCGTTTTCTTTGCTGCACGAGCTCGTGGGGAAGGGGGTGCTTTAAAAGAAAAATATATTTTTTCTTATTTTTTTTATTTAACTTTAGATAATTAAATTGTGTTTTTTTTTTTTTGCTTTTTTTTATTTGATCACTTTTATTGCTGTCACAAGGAATGTAAACATCCCTTGTGACAGTAATAGGTGGTGACAGGTACTCTTTATGGAGGGATCGGGGGTCTAAAAGACCCCCAAATCCCTCCTTTACACTTCAAGGTATTCAGATCACTGAAAACAGTGTATCTGAATAGCGTATATTTTTTAAAATCTGTTTGACATATGTGGGCGCGACTACCGTATGCGTTTTCTTTGCTGCACCCGCTCCTCCGGTATAACAGCCGAGCGGCTTCACAGCCGGGCATCCACTGTGCATGCACGAGCTACGTGGCGTGACTGGCCAGGCAATCATCTGGGACCTGTGATGTGTCCCAGATGATTGCCCAGAGGGAGGGGGAGAGGTAGACTGACTTCCAGCTCTGCTATTTTCTTCCAGCTGTTTTACTAGCATTGGCCCGGTCTTCGTCATCGCTGTTGCCGTCGTCGCCGTCGTCTTCTTCTTCTTCCTTCTTCTTTTTCCGATGTTGACACAACGCGCTCTCCTGCTGTAATGCTGTGGACACGCTTTTTTAATTTAATTTTAGATAATTAAATTGTGCCCCTTTTTTTTTTGTTTTTTTGTTATTTGATCACGGCGGCGACGACGAAGACCGGGCCAACGCTAGTAAAAGAGCTGGAAGAAGATAGCGGAGGAGCCTGGCAAAAGAACCTGAGAGCGGGAGAAGAGACCGGAAAGCGTGGAGAAGTCGGAAGAGACCACCGAAGTTGGAAGAAGACCCCCGGAGCTGCCTAATAAACTACTTTAAAAACCTGTAATTGAGGTGAATGGGTAGGGGTACGATGTACCCCATACTTATTCACATAGGGTGGGATCTGGGGGCCCTCTTGTTAAAGGGGGCTCCCGGATTCCGATAAGCCCCCCGCCTGCAGACCCCGACAACCAAGGGCCAGGGTTGTTGGGAAGAGGCCCTTGTCTTCATCAAAATGGGGACAAGGTGCTTTTGGGTGGGGGGCCCGCAGAGCGCCCCCCTTCCCCAAAGCATCCACCTCCCATGTTGATGGCATGCGGCCTGATATGGTTCAGGAGGGGGGGGGGGCGCTCGCTCGTCCCCATTTCCTGACCGGCCGGGCTGCATGCTCGGATAAGGGTCTGGTATCGATTTTGGGGGGATCCCTACGCCGTTTTTTCGGCGTAGGGGCTTCCCCTTAAAATCCATACCATACGACGGGGCTCGCAAGGTGTCAATCTCGCTGATAAAAGCGGCGAGATTGACTTCCTTTTCTAGTCCCATCGTAACTCATCACATTCAAAATGAATGGACTTTGGTCCGTGTGTGGGCAAGTCTGTTCATTTAGAAGTCCGCCGGAACTCCGTCGGAACTAGTCTGCTGGAAGGTCCGGTTGTGTGTACAGGGGATTAGTGTTACTGAATTGCAACAAAAAAAAAAACAGGTCTCCTTCTCTGCCAAATAGGGCTGTGCTGTGTAGCAGAACTGTATACATTTCCAGACAGGATGGACAGAAAAATAACTCCTTTTGAAGGTAAAACAGTTGCCCTATATATATTTTAACTGTTTCCTGGAGCTCAGCCTGAATATATCTCTCTACAGATCTCCTGTTGCATAATTCTGCTTTATGTTGGAATATCAAAGGGCGGCACGCAGAGGATAGGCTCCTTCCTCCAAACCGGACTGCAAAAAATTCCACTTGGTAGAGAATAATTAAAGAGCCTGTGCAGCGGAGGTGCTCCCATCATAGCACAGAGGCTTCTCTCTGACATATCCCAGGGATTAGATCTGCAGCCGGAGAATGAATTAGCATTGTCAATGTCTCTGCAGCTGCCGAGCAGAACACGTGTGTAGTCCGAGGCGCAGGTGCGTGTAATGAAATATGCACTACCATCTCACACAGAAAAATTGTCTTCTGTCATATTTGGTTGCAGAGGGGGCTATAAACAGGAACATTCATCTTAAAGAACAACTCTAGACAATATTGTGCTGAACCGGAGGAGTTGAACATGCCACTTACAGCCACCAATACAGGTGAATGGCTGTGCGTTCCAGTGCTTGCAGTGTATGTGCATGCGCAGGTAAACACTAATCCAGAAGCTATCAGCATTTCACCCATGCATGCACATGCACTTCTTATCCCCGAACATGAACGTTCCCTGTGGAAGTGAGCGGAAATCCCACCAATGTGGACACAGACAGCAATAAGAACCTGTCCAAAATGGAAAGAAGAGTACCAAACTATTATACGATCCAGAAATATTTTATTGTCTCTAATGGTCCACCTCCACACATTGTGGTTCCATCCACCCACCCCCATGTTAAAGTATATGTGGTGTTTAGGCAGGGTTACTCCTAAATTTACCTGCCAGGTATAGCTACCTTGGTTAATTGTTGAGGATCAATTGATTTCACTCTAAGTCTGTAATTGCTGCACTTATCTCTTTTGCCGCTAGGTGGCTGGGTACCTGGTGGCATTAGATATGAGAAGGGCAATGCAAGGTCAGATTATGGGTATATGGGTTATCCCAGCCAATGGGCAGGTGTTTTCTTCAATCCCTTGGCCTGCTTGGAGAACCTATATATTTGGGTGGAGTCAGGTGTTCGGGGTTCTGTGCCACCTGGACAGCTGTCTGGGTGTCAGGGCTGGGCTCAGCCCTTCCTTCTCAGAGCTGGCCGTTCAGCTGTCGGCTAATTGCCAGCTCCTATCTCTCCACAGTTACTCACAGTTACTGATATCCTCGTCAGTCATGCCTACTTAAGCCGTTCAGCCCAGTGGATCTCTGCCTTCGCCTTGGTCAATATCACAGAGACTATTGCCTACGTTCCTGTTTAAAGACTTGGTTTGCTGACATTCCTTCTGGCTTCAGATCCTGCTTGCTGTTCCACTACATTAATCCCTGACTTCTGGCTTGGCTGACTATCCGTTACGGTTATTGAACTTTGGCTATGTTTTGACTACGTTTGTTCTTTTTACTTTTGTGTGATTTAACTGTACTTCTGTCTCTGTCTGATTTCATAGTTTCTGACACTGGGTGGATGTGTGTTGTACTGCCCGGGCTGCTAGGCCAGAGTTTGGGCCTATCCCAGGTACATCGGGCTGCTAGGCTGTCTGTCAGAAGCAAGAGAGCAGCGCAGGGTTGGGATTGCGGCTTGCAATCCAACCAGAAGTGACGGTTCTGCCGGGGGGAAGCTGACGCTACTAAGGGACCATCCACCTTATTACCAGGGACCACAGTGAGTAGCTGAAGCAAGTGCCAGAGCAGTATTCTTACCAACCGGGGATGGTGAAGAGTCGGGAAACTTCAGTGGGTATCAAGTCAGGGACCCAGCCAGCGGAGGTGACACTTGCAGAGCAGCCTTGTGTGTCAAGCCAGGGACCAGCAGGCCAGTGGGGTGAAGCTTGAGAAGTATCTTGAGTGCCAAGCTAGGGACCCAGCAGAGAAGTGGGGGTGATGCTTGAGGAAGATACTACCATGAAGATTGGAGGAGCTCAAGGGATTCAGTGGCAGTGAATTGGCAAGTCTAGAGAGAGACCAGGAGTTCAGTGGGTTGAAGAACTACAAGGAGTGATTATAGTGGAAGTAATGGAACGGTAATGACGTGTACACACGACCGGACTTTCCGGCAGAAAAGGTCAGACGGAATCATTCCGTCGGATATTCCAATCGTGTGTGGGATAGTCCGATCGTTTTTCTTAAAAAAATTCAGACGAACCTAGAAATAGAACATGCTTTAAATCTTTCTGATGGAATCAATTTCTTTCGGGAAAACCATTCGTCTGTATGCTGGTCCGAAGGACCAAATACGATGCAAGGGCAGCTATTGGCTACTGGCTATTGAACTTCTTTTTCTAGTCCCGTTGTACGTCATTGCGTTCAAAACGAACAGACTTTGGTCCGATCGTGTGTGGGCAAGTCCGTTCAGTTAGAACTCCGTCGGAAATCTGTCGGGAAGACCATCTGAGTTTATTCTGATGGAAAGTCTGGTCGACTCTTGTATTTAGACAATATTTGCTTATCGACTTTAAAGAAGAACTTGGGGGGGGGGGGATTAATTGCTCAGTTTGCCTAGGGGTGAGGAGAGCGGAGATATACTTACCTAATCCGCCGATCCTCCGAGCGCAAGACCAGTCCCTGTCAATCCTGTCCCCCCTACGCTAGTGGTCTTCTGCGTGGACTGTTCCTGATGTCATCACGCCCACAGACTGGCTTTTGACATGAGGACAACAGGAATAGTCCACTGCTGGGCAATATTCGCTTATGTCACACTGATTCTCCTCCCGGTCCTGAGACTCATTTCCTGATTGGCCGAAAAGAGAAGCAATCCTATTGAGCTAGGAGGAGGAGGGAGGAGGAGGGGATGGAGAAGACGCAAAGCCAGGGGAGACACAGGAGAAGCCCCACCGACCCACCAGCCATCACTGTCTCCAGGGATGGCTCACCCACAGCAGCTCAGCCACATCCAGCACTCCCTGACTCGGACAGGTGGCATATCCTGCAATTGATTTTCTCACAGCAGTTACACTATTATGATGCTATGTTTGACATACTACAAGTTATTTTAATACTTTTCATATCCTTATATAAAGTATAAATGTAAAACATTGCAAGCAAAGTGAAATATAAAAATGTTATTGCCAGGCTTCCAGTGCAAACAATATACCATTCATAAGGGGTTTCTTCAAATGTATTTTCTCACAGCTATCACTGTGCCAATATGCTAGAGAGTACACACCTACATATCTTTATATACAGTATAAGTCAAAAAATATAGCAAAAGAATTGAAAATGGAAGCATTATATGGATGGTGTTCTATCAATAAATGCCCCCTGTAAAAATATACAGTTTAGGTGATGAATTCTGGAATTGATTTTCTCACAGCTATTACTCTGCCTGGATGCAACGTCTGACTTAGAACTCATTCATACATGTGGCAGCTCCTACCCTACACATTTCTGGTGTTGTGTACAGGTGTTGAGGAGGTGATACTTTTGTATCTCGGATGCTTTTTTTCCCAGCCAGTAGGAGGTTTCTTAATGAAAAAGCGCACCACAACCTCAAGTTAAATGTTTGGCTTGTGGTTGCTGCACAGACCCATTGGTTTCAATGGGCAGGTTTGATAGGCGGTGTCACCAGTCAAATTTGACATGCCAAGTTTGAAATTGCTGCACCATAATACTAATCATCGCATCCACAGCAGTGTGTACACACGAGCGCCTGTCAGGTTCGTTTGGAGGTGGGCATTCAGGTATGGTAAAAACATGGATCACCAAACTGTTTTTACTGCTCTTCTGCCGCCTGTGTGGACCTAGCCTTGCAGTCCTCACCTATTTATCCTTTATACAGGATGTCAGGGATGGGTCCTGGACATCAGATATGCTACCCACTATTTGGGTTGAGCCTCCTTTAAAGGGGATGACTTGAAGAAATTGTTGAGTACTCAGGGGTTTCACCCATTAAGGGTGAGGGGTTCCAGGGTTGTCCAGTGAAAAAGGAGACAACTGATTTTCTGAAGAAAGATACTTTGTTTTGCCTGTCTTGAAGAAATTAAGACTAATTGCTTTTACCAATATGCTTGGCTAATGATCTCTGCCTCCAATATCACACCCTAATAAAAGTATCATCCTTAAGTTTCTTCTAAATAACTTTATAATAAAAGATCAATCAAAGTGCTCACCATACATAGCTGATATATCCCATGCAAACCTGGAAACTATTTTTAAAAAATTGGAGGCTAATTAAATCAAGAAAACTTGATGTGGACTGACTTGTAATGTCTGGTGTCTTTAATGGCACGGTCGCTTGGTATCCGCTCACTCTCCCGCTGGTTGAACGCGTACAGTCTATAGGGGTCCTCTCCGGGCTTCCATCTCTGGGCGTTCAGGTAACGGCGTTCATCAAACTGGTCCCACAGATCATCCCAATCCACATCCGCATCCTGCAGGCACACAGAGAAAATCCAGAAGATACAGTTAGCTTTCAAACCCACCTTGAGAATGTCTGACACCTGTCAAGTTGAACTGTAAGAGACACTAAAGTAACTATAATTATTTTCCTACCAACATCATAAAGAAATACTGTATTATATTTCTTCACAGGGTTGTTGGTATATAGGCAGATTAATCACAAATAATACTCAGCAGGACTCTTCCTTATTAAGGTCCAGTTGGCATCTAAAAGGCCTCAATAATGGTTTGTGGTCATTTTTATTTTAGTTTTTAAGTTTTTTACATTTTTAATTGACAATTTCTATCTGTTTGTCCCTATTATCTATATATACAATTTTTGTATTGCAACTAAATATTAGGGGGTTGAGTCAATGCTCTATGTATAAGTTTCTACTTGAGTAGTGTAAAGAACAAGATTTTTTTGAGCATGAGTTAAAGCTGTACTCCCGGTATGGTTTTATTGCATAAAATCAGCAAGCTGTGGTGTCTGATCTAAATATTACCTTTGGAAGGAACAAGAGTATATTTTGGCATTATTTGGCATTATTCGTTATCTGAATTTGCACATATTTGCCTATAGGCACTTTATATGCATTGTGTTTGCACATTGTTTGATTCTATTTCCAATCATTTTAGTGATATTTAATATAATTATTAATTGCCATCTGAAAATTTGTTATATGCTAAGCACTGGGTGATATATGTTTACTTTGTCATTTGTTTTTGATTATTTTATAGCAGTTATTTAGCACTGACAGTACTCTTATTTTTAATATTGATTTTTTTTATATTTTCACATTAGATATGTTTACAGCACTAAGTGCTGTGTTACACAAACTAATTATAGTGTAGAAAAAATAAACTTTCATATTCACACAGCAGCTGTCAAGTTTATTGTAACACATTTAGCATTTTGATGCTTCTCATACATCGTCTCATACATATTGGATTCATGTATGCCCTAAGCCAGCCTTTTTCATCCTTTTTACCCATGAGGAACCCTTAAAGTCTTCAGATCCAGGAAAACCCCTGCTAATACCAATTCATTGGTGGCCAGTATAAAAAATGCCCCTTACATTGTTGCCTAGTAGGAAGAAAGCCCTTACATTGGTGGTCAGTAGAAATAATAATCTTACAGTGGTGGCCAACAGGAAGGAGATCATTATAGGTGTGGCCAGTAGGAAGAATGCCCTTACAGTGGCGGCCAGTAATAAGAATGTTCTTACAGTGATGGCAAGTAGGAAGAATGTTCTTACAGTGGTGGCCTGTAAGAATAATGCACTTACATTGGTGGTCAGTAGAAAGAATGCTCTTTAGAGTGGTAGCCAGTATGAAGAATGCCCTTACAGTGGTGGCCAGTAGCAAGGATGTCCTTACAGTAATGGCCAGTAGGAAGAATGTTTTTACAGTGATTGCCAGCAGAAAGAATACCCTTACAATGGTGGCCAGTAGGAAGAATGGCCTTACAGTGATGGCCAGTAGAAAGAATGTCCTTACAATGGTGGCCAGTAGGAAGAATGTCCTTACAGTGATGCCCAGTAGGAAGAATGCCCTTACATTGGTGGTCAGTAGAAAGAATACCCTTACATTGGTGGTCAGTTGAAAGAATATCCCTACAGTGATGGCCAGTAGGAGGAATGCCCTTACTGTTGGGACCAATAGAATGAATGTTCATACAGTGGTGGCCAGTAGGAAGAATGTCCTTACAGTGATGGCCAGCAGAAAGAATAACCTTTCAATGGTGACCAGTAGCAAGAATGTCCTTACAGTGTTGGCCAGTAGGAAGAATGTTCTTGCGGTGGTGGCCAGTAGGGGTAATGCACTTACATTGGTGGTCAGTAGTAGAAAGAATACACTTACAATGGTGGTCACTGGTCATTAGGAAGAATGCCCTTGCAGTAATGGCCAGTAGAAAGAATGTCCTTACAATGGTGGCCAGTAGGAAGAATCTCCTTACAGCGATGCCCAGTAGGAAGAATGCTCATACATTGGTGGTCAGTAGAAAGAATACCCTTACATTGGTGGTCTGTTGAAAGAATATCCCTACAGTGGTGGCAAGTAGGAGGAATGCCCTTACTGTTGAGACCAACAGGATGAATGTTCATACAGTGGTGGTCAATAGGAAGAATGTCCTTACAGTGGTGGCCAGCAGGAAGAATGTCCTTACAGTGGTGGCCAGTAGGAAGAATGTTCTTACATTGGTGGACAGTAGAATGAATACCCTTACAGTAGTGGCAATTTGGAAGAATGCCCTTACAGTGGTGGTCAGAATGCCACTTTTACAGCCAAAAAGATCATTGGTGTTAAGTACCTGGCTCTGCCAAGTGGCATTGGCTCTGGAACTATGCAGGCACTAGCAAATGGGTGGTCAAGCCACCACCTCTAACAACCTCCAGAGGAAACCTGGTTGAGAATGGCTTGTCTAAGCAAACACTGAGCAACTTCTGCTTTTTGTACAGCATTAATAGACAGATGTATCTGTAAAACAAGCAGGTAAAGGTGCTCTCTGTGTCTCACCACTAATAAAGCTGGATCAGCGCCTTGTGATGAATATCCATGCACTTTTCTGTTACATTTCACACAAGAAAGTTTACACTTTTGACAAGTGTGATATTTATCCGATAATTGATTCTTATTCACTTTGCTGCAGCATATTTATCATGTTAATAAGAGTCTGAAAAGCATCAATGACATCTTCTATTTATGAGTCTATGAGGGAGAACGCTGTTAAGCAGTCAGCAGTCTCTGAATGCTGACGATAAATAGATTTTTTTAAATGAAAGTGTTTACAGAGTCGTGTTGGAAATGGGCATGTATCCGTGTAGGAAAAGGCAGGCCCAGAGCTAGGAATGAAATGGATAAGTGCATGGCATACATGATAGGGTGGAAGGGGAACCTTACAGCATGGGGTAATAAGTGGTCAAGTTATGGTGTTTACCCAATTGGCTGAAGAGACAGGATTATGGGAGGAGTGTAGAAGCATAGTTTTGCAAGCAGGGGGTGTGTCAGAATCAGTTGGAGAAGTGGAGACAGAAGATGAACGCCCTCCCTCGCTCCCTTTTTTCTTTGGTTACTCTGGGTTGGTGGTAGTTTGTAAAGGATGTTGGGCGGTTTGGGGTCCTTGAAAGCGTGGAAAATCTGGTGTTTTGGGAAAAAGGTGGGAAACCATCGTTGGTATGGTGCCCTCTAGTTGGTGGTCCAATAGTGTCTTAGGTCAGCTGGGATTGCCCCAGAGGCGGTGTCTTGCGGCTGGGGGCATATCTTAGGTAGTGGGTGCCACAGACACTATGTTTCAGTAATATGGTAACCTTCAAGGACTTCAAACCCAAGTTGACCTGTAATGTTATGTTTTAATTTAATAGTATGTTGTTTATAATAAAATTTCACGTTTATAATAAAAGGCCTTACAACCATTTAATCCCATTTTGAGTCAAGTGTTTTATTGGGCAGTGGGAGGTAAAGCTTTAAAGGCAGGCCAGATTTGTAATTGGTGACCTTTGATCTACCCTAGTCTAGTGTATTGTCAATGTAGAACTTAAAGGGGCTGTCCACATTTTATTATATCCGTCCATAAATCACATGAGGAACTTTTAACCTGTTGAAATGAGGTTTAGGTACATGCTACTAGGCTGAACACCACATTGGCTTGCGTAAGAAAATTCTAATTTGTTCCAGCACAAGATGATCAGTGTGGGCACATGCGTGCGCACATACCTACCTCCCAGCTTTCTGAGATTGGAAGGAGGGACACCTATTAGCAAAACGTATATAGGCAAAGGACACATTCCTGCCACACACATGGATAATTAAAGCACAAAGATAATTGATTAAACTCAGAAGTGTGTTTTTTTTTTTTTTACCACTACTATTCCTTTATAATGGCTTTTGAAATATACAAATGCAACAATTTAGAAATTGGATGAAAGATTTAGATGAAATAGTGCATTTTTTTATATATGCATAATCATCAGGCCAAAATGAGGGACAAGTGAGGAGGAAAGAGAGACTTTGTTCCTAAAGGAGGGACAGTCCTCCCAAATCAGGGACAGTTGGGAGCTATGCACATACTACAGCATGTGGCCATGTTCATAGAGTGCACATTAGCATGTGTGCCTTGAAGCATGTATGTGCACATTCAGCACTGGTGTTGCTGCCAAATGGCCTAAAAAACTGGAGCAGTACATAGAGAGATTATTGAGTGATCTTCAGCTAGTTCCTCCTTATCTCTGGCCTGACCTGCTAGCTCTACCTTCCCATGTACCACCTGGCCTGTCTGCAGACCTGCCTCTGGAACTTTTGCCTACCTGTAGTGACTTTGGCCTATCTGCTCAACTTTGCTTACCACCTTCTTCTTTGTACCTTCATTGACCGACTGTTACTTACCTCTGCTTGAATCTCCTATGCTCTTCCTGTCTCCCAAATTGTAACCTGTTGCCCGGGTGTTATTGACCTTGGCTGGTATCCTCAATTCTGTTCCTGCCTCTGCTTTGTTACCTGGCTGTCCGGCTGTTACCAACAGTGGCTTGGATCCTCTCCATGTACTTGTCTTCCTGCCTGCCCCAGACTGATGACATCATCTCAGCCCAGACAAAGTCACTGGCTGGAGCTCAACAATGGCTTTTTAATGATAGAAGGTGGAATGTTTTGGAAAAACTCTACTCTTGCTGAACATTGAGACAAGTCAGAAATGTATTCATTCAGATTTGTATAATTCCCAAAGGTCCACTTTATAGCGGATCTTCACCTTCTTAAAGTCGAACGTCACTCTCTCAATCATAATTGGTTATTTTTAGCAATTTTTTCTAGCATTAGTAAATAGATAGGAAAGTATATAATATTTACTTGTGTTAAATGTTTTTGTTTTCACTTTAAGCTGCAGTTGCAGTGAATATTAACATACCTCGGCCATGATGCTTCGCTTTATGGCTGCAGTAAAAACTATCCAATCTGTTGCGATTTGGGAAGCACAGAATGCACATTGTCTTTTCACTGCCTGACAATCATCAATTTCAAAAGATGTTCATCATGTTAGGTGTTCATCTGAATGCAGTCTTACTGAATCTCTGTGCTGCTGATCTCCCTCAGCTTCTTTCAGCTCCTTTCTCTCTACATATGCTCACTCTGGAGGAAGCTGCCCACCATTGCTGTGGACTGGCTTCTTGATGGTAACAACAATGAAATATGCCTGTAAAATATATGACTCCACTGCAAGCACTTGTGACATGGTGACAAGTCAGGAGTGCACCTGGGAGACATGGAAAGAGTGTTGTCACCCTTTAACAGGGCCAAAAAGAGGACCTTCATGGCAGGATCACTGAGTATTTTCTTACTGAAAGCTGCAGATCTAAAATATAGAAAATTACTTCTGAAATTACATTTACATGTTAAATGTTTTATAGGAAATTATGTGGTCAGAGCCCAGTATCAATAATTACAATATGTTTGACACCAACATCCCTTGTATGTTATACAGAAAACAAGAATTTGGGGGATATGGGACTTTATAGGTGCACTATGATATAGATATACAAATATCATGTTCTATTTAAATGAACAATATCATAAAATCAATGCATACAACACAACCATATCCACAGGTGTATGAAAACACCTTATTGGTAATATTGATTCACTGTATCCACGTCCATATTTCTACATGTTTCGCCATATGGCTTCTTCAGGAAAAAATTGAAATTTCATCTACTAAAGGTATAGACATACGTATGAATCAAGCTCATTGATTGAGCGTGGGAGCCAGATTGAAATAATAAAATGAATAAGGAGTGAGATCCAATGATGCCATGCAACCGATCAGCCACAGTCACCCAAATATGCCGGATCTCTTGTAGGGAGGTGTCAGGGCTCTAGCCGCCCTGGGCACCCTAGCCGGAGGGTGCGCGGGCACCTGGGCAGCCCTGGCCCCTCTGAGCGCCGGCGCGTGCGCGTGCACGCGCCCGCCGGACTTGTGCGCGCGCTCCCGTGCGCGAATAGCGGGCGCGCGCGCCCCCGTGCGCGTGCACGTGCGCGATCGGCGCCGCTTTGGCGCCAGTGGCCCTATTTAAAGGGGACAGCTGCCTGCATGCGGCGCTGTCCGTCTCAGCTCCCACCTGTGTCCCCAACCTGAACCTGTCTGAGCATCCTACCTGTGATCCGGCCTGCCTGACTCCGCTGCCTTCTCCGTTCCTTGACCCCGGCTTGTTTTGACCCTGCTTTGGACTGTGTTATTGTTGCTGAACCCCTGGCTTGCCTCCTGACCATCCCTCTGCCTGCCGTCTCTACCTGTCTGCCTTACCTGTTGTGACCCGGCTCGCCTGACCATCCCTGCTTCCAGTGTCCCTGCACAGGTCCTCGCTGCTGCCGTCCTCTGCTGATCTACTGCCGTTGCTGTCAGCTACTTCTGCCGTCTGCTGCTGCTCCTGCTGCCGGTCTACCTCCTGCCTCCTGGTCTTCTGCCGAACCTTCATCTGCAGACCTACCATCCGACCAAGACCTGCATCTACCCAGCATCGGCCACCTGCATCCATACGGACACTCCTACCCGCTGTGTTCACGGCTACGCTGTTCCCAATCCAGCAGGCCCTGAACCAGAGTTGTAAGAGAGGTCTCCAACCACCAAGTCAGGCTCAGCACTACCAGGTACCTAACAGGAGGGGTATGGGTGGATGAGGTCAAAAACAGCTCAAAGTGTGACTCAAACCGAGCTTTCCTTAGGTTTAACTAAGCTGAGAGCCTCAAAATCCATCAGACGACATCAGTGATTTAGCTATACAGTAGGCTTTCTCAGTTTGTAAAATAAAACCCATCCGTGGGTCAAAGTGACTCCAAAAAGAGGAAGGGAAACGGACCCTTTTATTTTATTTTAAAACAGAGAATCACAAAGCGTTTTCCTATATAGCTAGATCACTGATGTCATCTGATGGATTTTGAGGCTCCCAGCTTAGTTAAACCTAAGAAAAGCTCAGTTTGAGTCACACTTTGAACTGTGTTTAACTTAATCCACCCATACCCCTCCCTATAGGAGACCCGGCATATTTGGGCGACTGTGGCTGATCGGTTGCACAGCATAATTGGATCTCTCTCTTTCTAATTTTTTTTATTTCAATCTGACTCTCACGCTCAATCAATGAGCTTGATTCATACGTATGTCTATACCTTTAGTAGACGAAATTCCAAGTTTTTCCTGAAGAAGCCATATGGCGAAACATGTAGAAATATGAACGTGGATATGGTGAATCAATATTACCAATGAGGTGTTTTCATACACCTGTGGATATGGTTGTATTGTATGCATTGATTTTATGATATTGTTCATTTAAATAGAACATGATATTTGTACACCTGTGGATATGGTTGTATTGTATGCATTGATTTTATGATATTGTTCTTTTAAATAAAAAATTATATTTTTATAACTATTGTTTATGTATCTATATCATAGTGCACCTATAAAGTCCCATATCCCCCAAATTCTTGTTTTCTGCGTTAATGTTTTATAGATGAAATTTTAGATTTCCTTTAACATGACTGCTGAGGCGCAATGGGCCTAGGTCCCAATTAACGTAACACCATGGGATGAAATCCCCCACCACCCTTGCCCTTTACCCAGTGCCGATCCTGACCTCCCTGGGGCCCTAAGCAAAATTCTGCTAAGGGGCCCTCTACTTGACCCGTGATGCCGTGAGCTATGTAAACCATTTGCCATTGCCACACAGTCACACCTGACACTTCAGTGCTCCCAAAACAATCCTCCCTCCTTTAAACAAAACAGTCAAAGAATAAGTACAACCATATAGAACAGAATGAGGTCCTCAGAGAGCCCCCCTTACATCAGGGTCCTCAGAGATCCCCCTTACATCAGGGTCCTCAGAGAGCCACTCCTTACACAAGGGTCCCCAGACAGCCCCCCTTAAATCGGTGTCCTCAGAGAGTCTCCCCCTACATCAGGGTCCCCAGAGAGCCTCCCCCTACATTAGGGTCCCCAGAGAGCCTCCCCCTACATTAGGGTCCCTAGAGAGCCTCCCCCTACATTAGGGTCCCCAGAGAGCCCCCCTTACATCAGGGTCCCCAGAGAGCCCCCCTTGCATCAGGGTCCCTAGAGAGCCTCCCCCTACATTAGGGTCCCTAGAGAGCCTCCCCCTACATTAGGGTCCCCAGAGAGCCCCCCTTACATCAGGGTCCCCAGAGAGCCCCCCTTACATCAGGGTCCCCAGAGAGCCCCCCCTTACATCAGGGTCCCCAGAGAGCCCCCCCCCTTACATCAGGGTCCCCAGAGAGCCTCCCCCTACATCAGGGTCCCCAGAGAGCCTCCCCTTACATCAGGGTCCCCAGAGAGCCCCCCTTAAATCAGTGCCCTCAGAGAGTCTCCCCCTACATCAGGGTCCCCAGAGAGCCTCCCCCTACATTAGGTTTCCCAGAGAGCCTCCCCCTACATCAGGGTCCCCAGAAAGCCCCTCCTTACATCAGGGTCCACAGAGAGCCCCCCTTACATCAGTGTCCTCAGAGAGCCCCTCCTTACATCAGGGTCCCCAGTGAGCCTCCCTACTTACATCAGGGTCCCCAGAGGGTATCCCCCTACATCAGGGTCCCCAGAGAGCCTCGCCTTACATCAGGATCCTCAGAGAGCCCCCACTTACACCAGGGTCCCCAGAGAGCCCCCCCCCCCTCTGACATTAGTGTCCCCAGGGGGCCCCCTCTTACATCAGTGTCCCCAGAGGGCCCCCTCTTACATTAGTGTCCCCAGAAAGCCCCCCCTCTTACATTTGGGCCCCCAAACATCTGACTCCCCCCTTGCAGAGGTTCCCCTGTACCTGGCTGGTGGAGGTGGGAGGCGGCGATAGGCAGCTATATGGTGTCCACAGGCAGGGGGATCTCCCTGGGGCTAGTAGTTCTATCTCCGAATGTATACAGCGGAGAGGGGAGGGGCCTCTGACCCGGGCATCAGCAACAGTGTTCAAGCAGAGTGAAAGTGAAACTGATACCTGCCTGGGTCAGAGGCCCCTCCCTTCTCCTCTCCACTGTATACACTGAGAGTACTACAAACCCCAGGGAGATCCCGCCGCCCACTCAGGCACCATAGAGCTGCCGATCGCCGCTTTCCACCTCCTCCCACCTCTCCTCACTGCACTCTAAACTGCCATCCAGCGGAGCAGGGGGCGATGCTGTGTCTTGGGGGCCCCCCACAGCGGCGGGGCCCTAAGCAGCTTGCATAGTGTGCCTATAGGGCCGATCGGCTCTGCCTTTACCCCATTAAATAAGACACTTACAACCATTAGGTTGGAAAGGGCAAGGCCACAGCTTTATTAAATTCCAACACATAACATGTGAACATATTTAACCAGTGCCAGTCACAGTCGTACTTTGAGCACACAACCACAAGAGGGAAGTTGGGCCTGACCTTACCATAAGTGCTGGACAGACAGCCTACTTCCAATTTTCCATCAAGGGCATAGCCCATTACAGCAACTTTAACTGCTGCCAAGGTCAAGAAAACCACAGCGAGCTGTGACATACCATAACAGAGGAAAAAGGGGGCGGGAGGGTGGGCAGCTCTTCCAACCGACTCTTCCGGAAGACCCAGAATTCCCTGGGGCACACGTTCCCTGAGCTCAGGTCCATCCCATCCCCCATGTTACAACCAATTGTTCCCCTTGTCAGGCACCTAGCCATGCCCCCATCAGTCAAGGCTCTCTTTCCCTAGGGAGGGGGCTCAAGAGGCCATCATGTCTGTGTGACTTTAAGTTTTATTATTGTGTTCTAATAAAGCCCTTAAAAGCAGTTCTATTGTTCCAGGCGTCTTGGAGTTAATGGCAGCACATTACTCAGACGTGTTCCAGTGCTTGATATTAATTACAAGCACAAGGCTCTTCGAAATATTGCATGCTCTGATAGGACCGCTGACAGCCAAAATGTCATTCCCAGAGGAGGATGTACTGTAGCGCTCAGTGCTCTGATAAAGCATTAACTTCTTTGTTATGAAATGTACACATTAAATAACACTTACAGGTCCTAATTATCACTATATTACTTCAGCCGTGAAGAATTACAGTATATACTCAAGGTCTTTCAGTGCCGCATCATCGGACCGCTGAGCTAGAGGAGAAAATTCCAACAGACACAAATAAGTTGGTTTGATCTGGAATTTGTCAGGCAATTGGGATATGTGGTAAAATACGACAATTGGGCCAATAGTGGTCTGATAAACATATGATAAATGGCCCCAGGGGGAATACTGATTGCCTTATTGGAAAACAAATAGGCCTCTTGCACACTGCTGACTAAAAGCGCAACGTTTTTAGGCAAACTGATTTGTTTTATTTTTTTACTGATGTAAATGCAGATCATTGTCTTCAAGGTGCCTGTACACACAGGTGTGTAAACATGTGCTGCGTATAGATGAGTAAAAATATATAGAACACTGCCTTGCCAGTCAGTACATTTACGTGCATATGCCACACTCCCTTCATTCAAATAAAGTTAGAAGAATTTGTATGTGTTTGTATGCATACAACCCATCCTCCCGTTTTTCTGCCAGAAAAGTCTGATGTTCATACATACCCATAAAGTACAGTAGATACAAGATAGGTTTGTAGTGAACTCAAGTCAAAGGGAACTTAGAAAACTTCATACTTAACAACATTTTAGTCACGGCCCCCCAGGACACAGTAAAGCCTGCCCACAGTTCACCTCAAGTTCGTCCAGTGACTGGGCGGTTAAGCCTGGACCCAACCCACTTAGCGGAGTGGCCTGCCTAAACCAGACTTCTAATCATATAGAGTCCGCTTAATCACAGTCCCTGGTTAATATAATGCAGTGATTCTCAACCTCAGTCCTCAAGTACCCCCAATGGGCCATGTTTTGGGAACTTCCCTTAGATAAAATAGCTCTTATCAATATCATGTCATTGATACTGATTTAAATCAGCTGTGCAAAGTAGAATAGAAGTAGAAGTACATGGCCTGTTGGGGCTACTTGAGGACTGAGGTTGAGAACCACTGCTATAATGAATGCCTTTGCATTGACCAAATGCGTAAAACCACATATTGCGCATGCGGTAACATTAATTGTTAATGACACCCCAAACGCAGCAAAGCAAGATGTGCAGAAATAGCAGCAAAACATGCAGCTAACTAGTTTATATGACGACCTCCCGAAAATGCGCCTCACGTGCTCATTCATGCCATCCTTGTGTACTATTGTGTTGATCTCTGTGATTGGTCACAGTGATCACATGGTAAATTCAGTAAAAATGGTTGTTTATATTTACTGAGGGTGTAATAACAGTGGTTATCCTTACTTTTTTGATTATGCCCCCTACTTTTAATAGAAGATGGCCCTTTCCATGGGGTGACTGCTATGGGTGTTTTGGCTAACTGTCTGAGGAGAATATTTTGATATGAGTGTTATTGAGAATTCTGTCCCCCCTTTTTTTTCTGTAGGTGTATATGCCCACAGGATATCTGTACTGACCCGTATATTATTATCTCTCTGATTATCATAATAAACACTGATGTTGTATACTACCTTTTTGGTTAAATTCTATTAGTAGCTGTCTGGATGCTTCTTTATTGCTTTGTGAGAATAACTTTACGTTTTTTTGAGTAAGTTATCTCAGTGGCTGCATTTTCTTGGTCCTGCCGATCCTTTTTCTTCCCCCCTGAATGTGACCTTAGCTCCTCCTATGGGATAATTTCAGCCTTTTATCTTACTCCTTTTTCCCTCCTCCCTCCCCTTTTTTCTTTTCCTCACTCTCTCCCTTTTGGGAAACTGATAGCTTTTTATTGAACAATGTTGAGCTATGTACTGTATGTTATAAACATGATGTATACTATCTGTATTTTGATCATGAAATAATTTATTGATTGTATTGCTTATCAGCTACGATATAAAAGGTTGAAGTACAAAGTGGATCCTTAGAAAGCTCTTCTTGGGCGAAACTCGTCAATCAATTTGCTCTTCCTTTTTTATGTTCATCTAAAGATATAATTTTCTCACTGTATCTGTAGCTGGTGTTGAATGTTTTTATATCATTATATATTCTTTAATCTATAAAATAAAAATATTTTTTTTCTATTTTTTTCTGTTGATTTTCTATTGGCTTGTATTTTGGCACTCAAAAATCCCTGTGTCCCACAGTCTCCTCATGGTAGCAACCTACATGCATGGATACCTTTTTCATATCTAGAGTCTCAGAACTGATTTAATGACCTAAATCTAAATATCCCAAAACAATTTGCTCCCACTCAAGTACTGTGGGAACCTAACCCATCTGTCAGGGACATGGCTGTCACGGTGCTGACAACACCACCCAGAGCACTCATGGACGCCTACGGAGGATCCCAAGTCATGCACGAGCATGCTCTGCGCATCAGCGCACATTGGCGCATGCCAGTGCACATCGGCGCATACCGGTGCACATCGGCGCATACTGGTTCTCATCAGTGCGCATTTGCGCATACGGGCGAACATCGGCGCACACGCACGCACAATACTGCGCGTGCACAACGGCGCATACTGGCGTGACGGAATTTGCTTCCTGATCTGATATACCCATTGTGACCCGGCTCGCCTTGACCTTGCTTCCTGATCTCCTAGCCCTGACCCTTGGCCTGTTTCTGGACTCTGTTCCTGATCTTCCAGCTTGACCTACGGCTTGTACCTGGACCCTGCTTGTGTTTGACCTCGGCTCGCCCCTGTGTATTCTCTGGACTGATCTTCCTGTGTATGACCCCTGGCCTGGCTCCTGGTTTCTCCATTTATCTGAACACCGCAAGTTCTGCTCCGCCTGCTCCGGTCACCCCTTAGCAGCCAAGCCCATCGAACTGCAAGCAAGCACCCGGCCATCCGTGCTTCTTTGGGCACCGCGCTCCTGTTCCCAACTTCAGGAACGCGCTGCACTTAGCCGCAAGGGGAGCCCTCTTAGCAACTCAATCTCCATACCCGTACCTGACACCATCTTTGGCCTTTGCTGCCAACTCGAACAACACCAGTTTTTTCTCTGTAGGCTTGGGAACACTATATTTTTAGAAGCACATTTTTCCAATTACTAACTGAAACAGGGATAACAGAGCAAGCACACTCCATCAGGTTGGCTCACCAGAATTCAAGCACACTCTTCTAGAGTTTGAGCAAATGTTTCCTGTAACTTCTGCAATTGCTTTCCTTCGAATCTAGCATGCTTTCCTGGATATAACCCAAGGTTGTCCTTTGGATTTTGTTCCTCCCACTTTTTTTTTTTATGCCTTGACTTTCTGAATGTTGTACGACTTTGCCTAAGCACCATCTGCCCCAACTTCTGCCTGGTTTTCCAGCAATGCTACAGTACTTTTATTCAGTTTCTTTTCAATGTTATCGGTTATGGCTTTGAAGGCCACAGAAAAGCCCAAAGCTGCTTTGCAGCATGCCTTGGCAAATACTCTGAATGTTCAGAGGATTATACTTACCACTATGGCATGGAAGATCCACATCCATCTGTGCCAACTTTGCTACCTTTGAAACTGTAAGCCAAGTATGTCAAAATTACCAGCTGCCCTATATTATATGTATAGTTCCTTTTTTAAAACAAGATATGGAGTCCTTGCAGCTTGTTCATACCAGAATGAGAATGAGAAGCCTCATAAAAGATCTAAATTTACCATAAAGCAACATCTGAAGGAGGCATCATTTTGCTGCCAGCTAGTTCCCACAGCAGATGTTAGTGTCCAAAACTACTCAAGCTGGTGATTGTAGTGTATGCCAGGGAGGCATCAAGATGCCAGCTGTGTTCTTATTATCCTTCCCATAATTCACTTCGCCCTGGATTACAGCCCATAAACCATGTCTCATCTTGGTCACACTGGTCCTGCGCTCTTGGCCTCCCACTGATTTATGAGACGGCGGTGGGAGCGACAAGAGCTGAGATTCTGGTATCATTGCTGGTACATGTGCCGCGCACACACTGTGATTTATATGCAATTTACTGGTTAGAATTATGCAGAAATTTGAATTTTCTGCGTAAAGCCCAACTTTGGTGCTTTTTTTTCAGCCTACGAAGCAGCTTTGGCTGCAATAATCATTTGTTCACTACAGTACCGTTGAACAAACTGAAATCTTTTATGTGGAGGGAAGTAAAAATAAAAAAATAAAATATGGTTGCATAAGTGTGCACACCCTTAAACTAATACTTTGTTGAAGCACCTTTTGATTTTATTACAGCACTCAGTCTTTTTGGGCATCGGTCTATCAGCATGGCACATCTTGACTTGGCAATATTTGCCCACTTTTCTTTGCAAAAAAACACTCCAAATCTGTCAGATTGTGAGGGTATCTCCTGTGCACAGCCCTCTTCAGATCAACCCACAGATTTTCAATTGTATTCAGGTCTAGGCTCTGGCTGAGCCATTCCAAAACTTTAATCTCCTTCTGGTGAAGCCATTCCTTTGTTGATTTGGATGTATGCTTTGGGTCGTTGTCATGCTGAAAGATGAAGTTCTCCTTCATGTTCAGCTTTCCAACAGAAGCCTGAAGGTTTTGTGCCAATATTGACTGGTATTTGGAACTCTTCATAATTACCTCTACATTGATTAAGGCCCCTGTTCCAGCTGAATAGAAACATCCCCAAAGCATGATGCTGCCACCACCATGCTTCACGGTGGGTATGGTGTTTTTTTGGTGATGTGCAGTGTTGTTTTTATGCCAATTTTTTTTTGGAATTATGGCCAAACCTTGGTTTCATCAGACCATAACACATTTTTCCACATGCTTTTGGGAGACGTCAGATGTGTTTCTGAAAAATTTAGCTAGGCTTGGATGTTTTTTTTTTGTACGAAAAGGCTTCTGTCTTGCCACTCTACCCCACAGCCCAGACATATGAAGAATACGGGAGATTGTTGTCACATGTACCACACAGCCAGTACTTGCCAGATATTCCCGCAGCTCCTTTAATGTTGCTGTAGGCCTCTTGGCAGCTTCAAATTTTGGAGGGATGTCCAGTTCTTGGTAATGCCGCTTTTGTGCCATATTTTCTCCACTTGATGATGACTGTCTTCATTGTGTTCCATGGTATATCTAATGCCTTGGACATTCTTTTGTACCCTTCTCCTGACTGATACCTTTTAACAATGAGATCCCTCTGATGCTTTGGAAGCTCTCTGCGGACCATGGCTTTTGCTGTAGGATGTGACTAAGAAAAAGTCAGGAAAGACCTACTAGAACAGCTGAACTTTATTTGGGGTTAATCAGAGGAACTTCAAATGATGGCAGGTGTGTACTGACTCCTATTTAACATGAGTTTGAATGTGATTGCTTAATTCTGAACACAGCTACATCCCCAGTTATAAGAGGGTGTGCACATTTATGCAACCACATTTTTTTTTTTTTTTATTTTTACTTCACCTCCTTAAAAGGTTTTAGTTTGTTTTTCAACAGAGTTGTACAGTTTATAAGTCACATTAAAGGTGGAAAAAGTTCTGAAATGATTCATCTTTGTCATTTTTTTACATCACAGAAACCTGACATTTTAACAGGGGTGTGTAGACTTTTTATATCCACTGTATATGTGGAGACTTACTTATGAAAGACTTGTATATGCTCCCAAATTTAGCTTTACTTTCTTTGAGTCTGACTCCTCAGCCTGAGAGTTGGGTGTGACAGGTCGCGTGAAGCCTGACAGCTGCTGTCATATCAAATGTTGGGCACCGGTCACCAGGGTACTGATATTTGACACAGGGACCTGACAGTGTGCAGAGCCAGGTAGTTGACTTGGCAGAAACCAAATGACTTCAGGTCACGTCTGACTGCTAAAAAGTTGAAGTTTAAATCCTATACAAAGAAAGTAAACCCAAATCGGGTGGGGGAAGGGGTATGTTAAGACCCATTTGAATTATTATACAAGATTTATATAGCGCCAACAGTTTGTGCAGAGCTTTACAAAGTGAGAGCAGACAGTACAGTTACACCCAATTCACACGACTGTGTGAATTCACAATTGTGCAACTTGTCATGAGACTTTGGACATCAAAGTCGCATGACAAATCATACTCCATGTTTTCCAATGATGACCATTCATATACTGTATGTGCGACCTAAAGTCACAGCAACTTCGAAGTAGTTCATGCACTAATTTGGTCCGACTTTCATGCAACTTGACTTCAATGTTGACCCTCAAAAGTTGCATGAAATCGTACCTGAATGTTTTACATGCAATAGTGGTGGAACAGTGGGTCTGATTTTGCAGAGGAACAACAAGTCACATCCAAGTTGCACCCATCCAAAGTTGCATTAAAGTTGCACTCCAAAGTAGTGCGACTTTGGAGTCGTACAAGTGTAAATGGAGCCTTAAAATACAATTCAACATAAGGGGAATCAGAGGGCCCTGCTCATTAGAGCTTGTAATCTAAAAGGGAGGGGAAATTTTAATAACTGCGGAGGAAGAGCTGATGAAGAAAATAACAAATGTATTTGTTAGGTAGAGAGGGATAGAGTTCTCTAAAGAGATGAGTTTTCAGGGATCATAATGGTGGATAGAGTAGGAGATACAATGGACCTATTGTGGCAAGGAGTTCCTGAGGATGGGAGAGAGAGAGAGGATGGGAGAGGCTCTGGGGAAGTCCTGGAGGTGAGCATGTGAGGAGGTATTGAGAGAGTTGGAGAGCAGGAGGTCTTGGAAGGTGGGTACAGTTTGGTTGGTAATTTCAGACTAGGTTTGTGATTTGTAGGTGGCTTTGTAAGTAGCTTGTATTTTGAATTTTATTTGTTGGGTGATTGGGAGCCTCTGGAGGGATCAACAGAGAAGAGTAGAAAACACTGAACGGTTGGTAAGGTGGATGAGTCTGGCAGCAACATTCATAATTAGCGGAAGGAGGGATAGCCTAGCAGGCCCCACCCACTACAGGCTGCCTACAGAAAACTACAGAAGGGGGCGGAGACAAGACCAGTCACCCTGCACAAGGAGAGAGCAACAGTGACCGGTCTTTATTACAGGAAGCTCCTGCACAGGGGAAATGTTTCAAACTGGATTACGGCACAGATCTGGAAGAAATACACAAAGCTTGCTGAGAATCAAGTAAGAATACACATGACTCTATTTGCTAATCCCGGAGTTCAGCTTCTGATATTTTGGATGTCCTATCTACTGAGCTTTGGCATTGTGTGACCCCTGGTTGCATTTAGCTATTTGAAAAGCCTTAAATTTTGAAACAATATTCACTTTTTATTTTTATTTTGCATCTCTTTAATAAAAACAGTTTCTGACCACAAAATAAGAAAAAAAAAATGATAAGTCCGCAGCGTTCTCTCTCTCCATTAATACATCAATAAAACTCAGCTTTTCTGAGGATTGGGATTAGTACAAAAGCTTTTCAGATCTCAGGGAAATAAAAGTAAAAAACTGAACAGAGTTACAAATGCTTTCCATAATTCACTCGGCCGAGTGAAGGATGGCGGTGGACTGGATTGCATGCTAAATAAACGGAGGCCTGGATCATAAAAGAAAATGATGGTGTTTGGCGCGACACCCGCAGAGAGTTAATGGAGTACACTGAACACTAAGGAGGGCAGTAATTTAACTTTTTAAGGGAAACAGTTCCACGACAAGAATTTCCCCAGTGAAATATTGTGCAAACTTTATAACAGCAATAACTCCGATGTCGAATGAGACCATCCGTCTACAGAATGGGATTTGATATAGACTCCATCAATATCCGTCAGAAAAATGTTAGATTCTTTGACAAATTATTATTGATTATCTGGTTTGGATTCTTTATTAGGGATCTATTAAAAATGCAATATTTACATTTTATTTTATAGAAAACCAACTTGTACAGGAGGTTTGGTAAGTTGCCCCTGGTGCAAGAGTTTGGCACCAAAAAAGGTGTAAATTTGTATAGTTATAAAAATTTTGCTGTGCAAATGTGACAGATTGTTACAAATAACCCCTTCAATTTGCCTAATATGTTTATTTCCTGTGATCATCAGCTGCATTTAGTTGTCATAATGCAGAACTTTCCTGATTGAAGTATATCAAGAAAATACTGCATTGTGGCCACTAGATGGAGCTGATGACCACAGGAAATAGAAATATTAGGCAAACTATGGGTGTTGTTCCTCATGGGTGGCTGTGCAAATGCTTGAGACACAAGTAAATGGCAAACCTTATTTTTTAAAAGTTTTAAACAGAGTGAGGGATAAGTATAACTGTCTGTGTTTTTATCCTTTACGTCTATGCAGGGCTCTGTTCCCCTTACTTCCTGTCTGGATGATGAAGATTTTATAAGACAGGAAATGAGGAAAAATATGCAACGGGCAGAGGCAGAAATAAAGTTCTCAATAATTTTTCAGATGGCGAAGAGTGCTGGCAGCTCTATTTATCCTAGGACTCCCATAAGTGTAAAAAGTGAGTATACCAGTGCAGAGTGATATACAGACACATGCACACGCACACACATACAGACACATGCACACACACACATACATACAGACACATGCGCACACATACAGACACATGCATACACACATACATACATACAGACACATGCACAGCACACACCTACAGACACATGCACAGACATACAGACACATACATACAGACACATGCACACACATACAGACACATGCATACACATACATACAGACATACATAGACACATGCACACACACACACATACATACAGAAATACAGACACATGCACACACATACATACACATGCACACACACACACACACACACACACACACACATACAGACACATACACACACATATAGACACATGCATACACACACATACATACAGACATACACACACATACATACAGACACATGCACACACACACATACAGACACATGCATACACATACATACAGACATACATACAGACACATGCACACACATATACAGACACATGCATACACACAGACACATGCACATGCACACCCATGCATACACATGCACACACATACAGACAGACACATGCATACACAGACACATACATACATACAGACACATGCATACACATACATACAGACATACACACATACAGACACATGCACATTCACACACACACACACACATACAGACACATGCACACGCACACACATACAGACACATGCACACACACACACACACACACATATAGACATACATACATACAGATACATGCACACACACACACATACAGACACATGCATACACATACATACAGACATACATACAGACACATGCACACACACACATACAGACATACATACAGACACATGCACACACACATACAGACATACATACAGACACATGCACACACACACACACACACATACAGACACATGCACACACGCACACACATACAGACACATGCACACACACACATACAGACACATGCACACACACACACACATACAGACATACATACAGACACATGCACACACACACATACATACAGACACATGCACACACATACATACAGACACATAAAGCCCTTTTAAAACAAATCTAGCTTTTAGAACAGTTCTGTACCTTTCCAGCTTCCTCATTCAGCCGGGTACTGCACTGTATGGGGAAGAAGAGAGAACAGCACACTCCCCTGCACTTTACTTTCACTTGGCTAGAGAGGATCAAAGTTTTGAGATTTGGACCTCATAATATTAAGAGCACAGAAAACTCAATGTTTATAGATCCACCATCAACTTTGTATCCTGCTTCAATCTGATAGTTGTCCAGTCCAGATCTCGGGCTTTCGACCCTCTTTGACCCTGAATAAGGGGGACACTTACAACCCCCAAAATGTGCTGGCTTTACATTGGCTATGTTAAATAGAATATTGCTCTGGACTTTTATACGTGGATCTGAGAGGGGTTCTAGCTTTTCCTAAAAATAATTCCTAAAATATTTTTACTTTTGGACAGGAGAGGAGGATCTGATCTGCTCTGTGCAAAACCATTACGCAGAGCAGGTAAGTATAACATGTTTGTTATCTTTATTTAAAAAAAAAATCTAACCTTTACAAACCCTTTAGGGCTAGTTTACACTTTAAAACAAGGCTTCGGACAGGCTTTGTTTCAGCTCTCTGAATGCCAGTCAAAGCCCCTGTCACTAAATAAAATAGTTAGCTTACAGTCTTGTTTACACCTTGCGTTCACTTTGCTTTGCTTCAAAAATGATACCCCATGTTCGCTTTAGTGGTGCTTCAAAGCATCTTAAAGCCTCCATAGAACTCTATGACAAAGCTCTCTTGATAATTAAGCTTTAGCTTTGCTTTGTTTTGGAGAAATTGCAGGTATGAGATATCCACACACACACACAGGACATCTGTCAAGCTTCGAAAAAGCTTCAAAAGAGCATCACGGGAGCATCCCTGACACTTCACCAAAGCATCACCAAAGCTTTATCGAAGCACCACCAAAGCATCAAAAACACATCATAAAAGCATGTTGAAGCGGTAGGAGCTTTAATGTGTGTTTGAGCCAAAGCAAGTGTAAATGAGTCCTTAGCTTTGCTTTGCTTCGGCTTTGCTTCAAAAATTATACCCCATGTAGTTTCAGTGGTGCTTCAAAGCATCTTCAAAGCCTCCATAGAAGTCTATGACAAAGCTTGCTTGAAACCCCACTGAAGCCCCACCGAAGTCTCACCGAAGCCTCACCAAAGCCCCACCGAAGCCCCATCGAAGCTCCACCAAAGCCCCACCGAAACCCCACTGAAGCCTCATTGAAGCCCTTCAAAGTCTCATCAAAGCCCCACCGAAGCCTCATCGAAGCCCGACGAAGCCTCACCAAAGCCCCACCGAAGCCCCATCGAAGCACCAAGCAAAAGCAAGGTGTATACAGGACTGTAAGCTAACCATTTTATTTAGTGACAGGGGCTTTGACTGGCATTCAGAGAGCTTTAACAAAACGTGTGTCCGAAGTCATGTTTTGAAGCAAGTGTAAATGAGCCCTTAAAGTGTTTACATCAATGTCCCTGACCTCTTTACTGTCTCTCCATGCAAGCACCTTTTTTTTTTTGCAGGAAACGCAGGCACTGCAGCCCACTCAAATGAATTGGCTGCTGTGTCCACGCAAACGCAGGCAAAGCCGCACAAGTGTGAACCTAGGGTTAAGGGATAATGACCCTGCAACTTTCATCATTTCCTGCAAGTTCAGTAGCTGATTGATAATTATAAAATCACTCCCATACAGATTCACAAAGCACATGGACACAGACAAACAAACAGCTATTTCTTCAGGTAGAGATCTGCAACAAAGTTTGCTAAAAATCCCTGCAATGTACATAGAACACCCGGGGGGGGGGGGGGGGGCCGGGTTGGTTGTTCTCAACTAAAGTGGAGTTACGCTTTAACTTGCAGTAATTCTTTCTGCCACTACATGTCTGAAGTCTTTTGAGCTAAAAGACAGTTAGCATTGTTCAACCCACTTTCCTGGAGCCCAGGTTGTCACACTCCCTTCCCTTCATTACATGACCCCATTCAGCGAGCAAGACTAAAGACCGCCCACCACAACATAAGAAGATGGTGGACCTGTGACATTATTGATCTGACCAGAGAGCTACCAGATTGAGGATGTGTAAGCTTTTTTAAAATGTATTTTTAATTAGCCATGGTGGGCCTCAGGGAGGTTAGTGCTCAGGGTTCGGCTTTAAACCTCTTAGGCCCGGTTCACACTGATGCGAGTTTATAACGAATGCGATGGGTCAAAAACATTCTAAATTTGCATGTTTTCAATGACGGTCGTTCACATACATGCGTTGCGATTCCTCTACGAATGCGATGCGTTAAAAAAAAGGGTCTTGTGCGAGTTTACAGCGTTGCGTTGCAAATTTAGTCTCCACAGACAATGTAAATCGTTCTGGAATCGCATTGTTGGTAAAAACCAGGAAGTACACAGGAAGTTAACACCTTTTTTTTCTACATTATGATTCCATTGGCTAGAACATCAGTCGCAGCTATGTCCAACTCCTGAAATTGAAATTGAAATTGAAAATTGAAATTGAAACTGAAATTCGCGGTAAAATCGTGGTAAAATTGCGGTAAATTCGCACCTCACACGGGGAACAAAAAAACGGAACAAATTCACAGCGCAGCAGTGTGAACCGAGTCTTAAAGTTCCCTTTAAGAACTAACCAGCAGTGCTTGGATCTGCAGCCACCGTGTAGTATCGGGGGATCATAACCGCCACGCAGCTGTTTTACTGATAGCTATGTGGGTGCAGCAAAAAAATCCGGCTCGTACTCCACCCACACCTACTTGGCTAAGACGTCTGCTAATTTCTCAGCGAAGGCGCCCTGCCGCGGCAGCTTATGCATTAAATGACATTATGTAAACAAACGGATTGTTCTGCCTTTCCCCAGCCACCTGACATTTCTCTCTTCCATTTTTCCTTAAACACAATAATTTGGTGTCAACTCTTTGAAGACATGCTGATAAATTAGTAGGGATTCTTTACGCTTTCCAACAAAAAAGAAAATAATCAACTCAATGTAATTACTTGTTTGATGTGCATTTGTGTAATTAGAAGCAAATACGCAGTAAAAAAAAAATACATAAAAATATAAAAACGGTTACTGAGATAAAAAGTAAATAATAACTGGAAGCCTGATTAATGTCAAGGTTTACCTAGTGACTATTGCTTAAACCTTGACCTGTATCATTATAATATTGTATCGATTGAGAGAGTTCTCAGGATCGGAAATATGCTAAAAATACACAATTAAAGATGGGGGGGGCGGGGGAATATTCCCTGGAAGCAGAATACATAATAAATGAGAGACGAGGAGTAGATGGAAAAAGACAGTGAAAATGGTAAAGAACCCCCTGTGTCCCTAGGGTTTGATATCTCACTCAGATAACAATACTGACGCGTTTCACTATTGTAGATAATAATTAAAGGAACATTTCATTTTAAGTAACATGTACATTGAATCAGGGTATGGTCTTTAACCACTTGCTTACTGGGCACTTAGACCTCCCTCCTGTCCAGACCAATTTTCTGCTTTCAGCGCTGATGCACTTTGAATGACAATTGCGCAGTCATACAGCACTGTACCCAAAAATCTTTTGGTGGTATTTGGTCACGTCTGCGGTTTTTATTTTTTGTTAAAAAATTTAAAAAGACCAATTTTTTTTAAATATTTTTTTATATTTTTGTAGATTTTGTTATAAAATTTTGCGAACAGGTAATTTTTCTCCTTCATTGATGTACGCTTATGAGGCTGCACTGATGGGCACCAATAGGCTGCACTGATGGGCACCGATGGGCTGCACTGATGGGCACCGATGGGCTGCATTGATAGGCACCGATAAGGCGGCACTGGTGGGCACTGATAGGCGGCACTGGTGGGCACTAACACAACAATAGACAATCACAGTCTGATTAAACTAATAACACACAAAGAATTAAATGTTACCATGTTTTTTTTAGGCACATTCATGATTATTTTTTTTAATTTTTTTCCGACGGAAAATGTCCTATCGGACAATGTTGTCGGAAATTCCGACCGTGTGTAGGCTCCAGACTTTTTCCGTCGGATTTTCCGACGGACAGAGTTTTATCTCCTGCTCTCAAATTTTCCGACAACAAAGTCCTATCGGACTTTTTCCGATCGTGTGTAGCGAATTCCGACGGACAAAGTGCTACGCATGCTCAGATCACATTACAAGACCAAAGCTATTGGCTACTAGCCTTTACGTAGTCCCGTCGTATGCAACGAACGTCACCACGTCAGGATGATCGGATTTTCCGACAACTTTGTTGTTTTTTTTTTTTTGGGTGGAACACCACTTTAAGTGTGATGATGGTGTTGGTCATGTGACTACAGGGATTCAGGATGATTGCTATTTCAGGCCAGTTTTTCAGCTGATTGGAATGTATTTTTTCCGAATACACTTTCATACAAGCAGACAGCAGATTGCACATACTTACCTGTATTGGCCACATTAGAATGCAGAGCCTTCAGCCATGTAGTCATTTTCTGGCCCTCCACAAGCTCTTCTAAGTAAGGTTCCAGGATGATTTTTATATGACAGAAATAAAATTTTAGGGAAGTTTTTCAGCGGCGGCAGTAAAGGATATACACAGTAATTTAGCAGCTGCAAAGCACCAATTCACTGCAAGATTGCCTGGAAATCCTATTACACACTTGATATTTAAATGTGCAGAGTTACTTAAATAAACGCTTGGACGCATTTCAGGGGCGTTAGTTAGGCTCGACTTATCAAACCCCAAACAGCTTGTGTTGGCTGTCATTGTACTGGGAGAAGCCATTAATGGAATGCAGCCCACCAGCAGCGGGCAAAACTTTGCATACAGCTATCAGGACTGCACAAGATGCAATGAAGGTTGGCCTGTGATTGCAAGATGACATTCAAGAGTACCTGACACCTCAACAACCTGCAGGCAGCTGCTGGACGATGTTTAGATTGTATCTCATGAACAATTGTTATTTTTCAGTAATTGTTTTTATTCACCTTTTTTGTCATTTGTTGAATCTTACTGCCATTGTTTTCCTGCAGCCTCTTAGCAGCCACTTCCTGCCATGGCAGCATGGCATTTCTCTGATGGTGACAACAGTGGACCATGCCTGTGTAATGTATGTTAAATTATCTGCTTCAAATACATGTGTTACAGGATGACAACACAGGAAGATACTTGTCACCCAATAACAGGAGGTGTCTGGACAAGGACCTTTATGGCAGGATCACTGCGTGAAAGGGGCAGATTTAAAAAGACTACTGTTTTATTATATTCAATCAATTGGCAATTTTACAGCTGAATGTGCCCAGTAGGGAGGAGTCACTGGTTGTTAGGAAGCTGGCGGGTACTAGCTCCCTAACAACCAGAAGTTTTCACATTTAACAAGTGGTAATAATACTGCTGCTAAATGTTATCCCTTCACTCTGCAGCTCAAGGTTCATTTTGACCATTTGCGCAAGTCCCCCTCATAGTGTGTCTCCTGCTGGTCGAATGCTCTCGGACAATTACCTCTCATGGTCCAATGTGCTTAAAGTGGATCTTCAATCTAAAGCCTGGTACACACGATCGGATTTTTTCCGCAGACAAAACCTCAAACTTTTGTCTGAAGGCGTCTGCCTGGATTTTGTCTTGCATACAAACGGCAAGGAACTGTTGGCCAACAAACACAAACATAGTGATGTACTACTTAGTTTTTCAGCTCTTTAGCGCCAGCCTTCTGCTAATTTCACGTTAGGAGAAGTTTGGTGAGTGTTGATTCGTGCTTTTCATTTCAGGCTTTTCATTTAGAGCTTTTCAGTTTGCTATTTTCATTTCACGCTTTTCATTTCATGCTTTTCAGTTCGTTTCTGAACGGCCCTTCGTCAACCAGACATGTTGCGGAATTGGAGGAGATAACGTGTTATTTATTATTGGCCTTGGAGTTATTGATTTGACCCAAGTCCAGTCCAGGAACAGAAGGAGGAGGAGTTCTTGGACCATAAATTGGTTGCTTTATTTATTGTGACGAATTATGTCATATGCCTTTGCTGCGGGAGCTCCAGGAGAATAATCCAGATGATTTTCGGAATTATCTCCGGATGATGGACCCTGCTTTCACCAACTCTTGGCATTGCTGACCCCCTATATTAAGAAGCAGGACACATGCATGAGGCATTTATTTAGTTTTTTGGTTGAATAATGATTTGATTTGTTATATTTTCTATATTTTTGGATGCATAGAATGCACTTTTTGGTTAAGTTCTATTGGCAGATAGTATGTCTAATTGTATTTGTTTTCTTTCTTTAATGCACAATAAAAAAATTGTGCAGAATAATACTTGGCTATGTGTTTTACTTCAAATGACAGTTTGGGAGTAGACAGCTACATTAAAAAATATACAATGTAAAATTAACAAGGGACAGCAACATAGTTGTACCTTTGATCTTAAAAACTACGGGATAATGGTGTTGTGGTAACTTGCCCAAAAAAAAAAAAAACAAGATAATAATATTATTCTTTATATCACTAGAAAAAAAAAGCCCTCGAAAAATTCTTTGCTTTAACTCCATCAGTATTACCAACAAATAGGGGTGCAACGGATCAAAAAACTCACGGATCGAATCGTTCCTCGGATCAGAGTCACGGATCGGATCATTTTTCGGATCAGCAAATAATAATTGAATTTGCAAAAACCTGTGAAAATTCCACCACCATATAGTCCTCACTGTAATATCCACAATCTCTCCACTGTAATATACATCTCCCCCACTGTAATATCCACGTCATCTCCCCCACTGTAATATCCGAGTCATCTCCCCCACTGTAATATCCACGTCATCTCCTCCACTGTAATGGACGAGTATGGCTGGGTACGGCTGGGTATGGCTGAGCATGGCTGGGTATCACCGAGTATGGCTGGGTATCACAGGGTATTGCAGAGTATGGCTGGGTATGGCTAGGTATTGCAGAGTATGGCTGAGTATTGCAGAGTATAGCAGGTTATGGTAGGGTACTGGCAGGGTATTGCAGAGTATAGCAGGTTATGGTAGGGTATTGGCAGGGTATTGCAGAGTATTGGCCGGGTATTGGCAGAGTATTGGAAGGGTATTGGCAGAGTATGGAGGGATGGCTGAGCATGGATGGATGTGACTGCAATTGTCACAGAGCAGGTCTGTGGGCACTACAGATCCAGCCCACAGCGCTGCTGCCATCCGATCTCTCCCCTCCACTGTACAGATCAGTACACAGAGGGGAGAGAGGAACTGGCGTCATGTCACTTGTTTGTTTACAAGTGATCGCTTCGTCATTTGACGTAGCGATCACATTGTAAACGGCGGCCGCTTCGGAGCTAGGCCGAAGCCGCAGCCTTTCCTAAGGCCGAGGCAGCAGAGCGCTCCGTGGAGCGCGGGGTGTGCCGATCCAAACAGGTTGACCCGTTCGGATCACGGATCGGTGATGATCCGTTGCACCCCTACCAGCAAAGCAGCTTCATTATTATCCCATTAAAGAAGAAGAGAATTGTGCGCTGCATTTGGAGATTTCATAATTTGCCACGTCACGAATGTTAATTCTCCATTACGAATGCTAGTTTACAAGACCGAACGCTTCTGGCTCATCCTCGCTTCAGAGCATGCATGTTTGTACTTTGGACTTTTGTCCGACGGAGTTCTGTACACACGCTCCGAAAATCCGACAACACACATTTGTTGGCGGAAAATTTGAAAACCTGCTAGCCATTTGTTGGCGAAAAATCAGACAACAATTCTCCGATGGAGCATACACACGGTTGGATTTACCGCCAACAGCCTGTCATCACACATTTCCCGTCGGAAAGTCAGATCGTGTGCACGAGGCTTTACAGTAACAAAAACAAATTAAAAGTAAACAGCTCCAAATACTGTAGCTGCTGACTTTTAAAAAAGGGCACTTACCTGTCCCTGGGATCCTTCAACGTCCTCACCTGATCCAATCTTTGAGTCCCCGGCACTGGCTGTGGCTCCTTGTGGCTTTGCACTGCAAGCTGCTTTGTGAATGGTACCGTAGTCTCCTGGGACATGTGGGGGGGGGGGGGAGGATAGATCGTTCTAATCGCCTAGGCGGTCAGAGCAGAAGTGGGATCGGTTGATGTTCCAGTTTAAGCCATTTTTCGCTCTTTTGCACTTCTTTTTGGATGCCCCAGTAGAAGACCTATTGGTCGAAACGCGTCGGCCTTTGCTGATTTTGAGACCCTTATACTGCTTTTACTCTGATTTATTTTTGATTTTATCAATATATGCTCTGTACTGCTTGGGTGAATTCCCCTGTTTGTACCATTATTTATACCCCATACCCAATAAATTAGTGGTGGTATCACACTATTGGAGTTCCTTTTTCCTTTTTCCGTTTCCTGCTTCCTGGTTCGTTCCTGGTGTCGTGCCCCACACGTGTGTCGTTTTGGAGGATTCCGGAATATCCAGCTGAGAGTCCATCCCAGACCTGGAGGAGTGCTGCCAGAATCCAGCTTTCATCCCTTGGGCGTCACCTACAGGAGTTACCATAAGCCGTACTGACCCACTGCCGTATGGTAGGTGGGTCCAACATCGCTGGTAAGCGTATGCATTCCATAACCATTGGAGGGTTTATATACTCGTCTATACACATTAGAATCTGTGTTTGCAGAGTTTCTCCACATACATCTCATGTGCAAGGATGATCCATGTCATATGATCAATTTTCTTTGAACAAAGGACTTTATCACTGTTTCACTATATTATATTGCACTTTTTCCACTCATTCAGTGTGCCCCCTGAAGAACGATCCACATTCAGATTGCTTTTCAGAAACCATATGACAGGCGCTGAGGAGGTGTTACATTTCCACCTCACTACCTGATTTAACCCTATAATGCTGCAATACCGTACTGCAATGACATGCTCAAGCTTGAACTCAAGCAATGCAGCCTGAGTTAAAAATTGGGTGGCGTGTGAGCAGCCCTGTTTGTCTTTTATTTTACAGTCCTGGTAGACAGGCAGTGGGCGGTAAAACCGTGGCTTAGTCATTCATTTTAATGTCCCCTGATCGCCCATCTGAAAGAGATCTTAGGATTGAATGTTAGCCTGGCAAAAGGCAACAAGGATACAATAATACACATACCCGGTATTACAAATATTACAGGATTTTTTTGTTATGCTTGCACAACTTTTGCACAACTTGCATTTGCAAGGCAGTTTTTATTTTTTGCATTTTTTTTATTTTTTTAAATAAATAAGTCCTGGTTCACAGCAGTGCAGCTTTGAAATCACCTCCGATTTCATTGCGGCCTTCAACTTCATTTAACACAAGTCTATGCAAGTTGCAATGAAATCAGAAAAAAGTAATGCTGGAAACCATTTCAAAGTTGCCGCAACCTGAGTCACAGCAATTTGGACGGTTCCATTGCCGGCAATGGGGGTTTGACTTGTCATGCAATTTGCTACAATTTGCTACAATTTGACAAATCGCACTGGTGTGAATGAGGGCTAAACCCCAATGTGTTGATCAAAGCACATGCAGAGGAGAAAGTAATTATTTGATCCCCTGCTGATTTGCCCACTTAAAAATAAATTAAGAATCTATCCCATAGGTGTATTTTGAATGATAGAAACAGAATATCAACCAAAAATCCAGAGAAAACACGATACAAATGTTATAAATTGAGTTGCAGTTCAGTGAGTAAAATAAGTATTTGATCCCCAAGCAAAACATGACTTAGTACTTGGTGAAGAAACACTTGTTGGCAGACACAGACGTAAGACGTTTCTGGTAGTTGGTTACCAGGTTTGCACACATCTCAGGAGGGATTTTGGTCCACTCTTCTTTACAGATCTTCTCTAAATCCTTAAGAATTCTTGTCTGTCGCCAACTCAAAGCTACAACCCCCTCCATAAATTTTCTATAGGATTGAGGTCTGAAGCCTAGCTAGGCCACTCCATGACCTTAATGTACTTCTTCTTGAGGGGTATGTTTTAGGTCATTGTCATGCTGAAAGACCCATGACCGACCCATCTTCAGTGTTCTGGATGAGGGAAGAAGGTTCTCATCCAAGATCTTACAATACATGGCCCCATCTATTGGCCCCTCAATGTGGCAAAGTCGGTCTGTACCTTTAGCAGAGAAACAGCCCCAAAACATAATGTTTCCACCTCTGTGCTTGACTGTAGGGATGGCGTTCTTAGGGTCATAGTCAGCAATTTTCCTCCTCCAAACACAGCAAGTCCCCCTACTCAAGAAGGCACATGTACAGTATGAGACCAAAATTGAGCTCTTTGGCATTAACTCGACTCAATGTGTTTGGAGGAAGAAAAATGCTGACTATGACCCTAAGAACACATCCCTATAGTCAAGCACGGAGGTGGAAACATTATGCTTTGGGGCTGTTTCTCTGTCAAAGGTACAGGCCGACTTTGCCCCATTGAGGTGCCAAGGCCCGGGGCCATGTATTGTAAAATCTTGGATGAGAACCTTCGTCCATCAGCCAGGACACTGAAGATGGGTCATGGATGGGTTTTCCAGCATGACAATGACCCAGAACATACCGTCAAGGCAACAAAGGAGTGTCTCAAGAGCACATTAAAGAGGAACTGCAGTCTGCTTACATAGTTTGTAAAAACATCTTTGCCATTCTGAAGCTTCCCCTCAACCACTATGCATTTTATTTTATAAATACTGTGATTCTGTACTTGCCAAATATGCTGCAGAAATATCCATCTACTAAGTCTGGCTGCATCCATTTTAACTGTTGGCAGCTGAAGCTGTCTTGGATTTACACAGAGGTACACCTCCAGCTCTGCAGCCCTGCAGCTCTCATTGGCCTTCTTATGACTCATCCCCTCTCCCTTCCTGGCAAACTCTCACGAGATTGAGAGAGAGAGAGCTGTGTATGATGTTATAAGCCTAGACTAATGAGCAGACAAGAAACATGAATCTTTAATGTGCTTCTTCTTGAGACACTCCTTTGTTGCCTTGACGGTATGTTTTGGGTCATTGTCATGCTGGAAAACCCATCTATGACCCATCTTCGGTGTCCTGTATAAGGCATTTGCTGGCAGAATTTTTTTCTTTTAACTATCCAAAGTCAAAACAACAAGGGCAGAAGATTTAATACATGGAAAGTTGAATAAATGACTGAAGGTCCGCTTTAAGGTCATTAAGTGGCCTAGTCAGTCTCCAGACCTTAATCCTATAGAAAATTTATAGGAGGGAGCTGAAACTTTGAGTTGCCAAGAGACAGCCAAAAAACCTTAAGGATTCAGAGAAGATCTGTAAAGAAGAGTAGACCAAAATCCCTCCTGGTCACCAACTACAAGAAAAGTCTCACCTCTGTGCTTGCCAACAAGGGTTTGTCCACCAAGTAGTAAGTCATGTTTTGAGTGGGGATCAAATACTTATTTTACTCACTGAACTTCAACTTAATTTATAACATTTGTATCATGTGTTTTTATTCTGAATTTTTGGTTTATATTCTGTCTCTATCATTTAAAATACACCTATGATAAAAATTATCCACTTGCCTACTGTGCACTTAAACACCCTTCCTGCCCAGACCAATTTTCAGCTTTCAGCACTCTCGCACTTTCAGTGACAATTGCGCGGTCATGCAATGCTGTAACCAAATGAATTTTTTATCATTTTGTTCGCACAAATAGAGCTTTAGTTTGGTGGTATTTATTCGCGACTCCGTTTTTTATTTTTTGCGATATAAGCGAAAACATAGCAGAAATTTTGAAAAAAAACAATATTTTCTCCTTTCTTTTTTAAAAGAAATCCAATAAAATCAAATTTTGTCATAAATTTAAGCCAAAATGTATTCTGCTACATGTTTTTTGTAAAAAAAATTCTGTTAAGTGTATGATAATTGGTTCGCGTGATCACGGAATATGTACGCAAATGATCATGTAAAAGGGGTGTGCAGGTGATCACGGACATATATGTGCAGATAATCACTGGCACATGTTATTTTACTGGGACATATGTGAGGGACATGTGTTTTTATTATTTGGGGACATGTGTGTTTTGGGGACATGTGTGTTTTACTGTGGGGACATGTGTGTTTTACTATGGGGACCCTAGACTGGTGATCAGTGAGTAGAAAAACAGCTAATACTCACTGATCACCAGCCGGCTGCAGCGATCCGCTCTCCTCTCCTCACCGACGACTTCCGTGTGAGGAGAGGAGGGACGATTGCCTAGCAACCGGCTGTTTGTTTACATCACATGACGGCCGTGATTCGTCACGGCCGTCATGTGATCAGGAGGGCCAATCACCGAGCCCTCCTGCCGATTCGAGATGCGCCGTGTCCGGGTGACACGGCCGCATCGGGATCGCGCCGCTGCGCGGGCACGCGCGATCCCTCTACTTCTGAAGGACGTTCCTGAACGTCCACTCAGAAGTAGACGGCTCCCACCCGGCCGTATATCTACATTGGCCGGGTGGGAAGTGGTTATAGACCCTTCATTTCTTTGTAAATGGGCACATTTACAAAATCTGCAGGGGATTAAATAATAATTGTTCCCACTGTATAATAATAATAAAAAAAACATTGTGATAACATTGTTACAATGTGTTTATGGATAAAGCCTGCATACGCTATGCAGCATACCTGGAGTGACTATGGGTATATACTATATATACTGTTTGTTTAAAAAAAAAATCAATTACTTGATTTGTTTTATTTCCACTTTTTTATATAGTCATGTTTTTTATTGTCAAGCTGTGATCAACAAGTCGTATGCTTGGTGATGTTTTGACTGGTTTAGCAGGACATATGGGATTCTTTAGTGGTGTGAAAAGCAAATAACTTGAGAAATCAAACTTAACTGTATGTGAAGCTTCCTTCTGAAGGTGAATGTAGAACAGATGCTACAGATCCAAAGTTAACCAAGCTGAACGCAAGAGATGTAAATCAATCCTCCTCTGAAAGAGGCGTAAAGCGTACCTAAACCCGAGCACTAAAATGTACTGTATTGCAGCTTACCAGTTCTTAGATGAGGTGACTGCATTTGTTTTCTTTCTTTTTAAGCCTTTCTTTCCCTTTATTTTCACCTGGCGATCCTGGCAATGACACACTTCTTATAGTGACAACACTCATTCATCATACTACATTATATATGAGAGTTTTGTTGTCGTGCTAGAGCAGGAAGTGTGTGAGGACAACCGAACACCTTGTTTCTCTTCTCAGGGGGGCGCTGTTCTATAGTCCACAAAGAGAACTGAGAACAATGTAACTGATACCAGTCAGCATAGGCAGACAGCACAGAAAGGTATCAGCTCACAAGATTTCTGGAAGGATCAACATGTAATACATTTTTTTGCATTTATGAAACAGAGATAACAAAACACTTTTAAAGGTATATTTTAAGTGTTACTAAATCCACAGCAGTAAAATCAGTCTGTATATGCAGAGAAGCATGCTTGTTATACTCACTGTAAAACATAAGGGGTTAATCTTCTGCATTGTGTAAAAAGGCTGCTTGATCTTGTTGTACGCATAGATCCTCCCCTCCCTGCACTGTCCCCCTGGACAAGTTCGGATAAGACAGAGCCTTTGGAGTCAGATTGCACATGCTCAGTCTGATGTGTTGCTATAGAGAGGTTTTTTTTTTTTTTGGAAGAGTGCATGTGATCAGCACAGGGCCAATCAGCACTGTCCAGACAGAGGGTCAGGAGCCCTGCAGCCTCATAGGACAGCTCAATGCAGTATGAAAACTCCTCCTACAAGCTTCACCAGAAACTGATAGAAATCACAAGACTGCTATATACTGCTGATGTGAAAAGGTATTTAGCTGTTTTTATTTACTAAAATAATTGCAGTTCCATGTTATGTGTACTATGGGAGACCAGATATAGTGAATGCAGGGTCCTGGGTTTAGTAACACTTTAACAGACCAAAAAGGCAGCAAATAAGAGAAGGCCTCATGCACACTGGGCTTTTACAAGCTTTTGTCATTTTTTTTTCAGCCTGTAAAAGCACCTCTATGTCCATGCACACATAGGCGCTTACAAGCGTATAAGAAGTGGAGCATTTAAAGGCTGAAAAAAATACCCATCAAAAGTGCATTCAGGAGAGGAGCTGAAGCGTAGAAAAAAACACTGAATGCACCCAAACGCGTTCCCACTCACTTTTTGCGAGTTTTCATGCATTTCTTCACGCTGCGTAAAGGGCAGCCCATCCATTTTTAATGAGCTACCCTGTGCGTGATAAACACCCCCAAAGAAGCTCCTGAACCATTTCGGCAAGGAGCATTGAGCATTTTTTCAATGCACATTTTTGTGTATTTGTAGCACTTTTGTCACACGACAAATGCGTATCCAGCAAATGCATTTGGGGGGCCATTAACAATAAATGGGACGACAAGCGGGGACATATGTTTGTAGTGTGTTTCCAAAACGCACACAAGAAACGTGAAGGTGTGTATGCAGTACTAATTTCCTATTGGATATACAGCTGTCACATGACGCAGATCTTTCCCAGCCTGTCTGCAGGGAAACATAACCAGGAGGAACTTCTAGTCCTCTGCTGCTAAAATAACAAAATAAAATAACACTGGAGAAAGCCTCGGAAATGAAAGTAGCAAAATTTTACCAGAATTTGGTCACTTATAAAGGAAAATTAGGCCCTGAGTATTAATTAGATCCAGTTTCCAAGATTCATCTTTAAGTCAAAAAAGGGCATCAAAAGAATTCAAAATTACGAGGGGGGGGGGGGGGGGGGGGTGCGATTATGCTCCATAACTTTTCTGCAAAATGTGATATAGCAATGAGAATGGTGTAACAAAAATCATTATAAATGTATCTTTTTTATTAATACCAATAACATGACTTTCCCTTAATTTATTGTTTTTTCATGTAACATTTCCATGCTCCCTCCACACCATTGGGACTGCGAAAGGCATGGACTTGTTCTTCTTGTTTAGCCAATGACGCAGATAAGTTGCACATGTAATACAACAATCATGAGGTGCCCAACTCTTGTCCTGATCTCCTATTTTGCATCCAGAATATAGGCGGTATGCCTTTTTTACCACTGCCATCATACTGCACTTTTATCTACACCAAAAGTTATGGTCTAGAGCCCTACGGACGACATGAGTAACGATGACACATAGGAACAACACAAAACTTACCAACATGAAATAGACCCGAAAGCGTGCCTTGGTCTACCGTATGGTACACCAAAATAAGGGGGCATACCCTAGATAAGGAATGATAAAAAGTAGTTTATGGAATAATGTGAAATGAGTATTCAGTCTGGGGTAAGAATACTTGGAAGAAGCTTTTAAAAAGGGGAGGGTGGGTGGGTGTCTCGCACAGGAAACCGACAAAGACCGGCGGCCTTTGGGCTGCTTAAATACCCTCCGGGCTCCTCCCATAACTTCAGGCCGGTACCCGGCCTTCCAATTTATGGTCTAGAGCCCTACGGACGACATGAGTAACGATGACACACAGGAACAACACACAAACTTACCAACATGAAATAGACCCGAAAGCGTGCCTTGGTCTACCGTATGGTACACCAAAATAAGGGGGCAAAAACTTTCAGGTAGGGGATAATTATTTATTAAAGGTAAATGTCACTGAGTAAGTCGGGCAAAGGCCTGAACCATCTCCAACTGTGGGTTAGGTATGTAGCGAGAGAAGCAGGCCGACTTCCACCGACCTAGTTTCCTGGTCACATGGTCCGGAACCCCCTGTCTTGAGGCCGCCGTGGCCGCCCGATCCGGAATGAATGCCCGGAGTACTGGCTGGGGTCCAATTGAAGATTGCCGAGAAGGACCCGGACATGTTCCACAAACTGCGACGAGTTGAGGGGTTTAACCGGAAAGGATAACGCGGACTGGAACCTGGGCGGTCGGATAGCATCGTCGTCACCGGTTTAACACAGTAACTGGGCACCAGTTGTTGTGGGTCCTGTACAGGTGTATATCTGCTCCGGAACCTCGCTGCTGAGTTTTAGACATCGCCAAGTGAAGAATATAGTGATCCTGGTGGCGGCAGAGGTTACCTTATGCAAGATTGGACCAGCTGGGTGGCTGCGAGTGACTCGCTGGGCCGCAGAAACCCATGAAACGCCATGTGTATCGCAGCCTGCAGGACGGTGCTGAGGAGGAGACCAAAAGGGGACCTATCCAGGATGTCAGACATCCCCTTAAAGATCTCCCCAGTGATAGGCAGCCGCTTAGGGCTGACTGGCGGCTGGTGTTTCTGAACTCCACGCAGTAGAGCCCTCACTGCGTGTCAGGAGAACACCGAAGGCCTCGCGGGGTCTTAAAGTGACAAGTAGTGCTGCACCCCGGCCACGTACTGGCGCATGGTGCTGTGTGACAGTGCCAGGTGAGAATGGCAATAAGCGATAAACGCCAGAACCTGCTTGACGCTGGAAGATTCACGGGGGCGTTGGGGCAGGAACTTATTAAATGCCCTCCAGGCCGTCCGGTAGGCCCGACGGGTGTTGCGGGTGAGCGAAGAGTTGATGATGTTAGTAGCTGACTGTAAATGTGGGGCTAGTCCAAGGTCAGTTGTGACCAATCCGGGTGGTGGCTGAGAGATGGAAGGCTCCTGGCATCTGTTCAAGGAAGAAATAAAGTTAAACGGGAGAGTGCGTCCGCTGCTGAATTGAACTTCCCTGGAATGAATGAGCAGTAAACATTAAACTGATGTTGTAGGGATAGCTGGACCAGTCTGCGGAGGAAGGACATGACGGGCCTGGATTTAGACCTGCCCTTGCTGATGATCTCGGCTGTGGCTTGATTGTCTGTCGTAAAGGCCACAGTCTGTCCAGACCAACGGTGACCCCATAGGTGAGCGGCTGCTACGATGGGGAACAGCTCAAAGAGGGCTGACATGGTAGTGAAGCCCGGTGTGGCTAGTGCCTGAGGAGGCCAAGGGGCGGTGAACCACAAATGGCCAAAAATGGCGGCGCATCCTGTGGATGCCGCCGCATCGGTCACCACCTGGGGTGACAGCGTGGACACTACTGGGATGAACAGGGACACACCGTCCCAATTACTGAGAAAGTCTTCCCACATAGCCAGATCTGCCCTGGCTGCTGAATCCAGCCTGATGACCTGGTCTGGGTCCTGAGTGTAGGACAGGAAGACCAGCAACCGGGACACGAAGGAGCGGCCCTGGGGGATGATCCTCATAGCAAAATTCAACATCCCGAAGAGAGACTGAAGTTGCTTCTGAGTACATCCCCCCACCCGAGTGAACTCTTGTAGAACCGTCCTGATACGGTCCAACTATCTGCGGGAAGGCTGGCCTGCATGGCTAGAGTGTCAAGGTCAACGCCTAAGAACGCGATCTTGTGCGCCGGGCCGTCAACCTTGTGTTTCCGCTATGGGGACGTTCAGATTGTTGAAAACCGTCCTCAACTTTCCAAGGTCCCCTGGGGGAGCCCCGGGTGGTTCAATCAAAAGGAAGTCATCCAAATAGTGGATGACCCCGTGGCACTGTGCCTCGTGGAGAAGGATCCACGCCAGGGTCTCCGCGAACTTATCAAACAACCACGGACTACTCTTAGACCCGGAGGTCAACTTGGTTGCGAAATAATATCGCTCCCTACACTTGATGCCGTGCCAGCACCACAGGGAGGGATGTATAGGCAGCAGCTTGAAGGCGTCAGATATGTCCGCCTTCGAGAGCCAAGCCCCCACCCCAGCCCTGAGTATGGCCTGGATAGCCATATCTACCGAAGCGTACTTCAGTGAGAACTCCTCGGAGGGAATGAGCGAGTTGAGACTGGGAACGACGGAAAAACGAGGCGCTGACAGATCATACACCTGACGTTTTTAATTTGAAAATTTTCCCTGTACAAGCCCGATAGGGCTAACCCTCCAGATACTAAAGGGGGACTGACTGAACGGGCCTATCATAAAGTCCCGATCCAACTCCGTCTGAAGAAGGACGTCGATAGCTGGCTCATCTGTTGCTGCTGAGCGCAAGTTCCGACATTCGTGGGTGGTGTGGGGCAGGGTGATGAGCCCGGTATGAAACCCATCGGTGAAACCTCGGAGGAGGTAGCTGGCGAGTGATGGAGTGGGGTGTGAGGTCAAGAAAACATCGAGCCAAAGGACATTGACCCGACTTAGTCACGGTTTCTTCTGCTTGACCTCACACAGGACCCTGGGGTGCGCCCTCTGGCATAGGGTGCAAACGTGCAAGAGCCGGCACTGGCTGAAATTGCAGGAGCCGTAGTTGAAGTTGTTGCAAATGGCGACTCCCCCAACCATCCGCACCGGACGTCCCAACTTGTCCACCTTCTGCCCTTGCGCCGGGGCCTGCTGAGCCTGACTCGTGCTGGTAGAGGCCGTGCTAGCTGTCGGGTGGACAGAGACTATGTTGGCACACCAGACCGCGGTGTGGGATGCTGACTGACAGACAGCACATAGTGGGGACCGTAGACCCGCAAAGTGGCGGCAGAACAACTCGGTGTCCACTACACTCCAGTCCGTTGTCAAATGGAACTGTAAGAATCTGGCCGCGGCTTTGGCCGAGAAGGACCGATGATAATCGTAGAACGCTGAACCACCGTATTTGTGGCCCAGGTCTACGATCAAATGGAGGTAGAGGTCCAGTTCCTCCCGCCTGCCCAGGGAGGCTGAGCACAGCACGTCCCTGAACATGCCGAAAGCGAGCGTGAACTCAGGCACGTGAGCTTTCTGTTGAGCCTCAGATCCTTTGCCTTCAAAACCACCGAGACGTCCCCCCAGGTGTAGGCCTTGTTCTCCGCCAAATCAAGGACCGAGATCATGAGTGAGGCCAGGTTAACGTCTCTGCCCTCTAAAATGTCCTTCTTACGCTGGGTGGCACCAGGTGGGAAGGATGAATGGTAGTTGTGGCAAGCTCACTACCTGCGGCCGGTGCACTGATGGCTGGGACCACCGCAGGGTCCGGAACCGTGGCGGCCGGGCTGGACTCTAGACGTGTCACCCTGTCCTGGACCTCAATGATCGAGGAAGACAGGGAAGATACGAGGGCGTGTAGCTGAGCGACGGCGGTTGAAATGGATTCCAGGGACGCCTGCTGGCTGCTGGAACCAGCTGCAGCCGGTGGTGGGAAGAGGAGCCTGAATAGCTCCGCCTTCCTGGCCGCGGACGAGAAGGGTATCCCTCTGCGCCTCAGCTTGGCGGACAGCCTGGGAATTGTCCATGCCCTAAGGGACTGGACACTGCCAGCCTCGGAGGCTGATGCCGGAGATAGCGGGGTGGTGAGGTCATCGCTGCCGACTGACGACATGGCGGCTGCCAAGACCCGTTGCTAAGTTGACTGGTCACGTGTCTGCAGGCTGGCCTATAAAGAGGTGACAAGAAATGAGTTTGGACGTGTAACCTACGGAATACGTACCTGATATGAAAATGCAGGTGCCTAATCCCCCCCCCCTGCGTCTCATTTTTTTTTTTTTTTTTTACCTGCTGGAACCCTGATCGAGCTGGTGCAGGTGGACCTACTGAATCCGACTGACCTGAGAGAGTGTGAGAGAAAGTACCTATTTAAGAGCCTGAAACTGCTGCCGTCCTGAGCGACGGTACCCAACGTTAATGATAACAACAGGCGATAGTGACTTAAGTCGACTGACGTGACAGCTGTGGAATCAAATGACAGACAACAACACAAATAACTGAAATGACATGTTGCCTTAACTGAAATGAACATCCAGTAACAGGGCCCGGCCCGGTCGTACCGTATGGGGGTGACTGTGAGCGGGACTCTGGAGCACGTACAGAAATGAGACAACCGTGAAATGAGGCCAATTGCCTGGGTACGCTGGGGCCGAACTGTGATATGCTGGCTGCCACCGGGCTCGACACCAAGTGCTACAGCATGCGTTGGAACGCTAGCACTCGTGTGACAGCGACCTCGGTCATCATGCCACTGTCTAGTGACTGAGCAATTTTTTTTTTTTTTTGTACTGAAATGCGGCCGGCCTAGGGCACGCCGGCGCGAATTCGTACAGGGAAGTGACTAAATTAACGCCGGGGCGTGGTAAGGTGACACAGAAATGACATAACATGACAAGGACAAGAATCAAAAGTTTTTTTTTGTTTTTTTTTATGCGATTCCGTCCCTGGCGCATGTATTGAAATGAGGCCGGCCTAGGGCACGCCGACACGAATTAGTGCGGGGAAGTGACTGCATTCATGCCGGGCGTGGTAAGGTGAGACAGAAATGACATACCATGACAAGGGCAAGAATCAAGAATGAACGCAACCTGTGATGTGATTCCTCCCTTGGCGCATGTATCGAAATGAGGCCGGGTAGCCGTGCGTCTGGATTGCCCCGATCGGAGCATCTATGGATGCGACCGGACCCACCCAGAGGTATAGTGACCGAAATGAAACCATGACACAGACTAGATTTCAACAAAGCGAGCAACTTGTAACTGAATCTAATCTCTGGAGCATGTATAGAAAGGAGGCCGAGCGGCTAGGCGAATCAGTGCGAATCGATGCATCCCGGATGCGACCGGATTCAGACCGATACGTGGCCAACGACCGAAATCATGCCAAAGACTAGACTCGAGCCCGCATCCATACGAGCGGTGGGCCAATCTCTGAAACATGTATGGTAATGCGGCCGTAACCTGGGTACCCCCCGAGATAAATCCGTGCCTGAGTGCGACATGACTTGAATCTGAGTGCGGCCAGGATCGAAATGATGGCATGAACGCCCTGTTTAAATGATGCGAAATGACTTAGCATGACCGAATGGCCCGATACGTTAGCCATGTTGAAATGACGAAATGATTGCCATGCTAATACATGAAATGTTTCGACACGGTCGAAGTGATTCGTACAATTAACATGCCAACAGCGATTCGGAATGCAAACAGCGATTCGGCACGCTTGCTGGCATAACCGATTTGAATGATATGACAGGACATGAATGATGCGTGTGAGTGCGAACGGCACCCGTGCATGAGCCATGTTTGAACGATTCAAAGACTGCGTAATACGACCGCGTAAGGGGAACCCTTGAGTGCCGGATGCGGCATCGGTCGGAGTGTCATGGCGGGCGGCCCTGAATGTGCGTGCCGCTAGGTGGCTCCCGATCGTGTACAACCAAAAACGTGCGTGTGACTGTTTAGTGTTTTTCGAGACAAGCGGTGCGTGGTTCGTGAGCTACGCAGACCACAGTTTAGTGACATGATAAGCAGTGCATGGGAACGTAAAACATGGGAGCCGAAGCCCTACCTGCGACAGCCGAACCAGACTCTCTGTACGGAACTGCGACTCGGCGACACGAGTGCGACACGAAGGGACAACACGACTTACGAACCCGGAACGCGGGACTGCGACAACACAAGGAGACGGATAGACGAAACGGAGCTCACGAACCGGCACCAACAGCGCTTGTCTCGAACGAGTCGGTCCTAGACGTCTGACGTAACAGATGTCTCGCACAGGAAACCGACAAAGACCGGGGCCTTTGGGCTGCTTAAATACCCTCCGGGCTCCTCCCATAACTTCAGGCCGGTACCCGGCCTTCCAATTTATCTGTGTTGTTTACACAGTTTCGAGGCCTCTTGGCTTCTGCAGGAAAATAGCGCCTGCAAAGCACCTGAAAACTGCCTCTCATGCCTCCCCAGTGTAAAAGCCCGAGTGCTTTCACACTGGGGCGGTGCGCTTGCGGGACGGGGAAAAAAAGTCCTGCAAGCAGCATCTTTGGGGTGGTGTAGGAGCACTGTATACAGCGCTCCTACACCGCCCCTGCCCATTGGAAAGAATGGGCAGCGCTTCCAAAGCACCGCAACATGGGCGGCTTTAACTCTTCGGCCGCTAGCTGAGGTTAAAAGCACCCAGCTAGCGGCCGAAAAGCACAGCTAAAACTACTGTAAATCACAGCTAAAGCTAGCAGCGCTTTACCGCTAACGGACCCACCACCCCAGTGTGAAAGCAGCCTTATAACCTGGTTTTTAATTCATCTAATCAAAATATGTAAGAATTTGCACATTTTATCTCATATGTCAATATTGCAGAGCTGCCAACACTGTTCTAGAATTGCATTGGGGACATGGACAGGAGTCACTCACTCTTGACCTCTGTGTGTTACTTACGCCTGACCCCAGTGTGTTACTCACTCCCGACCCTGATCTCTGTGTGTTACTCACTCTTGACCCCTGTGTTTTACTCACTCTTGACCCCTGTGTGTTACTCACTCCCGACCCCTGATCTCTGTGTGTTACTCACTTTTGACCCCTGTGTGTTACTCACTCCTGACCCCTGCGCTCTGTGTGTTACTCACTCCCAACACCTGATCTCTATGTGTTACTCACTCCTGACCCCTGCGCTCTGTGTGTTACTCACTCCCAACACCTGAGGTCTGTGTGTTACTCACTCCTGAGTCCTGATCCCTGTGTGTTGCACACTCCTGACCCCTGCCCTCTATGTGTTACCCACTCCTGACCCCTGTGTATTACTCCTGATCCTTGACCTCTGTGTGTTACGCGCTCTTGATCCTTGACCTCTGTGTGTTACTCACTCCTGACCTCTGTGTGTTATTCACTCCTGACCCATGTGTGTTACTCACTCCTGACCCCTGTGCTCTGTGTGTAACTCACTCCTGACCCTTGTGTGTTACTCACGCCTGATCCTTGACCTATGTGCTTTTCACTCCCGACCCCTGTGTGTTACTCACTTCTGAGCCCTGTGCTCTGTGTGTAACTCACTCCTGACCCCTGTGTGTTACTCACGCCTGATCCTTGACCTATGTGCTTTTCACTCCCGACCCCTGTGTGTTACTCACTTCTGAGCCCTGTGCTTTGTGTGTAACTCACTCGTGACCCCCGTGCGTTACTCACTCCTTAACCTTGACCTCTGTGTGTTACTCCTGACCCCTGTGCTCTGTGTGTAACTCACTCCTGACCCCTGTGTGGTAATCACTCCTTAACATTGACTCCTGTGTGTTACTCACGCCTGACCCCTGTACTCTGTGTGTAACTCACTCCTGACCCCTGTGTGTTGCGCACTCCTAACACCTGCGCTCTGTGTGTTTCTCACTCCTGACCCATGGGTGTTACCCACTCCTGATCCTTGACCTTTGTGTGTAACTCACTCCTGATCCTTACCTCTGTGTGTTACTCACTCCTGACCCCTGTGCTCAAATGTAACCCACTCCTGATCCTTGACCTTTGTGTGTTACTCATTCCTTAACCTTGACCTCTGTGTGTGTTACTCACTCCTGACCCCTGTGTGTTATTCACGCCTAATCCTTGACTTATGTGTGTTATTCACTTCTGATCCCTGTGTGTTACTCACTCCTGACCCCTGTGCTCTGTGTGTAATGCCTCGTACATACGATCGGATTGTTGGCCAACAAATCTGTGGAATTTTGTCCGAAGGGCGTTGGCTCGAACTTGTCTTGCATACACACGGTCACACAAATGTTGACCAACAATTACGAACGTAGTGACACACTAGACATACTATGTGGTTTTTCAGCTCTTTAGCACCACCCTTTGGGCTCCTTCTGCTAATATCGTGTTAGTAGACTCCTGACCCCTGCATACCTACCTATACTCAGCCTATTATCTGCTATTCAAGCACAAAGAAAATGCTATGACCTTTCAGCAAGTTATTAAACTGGTAATGAGTACCTAGGTTTGTAGCCAAAAGAACCAGCATGACAGACAGGCAACTGATATCTGTAGAAAGAGTTCAGCAATGAAAGCTTTTGTATGTCTTCCACAACAGGTCCTCTTTAGTGATTTTCTTTCACAGCCTCTACTCTGAGCTGTGAATTTCTTCTTCAATCATCCTGAGCACTTCAGGTCACCGTTCAGGAAAAGAATCACCTCCATGGTCCATCATTTAACCCGATGGCAGAGGTTTGACACTGCTAGAGCCGGGCTGTTTAGGATGGAGCAGCATTTTCCTTTCCTCGAAGATCCAAAACATTTTGCAGGTTAAACTTCAACTCAGAAAACAATCCACAGCTTTATCCTTTGGAATGACCTCTCATAAATAAGGGCCAGGGCTGCAGGAGCTCTATTTTCTTTTATAAGAACGGTGTTATTAGAAGTGATAAAATGTATTGCAGTATGCTATAATGTGGGTGTGTTGCAGAGCACTGAAATGTGCATTGTGGTGCAATTAACCACTTCAGCCCCGGACCAATTGGCAGCCAAAGGACCAGGCCCCTTTTTGCGATTCGGCACTGCGTCGCTTTAACTGACAATTGCGCGGTCGTACGACGTGGCTCCAAAACAAAATTGGCGTCCTTTTTTTCCCACAAATAGAGCTTTCTTTTGGTGGTATTTGATCGCCCCTGCGGTTTTTATTTTTTGCGCTATAAACAAAAATAGAGCGACAATTTTGAAAAAAATGCAATATTTTTTGCTTTTTGCTATAATAAATATCCCAAAAAATATATAAAAAAAAATTTTTTTTCCTCAGTTTAGGCCGATACGTATTCTTCTACATATTTTTGGTAAAAAAAATCGCAATTAGCGATTATTGATTGGTTTGCGCAAAAGTTATAGCGTTTACAGAATAGGGGATAGTTTTATAGCATTTTTATTAATATTTTTTTTTTTTTACTAGTAATGGTGGCGATCAGCGATTTTTATTGTGACTGCGACATTATGGCGGACACATCGGACATTTTTGACACTTTTTGGGACCATTGTCATTTATACAGCAATCAATGCTATTTAAATGCATTGATTCCTGCATAAATGATATGGGCTCTGACGTGTGTGTGTTTTTTTACATTAGGGGGCGGGGCCGATGTCTGATGTCATTGATCGGCTTTCCGATGACCGGGAACAGCCAATCAATGACAGGCAGTGTAGGAAGCGCGGGGAGAGGTTTGTTTACACAAACCTCTCCCCGTTCTTCAGCTCCGTAACCCGATCGTGGGACACCAGCGGCGATCGGGTCCGCTGGTCCCGCGGCCGGGGTCACGGAGCTCCCGACCGGGTCGCGAGCGTGCTGCTGGCGGCATGCACGCGACCCATGGGCAGGCAACTTAAAGGGGACGTACAGGTACGTGGTTTTGCCTGCCCGTGCCATTCTGTAGACGTATATCTACATGAGGCGGTCGGGAAGCGGTTAAAGGAGTTCAATGGCCATAGCATACATTTTATAACATCAGCGTCGTAATAACAATACAAACAATGGTTATTTTTGACAATCCAATAAGCTTCTTTAAAAAATTGCCTTTCACGCTGTGAGTGCTGCCTGTCTGCTGTCCATCTATTTTTCACAACTTCCTGGATTCCCTGCATGCTTTGCAGCTTCTCCTCTGCTGTTTACTTTCACTCTTTAAGGACTACATATCCCATGGTACCTTACTACCTGTAAGCAGTGATGCATATACTGACTCCGCCTCCTAAGACTCCTCCTCTCAGCACCTCTGTAGTTCAGAAGGCAAGCTTTGAGAAATGTGTGACACAACAGTGACTACTCACAGAGCATAGTGAATATGTTGTGCCACTGAATTCAAGAAAGATAAATGTGTGGGGAGCTTCACAAAGTAAGTTTACAATCTTCAAGATTGTTACGGTTAGGAGGGGTAGGCTAGAAATAATTGAAATACAATGTGGAAAATAATATATGACAATTTTGCATTGCAACACACACATACAGTGCATCGCCATGCGGTGCAGTAGCAAAAACATTATAACTCAGGGCATGGCACTTGTTATAAGGCGTGTTTTGTATATAAATCCCTAATGTTCAGTATAAAAAAATAAAACTTTAAATCAAATTTTTTTTTTTTTTACTTTTTGTAGGTAAATATTAAATACTTCATATGAATATTTTGTACTTTCCTCTCTAACCAGCAGATGGAGCTGTATGCATCTTTATTCTTAAAGTGGAAGTAAATACTTTTCTGTAACTTGCACCCACAGGTAAGCCTATAATAAGGTTTACCTGTAGGTACAGTAAATATCTCCTAAACCTGCACGGTTTATGGAGATATTCACATTGCATGCAGCCAGTGACATCACCGGCGCATGCGCTCTGAAGGGACGGCATGCCCGTGGGAGTGACATCATCGTGGTGCAGCCAATCAGACGTGCTGGAGGGCTTCGTTCTAAGGTAAGTATTTAATAATGTACTAGTATGTGATGCATACTAGCACATTATGCAATGTCTCCTGCAGACTCACCACTCAGCAATCCTGTTTCTCATAAAGCACTGGTCAGTGGTGGCCCATCCATATGGGGCGCAGGGGCACGGCCCCCCTAATCTACATGCAAGGGCGCCAGACACATGGATTCCAATGTTTTTTTTTAGAAGCACGTGATTAGAGCCAGGGGCTCTAATTGGCTTCAAAGAAGGGTGGACTGGGGGCACGCACTGCGCCCTGAGCCCACCCAGTTGTGTGACAATGGTGAATTAATATTCTCTATTGTCTTCCTGATTCTCCTCCAATCAGGAAGCAGGTCTTGAGACCCGATTGGCCAAGAGGTGTATCGATCGTATTGCCCACGAGGAGGCTATTTTTCTTTCTTTCTTTGTCCCACTCTTTTTCTTTCTTTCTCCCGCTTTTTCTCTTTCTTTCTTTCTTTCTTTCTCCCACTCTTTTTCTCTTTTTTTCTTTCTTTCTTTTTCTTTCTTTCTTTCTCAACGTATATTTCATTTGCGCTGAGTTCTCCTGTAACTGAACATAGATATTTCTGCCTGGACCTCCATATCACAAGACACTGTGACTTATGCCTCTACTGTGGAGTGATTTAAACTCCAATTTACCATCTCTCTGCAGATACAGTTACAGGAAAGGATCGATAGACAATAGAAGAGGTGATTAATCATTTTGGACATTTGGGGATTTATTTTTAATGCTATATATAAACCCAAGAATATCTGTATGGTATAGTAAGCTATAGGTTCCTAGTTTAGTAGGACTTGCGTTTTCCAGAACTGCGTGGGTGAGGAGCATTAGATAGAGGAAAGAGCAGAGTCCTGCAGCAGTCCAGATTATTTCAGGAAAGGGGAATAAAGCTGGCCATACACAGCCAGGGGGTTGAACAAAAGAAACTGCCCCGAATCAGTGTGAGTGTCGAGTGTGTGCATGGGGGAATCCCCCCTACTGTGTCATTCTATTCTGACAGTCGGGAGACTCCCCCACCGTCACAATACTCAGAACAGTGCTGCAGTCTATAGACTGTGGAGCTCAGTGGCGGCTGGTGCTCCATTTTCTGGGGGGGGGGGGGGGGGGCAGCAAACAAACCCTTGCCCCTGGATCAACACTTACCTCATCCACGATCACTTCCCCTCCTTCTCAGCAGAAGCAGTAAGAGAGCAGCTAGGTGGAAAGAGCCGGGCCGTGGCACACTCCCGACAGAAATCGCCATCTTTCTTCTCCCTGCTTCAACTCTGCCTCTGCAAGTCACCGCCGGTGTTTTGGCAGAACACTGGAGACTGCACACTCATATTTTAGTGTACTGTGTGAGGTGCTTTTACTAGGGGAAGTAGTCGATTTTATTCCCTGAATAAAAGAAAATCTATTACTTCCCCGCTGATAGGACAGGGCTCGTACGCCCCCTACCCCCTACCCCCTAGTGTCAGATCACATAATAATAGGTATGTGATCTGGAGCAGCCGAGCCGCCTTGCCACTGTATATCTAGGTCAGGGATATGAAATTAACGGACCCCCTGCTGTTGCAGAACTACAAGTCCCAGGAGGCATAGCAAGACTCCCAGAGGCAGAGCCATGATGGGACTTGATGAGTAGTTTTGCAACAGCTGGAGGTCCGCTAATTGCATATCCCGGATACGGTAACTCCAGGATATTGCCCTGAATGGCTGACAGCAACCTCTGCTACTGAGATAAGTTGCACCACTCGTCTCCCCCTTCAGCCCTCTCCACCATCCAAAGAACTTGTACTATTATTCTTCCAAAATGCATTGCATTCTATGAATGTAGGAGGAGTATGTGAATTATGGGATCTCCCCTGCCCATTTACAGAATGTGATCCATTGTGTGAGAATAATAAATGAAACAGTTTAAATGGTGGAAAGCATAAGGGGGCAGGTGAGTAGCGCAATTTTTCTCAGTAGCAGTGGCTGCTGTTATTTTCACAGCATTGGAATAACTAAAATTCAGCTTTAAAAGGCTAGTTCAACTTTTCAGACAAAAAGAAAAGGTGAGCTAACCTCGTACACCCTTCCAACCCCCCTGGTACCCACTGTACTCACTTCCATGGGTGCTGAAATGTCAGTGCCCACGCAGCCCGTGTAGCAGTCCAGGGATTTGAAATCCCCATACTTCTCCCTCTTCTTTCTACAGGGTTTCTAGGATGGATCAGAGCGATTCTGATTGGTCAGCCCTGGTACAGAGCATCACTCTGATTCATTCTAGAAGTGCTGCAAAGAGAATATTGGAGAAGAGTGGGCTGCATGGGCACTGAAAGCTCCGCACCCACAAAGGTAGGTACAGTGGGGACCAGGGGAGTGAGGAGGGTGTACTGTGTTAGTTCACCTTTTCATTTTTTCTGTAAAGCTGAACTAACCCTTTATTGAAATCTGGTTGGCTGCCTTGGCACTATGCTTTTCACATCACCATCCTTTTCTTGCCTTGCTAAGTAAACCTTTGTGTGTTACGCATTGTGGCATAGAAAACAATAATATCACACACTAAAAACATCAGAATATTTTACCCAGAAACCAAATCTTCCTCACACATAGCTTTGAAGGACAGTTCCTTTATCTTCACCTTTTAGCAGTCATTTCCAAAGTCGGCACCTCACCTCTGCACACATTCACCGAGAGCTATCTCAGGAATTCATATGTAAGCAGCAGAGCAACACTTGCTGTCATTCTGTTGTCAACATAAGATAAGAGAACGAAATGTCTTTTTCTGCTGCTGGATGTGGAGTTCATTTGGAGGAATAATCTGCTATTGCGGCTGTCGAGTTGCAACTTATACACAGCAGCGTGCAATGCGACCAGTAACTTATGAGGAATGTTCCAGAAAAGAATAATGGGAGCTGCTAAAAGTGCAGGCTCTGGAGCTTTAGAGTATGGACCAATCATGGAAAACTACTGACACCAATATAGCGTAAATAGTGTACAAGCTCCACCCCCCAGGGTGATCCATTGAGCAAAATGTTACCATTTAGGACTATATATGATATGGCTTCTTCTACGGTTTTATATTGCTCGGGCTAGAGGGAGGGGCCTTTTCATTTAAAATCAGCAGGTGCATCAAAACCAAAAGTTTTGAAAAAGTCTTAGACCCCTTTCACATGGGCGCCTCCGTTCTGTGGGATCCGCTTGCTCAGCGGGGATTCACTCTGCTGATCCCCGCTGAGCAGGCGGATGGCAGGCCCGACTCTGCTTACTGAGCGGAGCGGAGACGGATAGAGTCCCCTCTCCTCTATGGGGAGATCGAATGAAAACGGGGCGCTTGTCCGGTTTCATCCGATCCCGTCCGATCCGATTTACCAGACGGATGGAAAATAGGACCATCATCTGTCTGGTTTTGGTGGAGAGGATTGGATAGCAGCGGGTGTCAGCGGACATGTCACCCTGACATCCGCCGCTCCATAGAGGTGAACGGAGGGTCCGATCAGGTCCGCCGCCTGAAAAACTTACAGATGGACCTGATCGGAAAGCCCATATGAAAGGAGCCTAATAGTTCATTTTCATGAGTAAAAAAACTTGTCCCCTGCCGGCATGCTGCATAGAAAAAAAAAAAATTCAGTGGAAGGAAGTTAAAAAAGACATGCATCCCTTCTACAAGCTGTGGTATCAGCAGGGAGCTTCAATATATTTTTAAAAACGATTAGATGGGCACCTTAACGATTGGAACATACAGGGATATGGGAATTACTGTTCACATAAACACACACACCACACATTGAACTGGATGGACTGGTGTCTTTATTCAACCTTACCAACTATGTAACTATGTAACCTGGAACAAGCAACCATCAAGCTCCCATTGGTGAGACTGCCCAGGCACTTACTGTAGATAGTTTGATGAAAATCGCTATTAAGCAGCACCCACTGGTGGGAGCCACTCTGCAGATGACTAAATTAATCTTCAAAAACACTTCCTTCTCTCCACACCCAAGCCTGATGACTTCAATTTTTGGGGCCGACCGATTTTCAACCTGGTTACCGGGATCCCCAATCTGTGACACTTCTTCGGCGTCTTTTCGGCTCTTACACTTTTCCCACAACCACTGGCTTATGACGTTTCATGAGATTGCATCTACCTTTTTGCAGGACCTTAACTTTCTCAGAATCATACTCTTTGCCCACAAGGCCTCTCTTGCAAGCAGGTACCAGGAAGTGTGATATAAGCTTCTCACGCATTGGTACAGGATGCTTGTAGTACTTCTGCGCATGTTCCCCCAGGTTCTGAACACCTGCTGCCATTGTTTGGAATCAGAGGGCGCTCTACTTCATATATTTTTGGAATTCTCAAAATTGAAGGACTTTTGGTCCATGGTGGAACAGACTATCAAAACCATTATGGGTGTGCCACTCCAAGGAAATCCTGCAAGTTTTCTCCTACATGACACACCGATTTCCAATAAAGGGTACAAAAATTAATTACTGAAACATCTCCTTACTGCAGCAAAAGCCTGGATTACGGCACTGTGGAAAAGCCCTTTACCTCCTAACAAAACGCGTTGGCTTGCCAGGATTACAGAAGTTCAACAAATAGAGAACTTGACCATGGAGTTGAAGTAGCAGAAGTAGAAATGTTGGAGAATCTAGACTCCTTACTCCTTTTATAAGGAACAAACTCCATTAGCCTCGTAACAGTACTCCTAGCCCCACCGAGGTGTTCGTGTTGACTAGAGCTATTGGGCGGCTGGCCAGGAGGGCAGGGGGGCCTCACCCTGCTTTTCATCACTCCCCTATTTCCCTTCTCCCCTCCCTTTTTTTTTTCCCCCTTCCTCCCATTATACTATTGCTTGTGTTGATCACCCCAAAAAAATTTAAAATAACAATGAGGAAACTGTATCCTTTCAAAATGTGTAGAGAGCTTTCTTAAAGTGTTACTAAACCCACAACAGCAAAATCAGTCCGTATATGCAATAAAGCATGCTTGTTATACTCACTGTGGAACCTAAGGGTAATCCTCTGCATTGTGTAAAAAGGCTGCTTGATCTTGTATGCACAGATCCTCTCCTCCCTGCACTGTCCCCCTGGACAAGTCCGGATAAGACAGAGCCTTTGGAGTCAGATTGCACATGCTCAGTTTGGTGTGTATTGCTAGAGAGGTTTTTTTTTTTCTTGGGAGAGTGCATGTGATCAGCACAGGGCCAATCAGCACTGCCCAGTCAAAGGGTCAGGAGCCCTGCAGCCTCACAGGACAGCCCAGTGCAGTATGAAGACTCCTGCTACAAGCTTTAACCACTAAAGCCCCGGACCATTTGGCTGGCCACAGACCAGAGTACCGATTTGGCACTGTGTCGCTTTAACTGACAATTGCGCGGTCGTGCGACGTGGCTCCCAAACAAAATTCGTCCTTTTTTTCCCACAAATAGAGCTTTCCTTTGGTGGTATTTTATCAACTCTGCAGTTTTTATTTTTTGTGCTATAAACAGAAAAAGAGGGCCAATTTTGAAAAAAAAGCTATATTTTTAAATTTTTGCTATAATAAATATCCCCAAAAAACATATAAAAATATATTTTTTGTACATAGTACATATTTTTGGTTTATTGATTGGTTTGCATAAAAGTTATAGCGTCTACAAAATAAGGGATAGTTTTATGGCTCTTTATTTTTAATATTTTTTTTTTACTAGTAATGGCGGCGATCAGCGATTTTTATCGTGACTGCGACATTATGGCAGACACATCGGACACTTTAGGCAACCATTCATATTTATACAGCAATCAGTGTGATTAAAAATGCATTGATTACTGTGTAAATGTGACTGGCAGTGAAGGGGTTAACCAGGAGGGGGCGCTGTAGGGGTTAAGTGTGTCCTAGGGACTGACTCTAACTGTGGGGGGGGGGGGGGGCTACGTGTGACACAGCACTGATCACCTCTCCCGATCACAGGAAGCTGTGATCAGTGTCATTAGGCAGAACGGGGAAATGCTTGTTTACATCAGCATTTACCCGTTCTTCCTCTCCGTGAGACGATCGCGGGTATCCCCACGGACATCGAGCAAGCCACTTCTTAAAGGGCAACGTACAGGTACGTGATTCTGTCTGTACGTGCCATTCTGCCGCAGTGTATCTACGTGAAGCGGTCAGCAAGCGGTTAACCAGACACTGATAGAAGTCACAAGACTGCTATATACTGCTGAAGAGAAAAGGTATTTAGCAGTTTATATTTACTAAAATAATTGCATTTTCATGTTCTGTGTACTGTGAGAGACCAGATATAGTGAATGCAGAGTCCTGGGTTTAGTAACACTTTAATAGTTCGATTTTCAAACTGTTTACTCCTGAGTTCCATGTTACCGCAGTGCTTAGCATTGTTATCTTATGTTCTACTGTACTATATACACTGGAATCAATGCAATTGATGGAAGCATTATTTTTCTTTTGTATATTGTCATACCTATTCTTCTAAATAAAGAATAATACAAAAAAAAAAACAATACACTACAATGTGCCTTAATATGCATGTATCCTTTAATCTTACTCCTGCTTTATTTTATACAAAATAAAATTACAAGTAAAAGCGGATAGGCAAAGGCCATTACGAACACATGAAATGTTTTTTTCAGATTTGTGTATTTGTACTGAAACTCCTGTTCTCCCCAACACTATGTAACATTTTTGTATAATTTATTTAGTCTTCAGCCTTTGCCTTGGTGCAAGCTCCCAGCTCTGCTTTTATTGCAAATCCTGTGTGTCCTCTTCTCCATATTCCAGGGATGAATCAATATTCCCACATGCGTTGTGTTTTTCATTTTCAGCCCCGTATCTGCAAGGCATTTAAATAACTTGTGGGCCTTTTGAACAATTCAGCTGTAAATGTTGCCTCTCAGGGAACACAAGCCAGCATCCATTTTTTTTTTTTTTGTATTCCACACAAATTATTTTAGGTTTTTCTTCTCTTTTTTTTTTTTGATTGTGGTTGATTGTGTAAACAACGGCGTGAATACTACTGCTTGCTGTTTACTTTGGCAAATGATTTATATGCTGCTGTCTCCTTTGAGCCCCTTTGTGACCCTGGCCCACCGTTCTGTTTGCTAACACAAAGCATGCAATGCCCTGTGAATGAACAATGGCTCTGTGGGAACAATTGCGCGCCAATGTAGATTATATGGAGGAAAATGGCATTCTTGTATAACTGGAAGTGAACCAGGGACCTAGCAAGTGAGAACTGTGCGAAGTAAAGTTCAAACGTTCAAAGTCTAATGGAAATATATACATTTACATATATATACGTGGACACCTGACCAATATGATTTTGTTGGACACCCAAACCCCTGTGTATTACGTTGTAATATGGAGTTGGCCCTACTCTGCAGCTACAGCAGCCTCCACTCTCCTGGGAATTTGTGCTAGAAGAGTGTTTGAGTGGTCAGGTACTGATGCTGGATGAGACGACCTGAGTAGGTTTGAGGTCAGGGCTCAGGAAAACCAACATACTCACCACATATAAAGGTCAAGTACAGCCAAAGCTTGTTCTGCACTCCTGTGACACGTTTTTAGCAGACAGCAGGCTGAAGTCCGCGTCTGTTGACATCACAGAGCTGGTCCAGGCTCGGCAAAGATCGCGACAATGGAGTCAGGATCCACCCACATGCCTGGACCGGCACCCGGATCAGACTCTCAGGGGGCAGAGCAGAGAGCCGGTGACTGAGAACTGTGGTGTTAGATCGCTTGGTCCTCAGTCTTAGACCCCTTTCACACTGCGGGCATTTTGCAGGTGCTATAGTGTTAAAAATAGCGCCTGCAAACTGCCCTAAAACAGCTGCTCCATTCACTCCAGTGTGAGAGCCAGAGGGCTTTCACACTGGAGCGTTGCGCTAGCAAGGCGTCAGAAAAAGTCCTTCCAGCAGCTTCTTTGGAGCGGTGAAGGAGCGGTGAACTCACCACTCCTTCCTATTGAAATCAATGGGGCAGCACTGCGATACCGCCGGCAAAACGCTGCTTTTTAGGCCTGAAGATAGTTAAAACCCCCAAAAATATATATTTTCTGAAATCAGACATGCTGGAGAATAAAATATTGGTAGTTCCAATACCAATATTTTTTATGTCACACTCAATGGTTTATCAATTGGAAATTTTCAGTACAATATACACTATCGTTACATTTTTGGTAAAATATAAAAGATGAGGTTGCAATGAGTAAATAGATACCTGATATATCACACTTTAAAATTGTCCACACCCACAAAATGACAGCCAAATTCAGTACCCTATACTTTCCATAGGCTACGCTGTAAAAGCCCCTACAGGTCATCACCTTAGTTACCAAGTTAACTGTGAATAATGGCCCTAGAATTATTGGTCTCACTCAGGATGCGCAGTGATATGTAACATGGATAGTACAAGCAACATTTTCGTGCGAAGGTTCCCCCTAATTGGTGTGTATACTGTATGTTTATATGTGCATGTACATGGGGGTGGGAAGGGCTACATTTTTTCACTAAAACTTTATATCACATAGGGGACAAAAAGTGTAATTGAAGATAATGAATCACAAAACACACTCTATTAGCTTGGAAAGTGATGTTATACATGTCACCTTCGGGCTCTAGGGGAGATCAGCGAAGGGATGTTCGCTGGCCTTTTTCCCTTCCACCCAAGTGACATCCACAATGCGGGTCCATGGGTCAGAAAACAGAGCCCAGAAAGCATGGTACAGGGAGGGGGGTTTGGCTGGGGTGGTGTGGTGGTGGCGGCAGCTGAACATTTCCTAAAGGGGTTTTTATTTTTAAAGCTGAACTCCAGTCTTGGGCCTGCTTGACTCAATGTAAGTATCCATATCTGATATCTGGGGGGCCTCTGGGGATGCTGTATGTCACTGTAGTAGCTCACTGTAGTAGCCACTCTCTGCAGACTAAACACAAGGAGTTGCTCAACACCACTGCTTTTCATAGAACACCTTGTAATTTTTCAGTGAATACAAGATGTTCTCTGCTGGACAAGGTGGAGGTCATGAGGTCATGTGGGGAAGGGTGGAGGTCACCTCTTCTACTCATTCAACCAGAGAATGCCTTGTATTCACCAAAAAATTGAAGATGCTCCATAAATGGTGGAGGTGGTGAGTGAGGGATCTCCTGTGGTCAATGCGGAGGGAAGCCACTTGCATAGAACCTGAAAGATCACGGATCACACTAGATGTAGCTTGGGCTACTACAGTGATTTACAGCATCTCTAGTGGTCCTCCAGATATTATATATGCATACATATATTGAATTAAGCTGGCCATGCAAAACATATAATTCCTGAAGTTCAGCTTTAAAAATAAGAGCTCATTTATGAAACATTGTACCTGTTTAATTGACATACTGCCCAAATCATTAACAAAGAACACTATGCCGAAAACCGAGGTGAGAGGTTACGGCTGCTAGAAGTCTCATTAACAAACTTCTTTATGCTGACAATACTACATTACTGCCTAAAAATGAGAACTGTTTGAAACACCTGCTCATTAAGATCCAAGAACAAAAGACACAGATTCATTAAAACTGGAGAAAAGAAAGTGAGCTCAAAACTGATGCCTATAATGACCATTGAAAATCAATTTTTGGTAGATTCTGGAGGGTTACGGTAATTATCTAAAGGTTTCTTCTATCTTTTGTAGACTCTACTGTTTTGCCAATTATGAAGAGCTCCCATTCTCACTGCTGGATTTCTATCTATTTTATATTATTGGCAATGTAACTGGAGGAGATGAAATACAGCAGGGCAGGCAGAGGAAAACTCTCAGGTGGACAAGATTTATTACTGAGGGAGCTTACTGGTGGACCATCCAGGACATATGAAAACCCAAAGCATGGCTTATACCTCTAGACGTCACATTTTTAAAAAATAAAGTTTGTTGGGATGACCCTTTATTTTTCATAAAATATGATTTTTTGTCAGCAATATCAATTCCTTTTCCTTTTCTCGCTTTAATGAATCATCCCTAGTCTTAAAATTAGTTTTCATCTAAAAGCAAACCTGTGCTTCACCCAAGCAGGGCAGAGCAATAAGTTTGCTTTAATACCACCCTCCTCAGCTGAATGAATGAATGATTTGTATAGCGCTGCAACTGCGAACTGAATCGCCTTGAGGCGCATGATCCGACCTGTGTTGATTCCTTTTTAGAAGAGGTAGGTCTTGAGTTTTTTCCTGAAGGCCCGATGGTCTTTTTCCAAGCGGCACATGCTTACCTCTTCTTCTTGTAAGTAGACATGTTCACTGTCAAAAAATGTGTTAATTTTCGTTTCATTCGTTTTTTTGCATTTTACGGGTCATTCGTTATGATCAAAATTCGAAAATCCAAAAATTCAGAAATTTAGAAAATCCAAAATTCGAAAATTCAGAAATTAGAAAATTTGGAAATCTAGAAATTCAAAAATCTGAAATTCAGAAATGAAAAAATTTGAAAATCAAAAAATCCAAAATAATAACTAACTAATAATATCTAACTATTAACCTTCCTAACGGTAATCCCGAGTCTGGCTCGGGTCCAGTTTTTTCTGCTGGGAGCGGTAACCCCGAGCCAGACTCGGGCTTGCGTTGCAGTATACAGGGGGAAGTTACTTACCTTGTCCCCTGGATCCTGCGATGTCTCCCCGCTGTGTGAGCCAGCCGTCCGCTCGCTCGATTCACACAGTGCCAAGTGCCGCCGATCTCCGTTCCCTGCGACATTCCGACGCACGGGAGCGGAGATCGGCGCCAAATTTAAAAAAGTTTAAAAACACACAACACATACAGTACTGTAATCTTACAGATTACAGTACTGTATACAAAAAATACACATACCCTTTGTCCCTAGTGGTCTGCCCAGTGCCCTGCATGTCATTTTATATAATAAAAAAAAAAAATTCTGCCTGGAAACTGGAGATTGTCCATAGCAACCAAAAAGTGTCCCTTTATGTCAAAAGTGGTTTTAGACCAGCTAGAAAACACCGATAATAAATTAGAATCACAATTTATCATCAAACAATAAATTTAATGACAGCGACTATTCTGCAATTGAGCAAATTTCAGTGTTTTTGATTTGATTACATTATTGAATCATTTTTATATGTATTTTTATTATATTATAATTTATTATTTTGTGTTTCAAACTTTATCATACCCGGGATGTCTACTAGACTCTGGTTCGGACAGATTTAAGTGAGTTATTCATAAGAATTGCATGCCTACAATATAAGAACGCCAAATTTCCATGCAAAATAATTGTACCGCTTTCAGCACAAAATTCCAGCCAGAATCATACCGCCAGGGAGGTTAAACTATAGGTATTGAAATTTCCTTTCAAATTTGTCTGTTAGTGAACATAGCGAATACAAATTTATCCAAAGTTTTAAATTATCAAAAATAACAAATGGAACGTAACAAATTAATAATAATAAATAATAATAATAAAATGTTTTTATTATTATTATTATTTATTATTATTAATTTGTTAATTCTATTAGTTTAGATGCAGCATTCATTATTTCAGATAATTCGTAACTTCGGATAAAATCGTATATGTTACGTTCACTAACAGCCAAATTTGAAAGGAAATTCCAATACCTATAATTTAATAGTTAGTAATAGTTATTATTATTAGTTAGTTATTCATTTTTTCAGATTTTCGAATTTTCAGGCTTTCAAATTTTCAGATTTTCTTTTTTTTGATTTTTGGATTTTCCAATTTTCCAACTTTCTAATTTTCGGATTTTCCAATTTTCAAATTTCCGAATTTTCTAATTTCTAAACTTCTAATTTTCGTTTTCGGAAAAATTTGTTAAACGGGTTTTCGTTAATTTGAGCGAATTTGTTGAATTTCGAGGAAAAACAAATTCGGAATGAAATGAATTACATTTCTACTTGTAAGGAAGACCGTGATGGCTTGCATAATTTTATGTCAACACTGTAATGGTATGGTTCTGTACCTGGAATCTTGGCCGACCACATGTCCCAGGAGGTGGGTATGCCACCAATGGGCTGTATTCTAGGCAAACAGTTAAATCTCTCAATTCTTCTTCTCTCTCCTCCTATCAGCATGCTCTTTGCACTGTAGGACAGCTGATTGGTTTCCCATGCTGCTTCTCCCACCTCCAGCCTGTGCTCAGGAGATACTACAAGAAGCTGATACCAAATCAAATTCAAGTACACCACCAACAATTAATAAAAAACAATTGAGGATGTATTCATGACAACAGATACATTTGTGTCTTTTATAGTTGTCTAGAGTTTGGATTTAAAACTAAGGTCTGCCAAGGAACAATTCTGACTGGTCTTTAGTAGTTTATCTGCAATCTGCAAACCTGAATCTTTGTCCAGCCCCTGTATTGGCCATCAGCTTCCCCATCGCTTCTCATTGTTTGTTCACCTGTCCCTGTTACTAACTTCAACATGTCTGCTAACTACAATCCTGGTCTGCTGTTATTACACCTTAATGCTTGCTTGTTGTTGACCTCAGCATGACCTAAGCAGTAAGAGAATCTGTCCTCAGCATCTCAGACTCGTCATAAAGGTACAGGTGCAAGTAAGCTCCAGTTGAAGCTCTCATAGGGATGAGGACTCTCTACCCAACTCCTCGTGAAAGTGCTGGGCCCATAACCAAATGCCAGCTCTACGACATGGAAGGAAACAGGATTCAGTAACATTTCCCTCTATACATGGAATAAATGGGTTTTCTTTGCTTCCGATGGCCAAAAAAAATATTAGGGAAAAAGGAGAGGTTTACCCTACATTGGGAAAATACAAGAATTATTTAATCGTAAAGAAGTCAAAAATCATGATGGTAAAATCCATCATTTCATCCAAGGTGGACAATTTCATCCAGCTCAAATTAGTAATCAATAACAAAGACATCAACACATCACCTTAGGAGAACGGCTACCAGGAACTTATTGTAGATAAGATCTTCAAGTGCAAGGATGTATCTTTGAGCAGAAAGGCTCAACTTTTTGATATGGCTTTGAATTAAAATTCTGCCAAAGGATGTTGTGAACACTGAAGATTTCTCAAAGAACAAATAATTAAATACTGGACTAGATCAACACTTTTTCCTGGAAGCTGCCATGACAAGATTTTGACCTCCATACTTTGAACACATCATGCGAAGAGAAGGATCATTAGAGAGAGACATCGTGCTTGGCAAAGGTTGAAGGCCAACAGATAAGAGGCAGCAACGTGACAGACTGATGAGATATTTACAGCTATATTCTCAGCTCTGTCAGTAATTAGCTACTGAGTTGAGGCGCACCGAGCATCAGATATATTTTTCACATTACGTGCATATATGCTATGCTAAGTAAGATATACGTGTAGCGCTGACATCCTTGCCTTTTGATGTGGTTATGTATATAGTAATGTAAAGTATATGGACATTGCTATGGTTCAGTGTTTGGAGCCATCTAGTGACCAAATCTGGTAATGCACTGATATGTTCATTACATCAGAACAAGCACAAAAGACTTTTACAGGAAGTACTGTTGTTTTGATAAGAAGTTTGACCTTGTTACCCAGGATTCTGTGTGACCAACCCATGAACACTCTCTTATGCAGTGCATGCTGGGTAGGAGATAAAAGGAACCCGATCGGCTATTTTAGGTCTTTTGGGACCACGTTGCCTGCCTGTGCGGATCTGTGAGGAGGCTTCCAGGAGACAGCGACAGACAGTCACCACGTGGGTGCAAACCTGCTTGTTTGCAAGGTGATCTGAGGGAGCCCGAGAGTCGGTGACCGGATTGACAAAGCCCAGAGACGCTCATCGGGATATCGGAGGATCAGATCCATCCAGCAGTGTGACACAGAGCATCTGGCCCAGCTGATACAGAAGCAAGCTACAGTTACCGGATCAAAGTCATCACCCAAAACTCCGGTCCAGTCCAGTTGATGAGCGGGTTATAGCCCACCGTTTGTTAATTTGCTGCACACAGTTAGACTCATTTACAGGCTCCACTGGAATCAGTAGTTCCATGGAAGAGCACCAGAGCAACTGACACTGAGCAGGCTTGAGGCCTATTTCACTTTAGTGCCCAAGCGTTGTATATAAGTTCTAAAGCCCCATACACACGGTCGGACAATCCGCGGACAAGGTCCGTCGGATCATGTCCGTCGTACTTTGTCCGATGTTGGTTTTGCGTACACACGGTCGGACAAAGTTGTCGGAAAATCCGATCATTCTGAACGTGGTGACGTTTGTTGCCTACGACGGGACAACGTAGAGGCTAGTAGCCAATAGCTTTGGTCTTGTAATGTGATCTGAGCATGCGTAGCACTTTGTCCGGTCGGACAACCGTACACACGATCGGGTTTGGTGTGATCGGACCGGGTTGACGGCAAATCTTTCCAGCAGGAGATAAGACTTTGTCCGTCGGACAAACCGACGAACACTGTCCGATGGTGCATACACACGGTCTGATTTTTCAACAACCTTGTCCGATCGGACAGAATCCATGAAAAAGTCCGACCGTGTGTATGGGGCTTTAGAGTTATACCTGAAGCACCTTAAGCTGACTTTCACCTACCCTTTGGATTACAAACATCAGAGGAGTCATTTCTAGCTAGCGAAAAAAGAAGATACGGGAGAAAGTACTTTTAGTGAGGCCTCACGTATAACTTTTAAAGTAGCGGGAGCTCCCAGGTTTAGATACATACAATATATATATATATATATCTTTCATATTGTATTTGGCTGCTGATATATATTGTACTGGCATCCTACGTTGGGATGACAGTGCGATCTCTGTAACCACATGTTTTAATATACTTGCAGTAAAAGTATTTCTGGTTAAGTATTCAGTTGTGTGGCATACTGTTTTTCCCCATTAGGTGGAGCCAGTGTATTCTGAGTTCATAATACAGGTATTTTACATTGTCTTATGTTATACTGTATTGTATTGCACCACAGCTGTTCCAAGGGGATTGAGTAAAGTTAAGGGGGTTTCTTGGTAGAGTGCAGGCCCAATTCAAACCAGCAGCTCCTTTGGGGGTCAGTGCTACATACGTTTTACACTTTCAAGTATTTGTCTGGAACTATGTTCAGCCATTATCCAGGGTCACTATCTATGCAAGATTTATGGTTACACTATACACAATATAAGATCCAAATGGTCCGGACAGCTGCACTCCAAGATTACTTGCTGGTTGGCTACAGTTTTCAAGGTATTTCACAATAAAGATTTATACACAGGCAAGTAGATTTGCCTACAAGGTAAGGAGGTGTCTGATGATCATGATGCCTCATAACTTCTCAACAAAGTACAGTAGAACAATGAAAACGGTACCACATGGAAGTGTATACATTTAGCTTCACTTCGAGACTAAAGATTATTACCTAACTGTAAGTTGTTACTATATTGCAAGGTACATTTGTCTTGGTCAGATCTACACATCATACAGTTACATCTGGTGGCTTGTGAAAGTGTCATTGCCTAAAATTTCCAAGGAACATTTGCATAATATTTTCCCTCAGAAGCCAAGATGCCTCAAAACTATGTAAACAACACAGATAACTTCTGCTACATTTTTGGTGAGGTTACATTTGCGTCTCAAAAGTGCAGTATGACGGCAGTGGTAAAAAAGGCATACCGCCTACATTCTGGATACAAAAAAGGAGATCAGGACAAGAGTTGGGTCCCCCCCATTATTGTTTTATTACATGTGCAACTTATCTGCGTCATTGTCTAAACAAGAAAAACAAGTCCATGCCTTTCGCAGTCCCTATGGTGTGGAGGGAGCATGAAAATGTTAAATGAAAAAACAATAAATGAATGAAAAGTTAAGTTATTGTATCAATAAAAAGATACATTTATAATGATTGGTGTGGAACTCATTGCTATATCACATTTTACAGAAAAGTTATGGAGCATAATCGCACACCCCCCTCGTAATTTTGAATTACTTTGATGCAATTTTGACCTGAAGCTGTATCTTGCAAACTGGAGCTAATTAGTACTTAGAACTTAATTTTCCTTTATTAATGACCCAATTCTGGTAAAATTTAGCTACTTTCTCTTGGTAGACCAGTGTTATTTTACATTTATATATTTTGAACATGTGACCAACAGCAGAGGACTAGAAGCTCCTCCTGCTTATATTTCCCTGCAGACAGGCAGGGAAAGATTTGCATCATGTGACAGCTGTATATCCAATAGGAAATAGGTACTTAGATGTTTTTAGGTTTTTTAATTATAATTACAGTGCCATCATCCACATACACAAATAGAAGGGACAATGTAAATGAACTACTTCAATACAGGGCACTTACACCCCCTTCCTGCCCAAGCCAATTTTCAGCTTTCAGCGCTGTCGCTGTTTAAATGACAATTGCGCGGTCATGCTACACTGTACCCAAACAGAATTTTTATCATTTTGTTCCCACAAATAGAGCTTTCTTTTGATGGTATTTGATCACCTCTGCTTTTTTTATTTTTTGCTAAACAGATAAAAAAAGACCTAAAATTTAAAAAATAAAAAAGTTTTTATTTTGTTTCTGTTATAAAATGTTGTAAATAAGTATGTTTTCTCCTTCACTGATGGGCACTGATAAGGCGGCACTGATGGGCACTGACAAGGTGGCACAGATGAGGTGGCACTGACGATGGGCACTGATAGGTGGCACTGATGGGCACTGGTAGGCGGCACTGATGGTTGGCACTGATATGCAGCACTTATGGGCATTGATAGGTGGCACTAATGGACACTCATGGGTGGCACTGGTGGGCACTGATCTGCGACACTTATGGGCACTGAAAGGCTGCACTGATGGGTACTTATTGGTGGCACTGATAGGCGGCAATGCTGGGCACTGCTGATGGCACTGGCAGGCATTGGGGATGGGCACTGATTGGAATTTCCCTGGTGGTCTAGGGTGACATACCTGGTGGTCCAGTGTGGTGGCAATCCCTGGTGGTCCTGGTGGTCCTGGGGGGGCATCCGAGGGGGGGGGGGGTTGCATTGATAATCAATCAGCACAGACCCCCCTGTCAGGATAGCAGTCGATCGTCTCTCCTCTACTCGCGTCTGTCAGACGCTCCTTAGGATAACAGCCGAGCGACTTTCAGCCATATTTTAGCCAACAGCTGGCTCTAACAAACGATACCAGGGTGATGCCTGCAGCTGCCCCGGTATAAGCCCCTTCAAGCCTAGAAAGCATATTTATGTATGGTCGGCGTGAAGGGGTTAAAGATAAGGGGCATTAATCATTACTGAAAAATTCACTTTACCACTGTTCATAAATGACTAGCCAAAAAAGTGACCACTGACTACATAGCACTCACTCACAAAGAAATCAGGTGCATGTTAATGAAAATTACACTGAGGTTGTGATTGACACCTTTGGTGTCATCGTATCATCTCATTTCATTTTCTCTGCATCCTAAAAAAAGATCAGACCCGGATTGGACACGGCCTTGGAGACCCTTTCAAAATAGATGCCTCCAACGCTCGATGATCAAAAACATGTTGCTTCCAGCTCGCTGTTTGAACATAAAAACCCATCACATAAAATTCAGCTTTCTATGCCTCTTATTAGCGTCAACATATTTTGACAAAAAGGTCTTTCTCTCGCTAATCAATGCGAAAATAAAAGCCTTTTGAAATCAAATATTAATAGAGCTGCCTAATTAAACCTGTAAAAATCCTTCCCCCCCTTCCCCAACGATTCGAAGAAAAGCTTTTAACTCAGCATGGCCATATATGAACAGTCCTCGGTACAGAGAGAGAGTTTCCGTTTAACCAGTTCATTGTGTGATCTGCGCTAATAACAATATTGCGTGGAACGAGAAAACGCCTGTGACAGTTTAATTACAGGCTGGGAGCACATCTGTGCATTGATCGGGACTCGTCTAGACTTCATGTGAGCACATTGGGGAGGTAAACGGCGAACAATTAGAATATAGAATAACAGATGCTAAAGAACAAAGTCCCCAAGGAGCGCTCCTTGGCAGATCTTTGAAGGGTACTGGCGATGGGAGGCCATGGGGTTTTTGCCGGCATACGAGCTTGTTAGTTATTATTTGTCATAAACATGTTCCAGTGAAAACACAACCCTCTACGCAAATGTATTATTTTGTTGCTACTCTCCAAAGAGTGTACTTAGTACACATAGACATTTTTTTTTTTTTTTTTTTTTTTACCTTTATAGCAATTTTGCAAAATCCACTCTCTAATCCCCCAAGCTAAACTGCATCAACACCCTCCCCATCTGATTACTTACCTTAAACCAGCCATACACTGGTAGAATTTAGTTTGAAAATGCTCGTTTCCTGAGCATTCGTCCAGTTCTCTAATGGGAGCAAATCAACTTTTGTTTTTGACTGTGTGGACGAGGAAAAAATTCTAAGGTTTGGGATGGAAAAGTTATGACAGGTAACAGGTAATCTACTGGAGAATTCAGAAGAGGTTATTAGTTGTAACCCATTTACTTCTCTTACGACAGGATCTCTTTAACAACAGCTTTGTCGTAAGTCCCAAAAAATGCGCCAAGCAAAAATTTCCTGCTCAGCTCCATTCATAATTGATACGCCCCACTTATCATTACTTACGAGTCCAGGTGAACTCGCGGTCAGGAGGAAGATACTGCGGAGCTGATGAAAATGTTATTACATAAAGTCCCCTACAGGCATGAACTGTGGCAGAATAGACTCTGTATTCCAGGTCTAAACATTTTCAGGAGCTATTAAATAAAAGGAGCGTGCTGAAATCTGTGTTGGATTTGCAAGCTTTTTGTCCTCTTGCCATTTTGCATGCAATATACACTCACCGGTCACTTCATTAGATACACCTTGCTAGCAGTGTTGGTCATCTTACTTTAAAAAAGTAATTAGTTAAGTTACAAATTACTTCTCCCAAAAAGTAATTGCGTTAGTAACTCAGTTACTACATTGGAAAAGTAATTAGTTACGCAGCAAAGTAACTGTGACTTTTTTTTTAATATTCTATACGTGTAACTAAGGGGCGGGTGTAGTATTACTGTAACCAAGGGGCGCATTTATTATTATTGTTATATATCGTGTAACCAAGGGGCTGCTCTATTATTACTTTAACCAAGAGGCAGATCTGTTATAGCGTGTAAGCAAGTGGCGGGTCTATTATTATTATATTGTGTAAGGGGCGGATTTCTACAGAAGAGGGCGAATGTTAAATTAATGGGCAGAGCTTGATATATATAACAATAATAATAAATGCGCCCCTTGATTACAGTAATATTAGACCCGCCCCTTAGTTGCACGATAGACGCCCCTTGCAGAGTAGCACAAGCATCAGGAGCATGCAGCATCGCCTCGTACAATTACATGTTAACTGCGCCTGCGCAGTGTAGAGTTCACTCAGAGCTGTTTAGGTTAGGCAATTTTCGTAAGCTCCGTAAAAGTAATCAGTTAGATTACTCGTTACCCTCTAAAGTAACTGCGTTAGGTAACTGTTTATTTTAACTCAGTTACTTACATCACTGCTTGCTAGTACCGGGTTGGACCCTCTTTTGCCTTCATTCTTCATGGCATAGATTCAACAAGGTGTTGGAAACATTCCTCAGAGATTTTGGTCCATATTGACATAATAGCATCACGCAGTTGCAGATTTGTCGGCTGCACATCCATGATGCAAACCTTCCATTCCACCACATCCCAAGGGGATCCACATGGGTTGAAATCTGGTGACTGTGGACGCCATTGGAGTTCAGTGACCTCATTGTCATGTTCAAGAAGCCAGTGGTGAGATATACAATAGGGTAAAGCTGCGCCAATGTAAAAAAAGTTTAAACATATAAAAAATGTGCAAGGCATACTAAACATTTTAAACATATAAAAGATCTCATGCAGAACCATCCAGATAAAGGTGAATCAGTCCAGAGCAATTCATCTAAGTATCAAACATGGGGTACATTCAATCCACCAATCCTGTATGTTCAAATGTAACACCTCCGTGCTCGTGCTGAAAGCATCCAATGTGACATGAAAACAAGGTGTATTTTATCCCGACCACCTAATAAGTTGGGGGCTTACCAGAAGGTATAGAAAATCGAGCAATGGGTCTGGGCTTGCAGTAGACCGGCGTTGGTGGGGTTAAACGGCCACTCCAGGGGGGAACGATCCAAAAGCAAACAGGGGGGAAGTGGAGGGATCCGTCCTGGAAACCTTTCTCAGACTAAATAGCCAGATCCTAATAAAATCCTCCGTTCAGGGAGAAAACACAAAAGGGGCCACCCATCGTGTAATACTGATAATACTTCTTTTATTAAAAATGGTTTAAAATCACTTACATCAAGGATGAGAAAAAACGGCAACAGAGATAACAAAGTAGACACTGCCGGCCGGTCAGTGTAATCCCGTCCCTAGATCGAATGTTGTCTGTAGTGGTGGCGTCGCTGCGTGCCTTCCCATACGACGTTTCGTCACAACTGACGTTTTCAATGGTTCCCCATTGAAAACGTCAGTTGTGACGAAACGTCGTATGGGAAGGCACGCAGCGACGCCACCACTACAGACAACATTCGATCTAGGGACGGGATTACACTGACCGGCCGGCAGTGTCTACTTTGTTATCTCTGTTGCCGTTTTTTCTCATCCTTGATGTAAGTGATTTTAAACCATTTTTAATAAAAGAAGTATTATCAGTATTACACGATGGGTGGCCCCTTTTGTGTTTTCTCCCTGAACGGAGGATTTTATTAGGATCTGGCTATTTAGTCTGAGAAAGGTTTCCAGGACGGATCCCTCCACTTCCCCCCTGTTTGCTTTTGGATCGTTCCCCCCTGGAGTGGCCGTTTAACCCCACCAACGCCGGTCTACTGCAAGCCCAGACCCATTGCTCGATTTTCTATACCTTCTGGTAAGCCCCCAACTTATTAGGTGGTCGGGATAAAATACACCTTGTTTTCATGTCACATTGGATGCTTTCAGCACGAGCACGGAGGTGTTACATTTGAACATACAGGATTGGTGGATTGAATGTACCCCATGTTTGATACTTAGAGGAATTGCTCTGGACTGATTCACCTTTATCTGGATGGTTCTGCATGAGATCTTTTATATGTTTAAAATGTTTAGTATGCCTTGCACATTTTTTATATGTTTAAACTTTTTTTACATTGGCGCAGCTTTACCCTATTGTATATTTGCCTAGTGTGTAGTATCTCACTTTTTAGCAGCAGCCTTTGCATTTTACATTTTTTATTTTTTTGCACTCACCAGTTCGCACTGTTCCCCAACCCTTCCCTTATACCCCCTTTCCTTCTCCCAAGCGCGGCTTATCTCCTTCCAGTGGTGAGATGATTTGAGCTTTGTGACATGGTGCATTATCCTGCTGGAAGTAGCCATCAGAAGATGGGTACACTGTAGTCATAAAGGGATGGACCTGGTCAGCAACAATACTCAGGAAGGCCGTGGTCTTTAAACAATGCTCAAGTGATACTAAGGGGCCAAACGTCTACCAAGAAAATATCCCCCTCACTGGATTTTTTCTCTTTTTTGGACCATTCTCTGTAAGAGAGATGGTTGTGTGTGAAAATCCCAGCAGATCAGCAGTTTTTGAAATACTCAGACCAGCCTGTTTGGCACCAACAACCATGCCAAAGTCACTCAAATTACCTTTCTTCCCCACTGAACTTCAGCAAGTTGTTGTCACCACATCTAGATACCTAAATGCATGTTTATTACAAAAATCTAAATCAAATAAAGCATAAAAAACAAGGATACTTCCACCAATACCCATTAAAAACATATGACAACGTTGCCAAATATAAAAACTAGAAGCCCGGGCACACATGCACACCACAAACTCCCAGCTAGCTGCCTAACGCAAAAAATTATGAATTATTTTATTTGGCTAGCACTAGGTTAGTGAGAGTAATGGGAGTTTACTTAGCCGGGATGACATCTTCTTGGGATCTCCATGCATTCTTTGTTCTAGCTGTCATTTATAGTAGTGGGAAAACCCACTACTATATATTATGTTCAGCTCCTGCCGAACAGACTGAAAGTCTGGTGAGTGCCCAAACAAGCAAAGCTTGGTCCAAATAAATATTATCAGTAATCCATCACATCTTATACATCAAAGGTCTCTGAAAATTGGTCCTGGGGCCAGATGTGGCCCTTGGCTTGCCCTAAACCCGCCCTTGGGGCACTATTTCTCCAACTGTCACCATCAAAAGGGCACAGTTCCTTCCATTGACACCAATGATGGGGCACAATTCTTACCCTTTACTCCAATAATGGGGCACTACTCCTCCCACTGACACCAATGATATGGTATCTTTTACGCCCACTGGACACCTGAACATTTTCTACTTCCACAGGCCACAGTCTGGCCCCCCTAAAGTCTGAAGGATAGTAAACTGGTCCTTTGTTTTTAAAAGTTTGGAGACCCCTGTTATACATCCTAATAAAAAGTGGGTTCTTCCTCTACTTTGCGGTGTAAATCAAAAGTTGCTGTCCTCTTCTGTACATCAGTCAAGTTAGAGCTGAACTTTTTTTGCCATGTAAAAATAAATTATCTGTAATGATGGGTACTCCATTACTGGCTGCTGCTGCTTTTAGTTTATGCCGCATACACACGGTCGGACTTTCCGACAGGAAATGTTGGATGTGAGCTTGTTGGCTAAAAGTCCGACCGTGTGTATGCTCCTTCGAACATTTGTTGTCGGACTTTTCGCCAACAAATGTTGGCTAACAGGTTCTCAAATTTTCGACCAACAAAACTTTGTTGTCGGACTTTCCGATCGTGTGTACACAAGTCCGTCGCACAAAAGTTCACGTATGCTTGTAATCAAGTACAAGGCGGAAGTGATCGGTCTTGTAAAACTAGCGCTCATAATGGAGATATCACGTACGTTTTGTATGTCACTACATTCATAATTGTTGGCCGACATTTGTGTGACCGTGTGCATGCAAGACAAGTTGGAACCAACATCCTTCGAACAAAAATCCACGGTTTTGTTGTCGGAAAGTTCTAGGTTTGTTCTAGGTAATTTAATTACCATTAACCATTAGGTAATTTAATTTTACATGGTAAAAAAAATTCTACCCAGAGTTCAGCTTTACCTCAACTGATGTACAGAAGAGGAGGGCAACTTTTGATTGACATGTCAGGAGAAGTAGAGGAAGAATCCAGCACTCATTAGGATGCACCAGACGTGATGGATTACCGATGACATTTATTGGGTCCCTAATGGCATCCCCGCTGTCCAACTCGAGAATATTAATACCTCCCAGTTTTAACCAGCCTCTTTTTTTCTACCCTTGAGTTTAAATGAGCCATGCTTAGAGAGCTTTAATGTTTTAAGCAGAACGAAGTAATTTAAAATGCCATTAAAGATAATCCTCTTTGCAGAAGGAAAAATAGCCTGTTCGGTATATGTCACGTCAAAATCAGGACACTTTCCTATTTCACTGCCTGGAAATATTAACTGCAACCCTGCTTACTCAAACTTAAAGTAAAGCCATCACAAACCTGGGGAATTCAAACTGAGCATCTAATGAAAACTGCATAGGCAGAGGAGATCATTGGTGACCCATGTGTCAAAAAGACCATTGGATCCAGAGATAGAGGCAGATTTTTCATATGCATGTCTGACATTTGCTGTAAAAGTTGAGCTTGTCTTCACCCTATCTCACCACTCTATTGCTCCTTAAAGGCCAAGTCTGGGCAAAAAAAGTTTCCCCTCACAGTGGGTTTCCCCTCACAGTAGGGCTATGTCTGTACTGCATGGGTTACTGTGTGTTTTGTCCAGTGGCAAACGGAAAGCTTATACTCACCCATCCTCCACTCTAGCATCATACGGCACACCCCCACGATCCAGAAGTAGACTATTCCTGATCTCCTCATGTCCAGAGCAGGTCTTTGGGCTTAAAGATGTCAGGAACAGTCCGCCCCACAAGACCGTGGGGTGGCAGAAGCCGTAGGGACCAGTCTTGTGCGGGAATGATCGGAGGATTAGGTAAGTAGATCTCTCTTTTGCAAACCCCCAGACAAAAATTAGTAGTTAACCCTTGCCGTGTGGGGAAAAGTCCTGTTGCATGGGAAAACTTTTTCTTGCCTGGAGTTGGGCTTTAAATGGGATGGACCGCCTCACTGACCAATAGGGAGTTGATGGGGTGGGCCAAGCTCTTAAAATAACTTCAGCTGCCTATACCTCTGGTTTTGTTTGATATGCGATGTTCACCGAAGATACCTGCTGCCTATGTATTATTTTGAAGGTCCTCTGCAGGCAGAACCCACTAGTTGTATGAAAAAAAAGTAATCATGTATGGCCTCTCTTAGATTTGTCCCCAGAACAAGAGGTAAGGGGAAATCTTCTAATGGGGACACCCATTTCAGGAACAAATTAAAAAAAAAATGGTATGTAGGAGCAACAAGTAGGCCACCCGGATATACAGTGGTGAAAATAATTATTTGATCCCTTGCAGATTTTGTAAGTTTGCCCATTTACAAAAAATGAAGGGTCTATCATTGTTATCATAGGTGTATTTGAAACAGAATATCAACCAAAACCCCAGAAAAAACACATAACAAAAATGCTATAAATTAAAGTGGATGTAAACCCAAATTGTTTTTGATGTCATAATGTAGAGAATACGATTTCCTTTCATTTGAGCCTAGTCTTGCCACACCGATTTACTCGAGGCCTGAGCAATCCTCTTTTATTGTTCAGTTAGAGAAATCTTGACAAAGTCTTGAAAACTTTGTCAAAATGCCCCCTTGCTGTGAGTGACAGGTGATTTACATATCTCATGCACTAGCCTGAGACAGGTTATCATCAGATCACTGGATGTTCTACTTTGCCCAGCTCTGACTACATACATGTCCCCTAAATCACTTGTCTGTCTATAGTCTGCTGACTGTTCACTGCATCCCATGATGAGAAACATCCAGTCAAAACACAGTAAAGCCCCATACACACGGTCGGACAATCCGCGGACCAGGTCGGTCGGATCCTGTCCGTCATACTTTGTCTGATGTTGGTTTTGCGTACACACGGTCGGACAAAGTTGTCGGAAAATCCGATCATTCTGAACGTGGTGACGTTTGTTGCCTACGACGGGACTACGTAGAGGCTAGTAGCCAATAGCTTTGGTCTTGTAATGTGATCTGAGCATGCGTAGCACTTTGTCCGGTCGGACAACCGTACACACGATCGGATTTGGTGTGATCGGACCGTGTTGTCGGCAAATCTTTCCAACAGGAGATAAGACTTTGTCCGTCGGACAATCCGACGTACACTGTCCGATGGTGCATACACACGGTCTGATTTTTCAACAACATTGTCCGATCGGACAGAATCCATGAAAAAGTCCGACCGTGTGTATGGGGCTTAAAGCTGGGAGAGCTGGAGGGGAGGGGAGGGGGGTGTGAATTGTGAACTTTTTACACAGGATGTATGTAAATCACTTGTCACTCACAGCAAGGGGGTGTTTTTGACAAAGTTTTCAAGACTTTGTCAAGATTTCTCTAACTGAACAATAAAAGAGGATTGCTCAGGCCTCGAGTAAATCTGTGTGGCAAGACTGGGCTCAAATGAAATCTTATTCTCTACATTATGACATAAAAAAAATGTTTTTTGGGTTTACATCCACTTTAAGTTGCAGTTCAGTGAGTAAAAAAAATATTTGATCCCCAAGAAAAACACGACTTAGTACTTGGTGGAAAAACTCTTTTTGGCAAGCACAGAGGTAAGAAGTTGCTTGGTTACCAGGTTTGCACATATCTCAGGAGGGATTTTGGTCCACTCTTATTTACAGGTCTAGCACCAAGTGCAATAGGGGCCCCTATTGCACTTGCTGCATGTCTTTTCTCTCTGTATTTGGGAGGTTGGCAGTCTTTAAACACTCAATTCCCATAAATATTTTTTCTTCTTTACAGGTCTTCTCTAAATCCTTAAGGTTTCTTGGCTGCCTCTTGGCAACTTGAAGTTTCAGCTCCCTTCATACATTTTCTATAGGTGTAAGGTCTGGAGACTGATTAGGCCACTCCATGACTTTAATGTGTTTCTTCTTGAGCCCCTCCTTTGTTGACTTGGCGGTATGTTTTGGGTCATTGTCATGCTGGAAGACCCATACACAGCCCATCTTTAGTGTTCTGGCTGAGGGAAGAAGGTTCTCATCCAAGATTTTACAATACATGGCCCTGTCCATTGGCCCCTCAATTTGGCAAAGTCGGTCTGTACCTTTAGCAGAGAAACAACCCCAAAGCATAATATTTCCACCTCCTTGCTTGACTGTAGGGATGGTGTTCTTAGGGTCATACTTATTTTACTCATTGAACTGCAACTCAATTTATAACATTTGTATCATGTGTTTTTTCTGGACTTTTGGTTGATATTCTGTCTCATCATATAAAAAACACCTATGATCAAAATTATAGATCCTTCATTTCTTTTTAAGTGGGCAAACTTACTAAATCTGCAGGGGATCAAATAATTATTTCCCCCCCCCCCCCCCCCACACTATATACAGTATATAGAAACAATCTACATGATAAAAATCTATCTAACGATAGGGATAAAGAGGTATTGCAGCTCCATAGCAGGTAAAGGAAATCCTAACGGCAAAAAAAATAAAAAAATAAAAAAAGGTCTTGTGCATTAAAGCAGTAGGTAATTTTAAGAAAGAAAAAAAAAAGCAAACCCTGCAAGGCAAAGGTATAATGTGCTAGTATGAATAGCATACTAGCACATTATGAAAGACTTACCTTGAAACCAGGCACTGCAGAGGTTTCCATATTCCATAACGATCTGCTTCCTTTCTAATTCTTCCATCCAAAAAAAACAAAAAAATCTTCCAGGGCATGCAGCCGCTCAAGGCTGTTACCATAACGTGACAAAAATGAAACTGCATGCCAGGTTTATTGGTTGGTACTGTGGTCAAATGTGACCCATTTAAAGAGGGAGACGGTCAAAACATTTTTTTTTTAAAAGTCAGCAGCTACAAATACTGCAACTGCTGACTTTAAACTGCTGACTTTAAAATAAGGACACTTACCTGTCACAGGGTCCAGCGATGTCGGCACCCGAGGCCAAGCTGCCCCTCGGTCCTCATATGCTGCCGCCGCCATCTTGGGTATGGGAATCAGGAAATGAAGCCTTTCGGCTTCCCTTCCCTGTTCCCTACTGCGCATGCGCGAGTCGCGCAATATAATAGGAATGCTCCGCGCTGATTCTGTGACCCGTGTGTGCGTCGGGACAGGAAGAGGCAAAGACTCCTGTGGGAGTCTATGCCCCGGAAGTGGGTGCAAATACCTGTCTTAGACAGGTATCTGCACCCCCCTCCCCCCTGAAAGGTGCCAAATGTGACACCGGAGGGGGGGAGGGTTCCGATGAGTGGAAGTTCCACTTTAGGGTGGAATACCGCTTTAAGTGCATGTGGCCACCCTGCCCTGCAACCGTGCGCAATACACGGCGTTGCGGTGCGGTATGACACAACTTGCAGGGTTAACACAGGTCTGTTAAACATCCTCTGTATAGTGATCCACCACAGACCCTTTTCAAAGTGGCGCCCATATGAGCGAGCTCTTACAGCCTTCTTTATGTCTCTCTTTTAAAAGAGGTTCCAGTGCCTGACTGTGAACGGGATTCCAGATTCAGCACCACGGACAGAGCACGATGGAGAGGATTGTTCAAAGGAAACAGATGTTTCTAATATGCCATGTAAGTGTCAACTTTATAATTCAAGTTACATTCTCCGGAGATGGGGGAGCATGTCAACAACAAGCCTAGCACAGTGGGTTAGACAGCATACTTCAAACAGGATGACTGTCTTTGGCAAAAAGAACATTCTGTTACTAAATGAAAGCGAGTGTCTTTGCGGCGAGAATTATTCTGAGTCGGAAATAAACTGAAGATAAAAAGTGGCTCCAATGTGTGAAGCGTAATGTCAATTTCAAGATTTGTGAAGGGATAAAAAATGATATACTGTTTATATATATATATATATATATATATATATATATATATATATATATTAGAGCTGCACGATTCTGGATAAAATGAGAATCACTAATTCTTTTTGCTTAGAATAAAGACCATGATTCCCTCATAATGCTGAAGAACTTTTTTATTTTAAAGATTTAGAACCCCTGAAGGTTATCAAACAAGATGACAATAAAATAAGACATAATACTCTTTGCTTCAATCAAATTTCAAGAAATTTTATTAAAAATAGTGTAATGTGAAAAGAAATAAAAAAATGACCATTAAGTTATATTAGGGTCTTTTTTTTTTTTTTAGTACTCGCCGATACCAATTACTGATACCTACAGCAACTTTTTTGCTTACACTTCAGCTGTCAGCAATGGTACAAAGCATTGAAAAGTTATTTTGCAAATGAAACCATTTGTTTATTTTTTATTTTGCGCTTTTTTTTATGTGAAACGTGTAAATATATGTTAAAGGTGTAGAAATCGTAATGAACAAAGCAAACAAAATGTTTTTTTAATTATTAATAGATTATAAAATAGAAATAAAAAATAAAAAAATCAACAGGATAATACTAATTAAATGGAGAAGGAGAATAAGGTGTTAATAAGGCTGATTAGCATAAATTAGGGGTTAATAATGGGTTAAACAGAGGTATTTAATAGAAATAAAAAATAAAAAACATTTTTTTTTACTTGACAAGGTTGCTTTGAATTTTCTTCATTTACAGACAGTGATGTAAGTAACTGAGTTAAAATAAACTGAGTTACGTAACGCAGTTACTTTAGAGGGTAACGAGTAATCTAACTGATTACTTTTCCCCTCATGGTAACTCAGTTCCCATTACTTTGGCTTAGTTACCCCAATTACATCTACCGTCACTAGATGGCAGTAGTGTAATTCCGGTGTCCTGCCGAAAAAGTTCCCCCGCTGGATAAGGACCCCCTGTACTGCGCAGGCGCAGCGCTTGCGCAGTACGAAGGACTACGGAGCTTACGAAAATTGCCAAACCTAAACAGCTCTGAGTGAACTCTACACCGCGCAGGCGCAGTTAACATGTAATTGTACGAGGCGATGCCGCACGCTCCTGATGCTCGTGCTACTCTGCAAGGGCCGTCTATCGTGTAACTAAGGGGCGGGTCTAGTATTACTGTAACCAAGGGGCGCATTTATTATTATTGTTATATATGGAGCTCTGCCCATTAATTTAACATTCACCCTCTTCTGTAGCCATCCGCCCCTTACACGATATAATAATAATAGACCCGTCCCTTGCTTACACGCTATAACAGATCTGCCCCTTGGTTAGAGTAGTAATAGAGCAGCCCCTTGGTTACACGATATATAACAATAATAATAAATGCGCCCCTTGGTTACAGTAATACTAAACCCGCCCCTTAGTTATACATATAGAATATTAAAAAAAAAATGTCAGTTACTTTGCTGCGTAACTAATTACTTTTTCAATGTAGTAACTGAGTTACTAACGCCATTACTTTTTGGGAGAAGTAATTTGTAACTTAACTAATTACTTTTTTAAAGTAAGATGACCAACACTGTTTACAGACTGCATTTCATCCCTTAGATCTGTAAATGAAACAGTAACTCAAATAACCACTTGTTACAACCAAGGTATGCAGAATACCATCTCTGAATGCACAACGCATTGAACCTTGAATTAGATGGGCTACAGCAGCAGAAGACTACACCGGGTGCCACTCCTGTCAGCTAAGAACAGGAACTGAGACTACAATTCGCACATGCTCACCAAAATCGGACAATAGAAGATTGGAAAAAACATTGCCTGGTCTGAAGAGTCTCGATATCAGCTGCGACCTTCAGATAGTTGGGTCAGAATTTGGCATAAACAACATGAAAGCATGGATCCATCCTGCCTTGTATTAACAGTTCAGGCTGATGGTGGTGTAATGGTGTGGGGGATATTTTCTTGGCACACCTTAGTACCAATTGAGCATTGTTTAAACGCCATGGCCTACCTGAGTATTGTTGCTGACCATGTCGATCCCTTTATGACTACAGTGTACCCATCTTCTGATCTCTCCTTCCAGCAGGATAATGCACCATGTCACAAAGCTCAAATTATCTCATCACTGGTTTCTTGAACATGGCAATGAGGTCACTGTACTCCAATGGCCTCCACAGTCACCAGATCTCAATCCAATAGAGAACCTTTGGGATCTGGTGGAACGGAAGATTCACATCATGAATGTGCAGCCAACAAATCTGCAGCAACCGCGTTATCCTATCATGTTAATATGGATCAAAACCTCTGAGGAATGTTTCCAACACCTTGTTGAATCTATTCCACAAAGAATTACGGCAGTTCTTAAAGTGGTGTTGCCATAAAAAAAGAATTGTTGGAAATTATTTTTTTTTATTCACCTCTAAATGCCTGTTGCTAGGGGGTCCCTCGCAGTCTGCCACCTTCAGTGCCCGGGCACTGACATCACTTCCCCTTCGGCGCCGCACAGTCATCTGGGGCCTGTCACGTGTTCCAGATGACTGAGCGTCGTACCACGGCGCGAGCGGAGCGGGGAACGAGGGGGGGCTTTGTTCCCCCGCATCGCTGGACCCTGGGACAGGTAAGTGTCCGATTATTAAAAGTCAGCAGCTGCAGTATTTGTAGCTGCTGACTTTTAAAAATAAAATTTTAGGGGGCACCCCACTTAAAGGCAAAAGGGGGTCCAACCCGGTACTAGCAAGGTGTACCTAATAAAGTGAATGTCTCAATAGATAACATATATATAGCGGGGGTGGTGTACTCTATTTATGGTGAGGAGTGCTATATGTATAACTGTCGGGTATGAGGGGTAAGGTAGTCTATATACAGTTGTTTGCATACCTACCAACTTTTTGAGATGGGAACGAGGGACACCTATTAGCAAAAGTATGTTGGCAAAGGACACACCCCCTGTCACGCCCTCTTAAAGGAGAATTATACAAATAAAAATGATTAGTTAAACCCACAATTGCTTTTTTTTTTACCACTACTATTCCTTTACACTGGCATTTGAAATTTACAAATGCAGCCATTTAGAAATTGTATGAAAGGTTTAGCACTGTGAGACACTTTGAAAGTTAAAAAATGCATTTTATATACAACTATATAAATCAAACCAAAATGAGGGACAGATGAAGAGGAAAGAGGGACAGATGCATATTGTTCCAAATCAGGGACAGTCCCTTGAAATCAGGGACAGTTAGGAACTATGTGTTTGGTATGGGGGTTATTGTAAAAATGGCTGCTTGGTATGGGGGAGGGGTTGTGTAAATGTGATTGCTGGGTATGGCTGGGGCAGAGCTGAAATGATACAATGCTTCACGAATGGAAACCCGCAGAGGGCTCCATCTGCTGGCCAGACAGAGCACTATATAATATTATTATGTAATATATTTACTTGACCAAACAAAATTAAGATGTTGCTTTTGTAGCCCTCTTGATAATAAATAAAGAACATATACAGTATAAAAAAAAAAACACTATATGTCCCCTTTAAGTACCCAGTAATAAAAGGTATAATATTTCAGCCACACAAGGCAAAGTGCAGCAAAGAAGCCAATATATTCCAAACAATCTCCAGCCGCACAACAAACACGATTTCCAGAGGATTGGAAGAGAGCAATAATAACTGACATGTTTCAGGTTCATACCGGCAGCAATAACTAATAATGTCAGGAGAGGACAGTTCTTCATTACATTCACTGGCCTGGTGCTGTAGTGCAGCTCAATGTTTATCACATACCGGAATAAAGAACAGGAGACACAATACCAGGAATGAATGTGGTCAGAGGTCAGAGGTCGGGGGATCGCCCAGTGTTTGTTGCACCATGGAAGGACGTCCAAAATTATTTACAAACTTTATGGCAGAGCAAAGGAGGCAAGAGTACCTGTCTAAGAGAGGCCACTCACAGCTTTTATTGTTACACTAAGAAAAACAAACATTAAATAAAACCTGCTTCCCATTTGCTCCACTCACTGCAGTTTAACCACTTAAGGACCGAGCCTCTTTCTGAGATTTGCTAGAACCCCCAAACATTATACATTTTTTTCTAACACCCTAGAGAATAAAATGGCTGTCGTTGCAATACTTTTTTCTGTCACACTGTATTTGCACAGCGCTCTTAGAAGCGCACTTTTTTTTTTTTTTAAATACACTTTTTTGAATTTAAAAATAAGACAACAGTAGCCCAATTTTTTTATAATGTGAAACGCCGAGTAAATTGATATCCAACATGTCACGCTTCAAAATTGCACCCGCTCTTGGAATGGGGACAAACTTTTACCCTTAAAAATCTCCATAGGCGATGTTAAAAGAAATTCTACAGGTTGCATGTTTTAAGTTACAGAGGAGGTCTAGGGCTAGAATTATTGCTCTCGCTCTACCGATCGTGGCGATACCTCACATGTGTGGTGAACACCGTTTTCATATGTGGGCGCTAGTCACGTATGCGTTCGCTTCTGCACGCAATCTCGTTGGGACGGGGCACGTTTAAATATTTTTTTTCTTATTTATTTTACCTTTTTTTTTTTAATTTTACACTGTTTTTTAATAAAAAAAAAATTGTGTCAATTTTATTCCTATTACAAGCAATGTACACATCCCTTGTAATAAAAAAAAGCATGACAGGACCTCTTACAGAGAGATCTGGGGTTAAAATGCAATAAAAGAAAATGAAAAATAAATTTGTAATAAAAAAAAAAATGGCCAGGCAGGGGACAGACGCGATCGTCTCTGCTGCTGCCGACGGCTCCGGTAAGCGGCGGATGGCACTGGATCGTGGCGGGAGGGGGCCCACAGTTAGAATGCCGGCACCACCGAGCGGAGGGGGGAATGAGCGGGGCTTCGTTCCCCCGCATCGCTGGACCCTGGGACAGGTAAGTGTTTTAAAAGTCAGCAGCTATATTTGTAGCTGCTGATCTTTATTTATTTTCTTCATTATTATACAAAATACATTCTTTACTTACATAGTACATATATTAAGAAAAAAAAAGGGAAAGAACATTTTTTTTTTTTTTTCTCCACTTCTCACACTTTACATATTACGCCACCAGGAGTACTCTTCAACCTTTCACCCCTTTTTATCTTTCCCAACCTTCCCTCTTGACGCCCGTCCTATTCCCCTTCCCACTCCCTCCCCTCACCTCATAGTGGATTTTCCAATTTATCCAACCATGGTCTCCACATAGTTTCAAACTCTCTCAGATTTCCTCTCCTTATGTACACTGTTCTTTCTTTCCATACTGTTTCTGTTGTTAACCTTATCCATTCTCCTACCGTTGGGGGTTTCTCAGCCTGCCACCTCTGCGCTATTAACTTTCTCGCCTGGAACAAACCTCTCATTACAGTGTTGATTACAGAGGGACCACCATTTATCCCCTCATCCAATCCCAGTATACACAGTCTGGGGTTCATTTCCAGTCTAACTTCTAATACGGTGTTCAGGATACTAAGGATTTCAGTCCAGTAACGGTGCAGTTTTGGGCACTTCCATACCATATGTGCTAAATCCCCAGTATCCTGGCACCTAGGACACCTGGCATCTGTTCTCAATCCAAACTCATATAGTCTCTTAGGTGTATAATATGTCCTGTGTAACAACATCAAGTATGAGACCTTCTGAGCAGGCGAGACCGATACCACGTGTCCTTTCTCCAATATCCTCATCCACTGTTCATCTGAGAACGTTCCAAATTCTTTCTCCCATTTCCCCCTACACTTAAGCTGTTCTGGATTTTCTATGCTACCTTCGCATATGTGTGCATAGATTTCTGCTATAAATCCTCTACTCTTATTTTGGGAGCCTATTCTTTGGTACACTGGAGAGTTGTTCCAAATTGGATCTTGATTCTTAAATTGACTATTTAAAGCGTGTCTAATTTGTAGGTATTTATAAAAGGAGTGTTTGGGTATATCATATTCCACTCGCAGTGCAGTAAATGTCTTCAATACCTTGCCCTCGTACATCTGTGCCAACTTATCTATCCCTTTTATTTCCCACTCCCTAATTTTCCCCATCTTTTCTACCTCCTGTAAGTTTTTATTATTCCAGAGGGGGGTGTATTTTGTCATACCCTCTAACCCTTTTACTACTTTTACTGCCTTCCACACTTTTAAGGCCAGTCTCACCGTGGGGATTCTGTAAAGAAAGGAGTTTGCCTCGAGGGCTTCTACTATTGATTTGTGCGGGGTTCCTGCAATCATTAATTCCTTGTTGCTTCCTCCTGTCATAGTTCCTAGATGTTGCAGTTGGGCTGCTAGGAAGTAGCTCCGTGGATGCGGTACTGCCATTCCTCCCTTTCTTGTTGCTAATTGTAGTGTTTGTAACCCAATCCTAGGCTGACCTCCCTTCCATATAAGTTCCCTAAACAACGTGTCTATCTTTCTGAACCATTTTTTATCTATCCATATTGGACAGTTATGCAGCAGGTACAGAAGCTGTGGTTGCCATAACATTTTGATTAGGTTACACCTCCCTGCAATCGACAATGGGAGACGTCTCCAGATTGTAATTTTGCTTTTAAATCTGGCTAAAAGCGGTACTATATTATCATTTATGTAGTTGTTAGGGTTCCTTGTTATATATATGCCTAAGTATTTCATTTGTTCAACTACCTCTAGCTGTGAAATATCCTGTACGTTCTGGTTCCCTAAAGGATCTATAGGCAATAATGCAGATTTTTCCCAGTTTATGGTGAGTCCTGAGATTTTACCAAAGTCCGTGAGGATGTTCATCACCTGCCTGAGGGATTGCCCCGTATCCCCCAGGAAGAGGAGGACATCGTCCGCATACAGTGCAATTCTCTCTTCACCCCCTGCTCTTCGGAACCCCTGCATATTTGTGTTTGATCTAATTACACTTGCTAAGGGTTCCATTGCAAGCGCGAAGAGCAGGGGGGACAATGGGCAGCCCTGCCTTGTCCCTCTCTCCAATTGAATCCCCTCGGAGTACTCGCCATTAACCCTAATTTTGGCACTGGGACCCTTATACAGGGTTTTAATCCATTTAATAAACGAAGGACCAAATCCAAATTCCTTTAAGACTCGCCATAAATATCCCCACTCTAAGCTATCGAAAGCTTTGACCACATCTAACGCCATGATTGCCCTTGTACCCATGTTCTCTATTGGTATCTGTAAATTAAGGTACAGTCTCCTAATGTTCATACTAGTAGATCTACAGGGTATAAACCCTGTTTGGTCAGGATGTATTAATCTAGAGATAATTTTGTTTAATCTAATTGCCATTGCTTTAGCTAATATTTTAGCATCCGAGCAGAGTAGGGAAATCGGTCTATAAGACTTGGTCTCTAATGGGTCCTTCCCCTCTTTATGCAGAACTATTATCGTTGCCTCTGTCATAGACGTCGGCAACTTCCCCTCCTCCTTTGCCCAGTTTAATACCTTAAGAAGTTCTGGCAGTAGAATTTTCCCATATTGCTTATAGGTTTCCGCGGGGAGACCATCTGGTCCTGGTGATTTCTGATTGGCCATTTCTTTTACCGCCAGCTGGATTTCCTCCAGCGTTAACGGTGCCTCCATTGCCTCCCTCTCTTCTTCAGTGAGAGCGGCAATTTCAGCTTTTCTAAAAAACGTATCCGCTTCCCCTTCCTCCATCGTCCCCCGCGACCTGTATAATTTATCATAATATATTCTAAAAGTCTCTGTGATTACTGACGTCTTTAATGAGATTTCTCCTTTCTCCGTCCTAATCGCTGGGACGGTGGAGGGAGGGGAATTGGCTCTCACTAACTGTGCCAACATCTTTCCAACCTTTTCCCCCTCCCCATAAGCCACCTGTTTCTGAAACAGTCTTTTATTCTCTGATTTCCTAATAATTACTTCTTTGTATTCCTGTTGTTTAATTAACCATCTGCTTTGTCTTTCTGGGGTGGGGTCTTCAACGTATTCTCTTTCTGCTTTCATCAACTCCATCTTACTATTTTTCTCCCATTCTCTTGAGGATTTTTTGATTTTTGAGACTAATTGGATAAGGATACCTCGCAGATAGGCCTTCAGTGCATCCCACATTACTCCTCTTGTCACGGTCTCTTTATTAAACTCTATAAATTCTTCCAGTTTTAACAGCACCTCATTTGGATCCCCTATTATTTCGAACCAAACTGGGTTCATTTTCCATATTCTGGGAGGTCTTTTCCCTTCCAGATTCATTGAGACAATCAGCAGAGCATGATCTGATACCCCCCTAGGCTGATATTCTATGTCCCTTACTGTTTGACATGCTTCTCCATTTCCCAAAGCTAAATCAATCCTTGAAAGAGTAGAGTAGGAGCTTGAGAAACATGAGAATTGCAACACCCCCGGATTTCTCACTCTCCACATATCGAACAGCCCCACTTCTTGTAAGAACTGGTGTAATCGGCTCTCATCTACCTTCTGCCTCTGTATACCTAGAGGAAACCTGTCTAAGTTTTTATTAATAACCTCATTAAAGTCCCCTACTGCTATAACTGGTATCCCAGCTTTATCTGTTAAAAATTCCATTAGGCTATACATCACCTCAAGCTTAAACGGAGGGGGGATATAAATATTGGCAAGAACATATTCTCGGTTTTCTATTACACAATGCAGAAAAATATACCGTCCTTCCCTATCTATACTGGTCTGCCGACAGGTAAAACCCACCTCTTTCCTTACCATCACCGCCACCCCCCTTGAATAGGAGGTGTGTACCGAGTGGTATTGATGTTGATATTTTTTACTCTGATTTAGTAATTTAGTGTCTTGGGTTAGATGTGTTTCCTGTAGGCAGATCAATCCTACGTCGCTCCTTTCCAGGGTCTCTACCACAGCTGCTCTCTTAGCCGGTGTACCCAACCCCCGTACGTTCCAGGAGCCGATATTCAATACCCTAGTCTGCATAGACTATCAAGAAAAGGAAGCAGTAGAGAATGAGATCCCTATTGATGCAAAAAACAAAACGCCAAGGAGAGAGGGAGAAAAGAGAGGGAAAGAAGGGGGAAGGGGAAGAAAAAGAGAGAAAGAGACAGAAGTAAAAAAAAAAAAAAGAAAAAAGAAAAAAAAATAAAAAAAGAAGGGGAAAGAAAAGAGAACGCGAAGAGGAGTTTTTAACAAGAGGGAAAAACCCTTGTGAAAAAAAAAAACCAAGAGAAAAAAAAAAAAAAAAAATATATAAAATCCTTTGCCTATCTTAATATTTCCCGCTAAGTGAAAAAATGTGATTGTTTCTCCAAATATTTGTTTATCAGTGTTTTTTTCCTTTTTTTTTTTCTTTTTCCTTACCCAAATTTTACATCGTGTCTTAATGTTTCTTTTTAAGTGAGAGAATGTGAAACTTTCTTCCAAATATTTATCTGTAAGTGTTTTTTGCTTGCCGCTTACTTCCATATAAGTTATATATTTTTTCCATTTTTTACATCGATAACCCCAGTTCCCCCCTCCCCCCATATACCTTTCTAGGTTATCCCTAGGGACTTTTTTTGTGACCGTTACCAAACCTCCCATACCTACCACCCTCCCCTCGCCCTCCCCCTCTCTTATATACAAACCCACTCCCACCCTCCACCCTCCTCCCTCCCCTACCCTACACCCATCAAAAACTATATTTTTATCCTTACCCCCACCAATCATATCCTCCCTGTCGTGCTATGTGGCACCCACCACCCTCCGCTCCGTATATATACACACTAAACATCTCTGAAACACACATCTCTGAAACACATCCCTTCCCATCCCTCTATGTTTGTTCCTTTTCCCTTAACCTTATTATCCCCTCATTTTGGTTATTAATTGATCTTTTCTATCCTCCAGCCATGTTGTCACACTTGCGGGGGAATCAAAAAAAAAGGTCTCTCCCAAAGCTACCACACGTAGCCGGGCTGGGTACAATAATGCGTAGATGACATCAAATTTCTGGAGTCTACGTTTCACTTCTATAAAATCTGCTCTACGCTTCTGTAAGTCGGGTGAAAAATCAGGATACAGTGAAACTTTAACTCCATTAAAAAAAATGTTCCCCATCTCTCTAGCCCTGCGGAGAAGCGTAACTTTATCTTTAAAGTTCAAAAATTTCATTAGCATAGATCTAGGGAATCCTCCTTGGGGTGGAGGTCTGGACGGAACTCTATGCGCCCTTTCAACCGAGAATTGTTGTGAGAATGTCTCTCTTCCAAATACTTCAATGAGCCATTTTTCCATGAATACGATCGGGTCGGATCCTTCACTCTTTTCTGGTAGGCCTACCAGCCTCACATTATCCCTTCGGAGTCTGTTTTCCAGATCGTCCAGTTTTCCTGCAAATTTATCCGACCGCTCTTTTAAACTTTTAACCTCTTGATTTAATGGGTACATGTCATCCTCGATTTGACTAATTCTCCCTTCAGTTGCTGTTATTCTGTCAGCTGTCTTTTCAAGCTCCTGGCGCATCAAGGACAGTTCATCTTTAACATTTTTCATTTGGCCACATAATTCCCCTAGGGAATGTTTGCATATATTAACCGCCGTCAATACGTCTTTTAGTGTCGGCTCTGCTTCTACCATTGATGCTTGAACCGAGGCCAGTTCTGATTTCCCCGGGACCCCCAGAATTTTGTTAGTTGAATTTTTTGCTGGGGCCCCTACTGGGTTGTTTGGTTGTCCTTGGCTCTTTCTATCAGTTGGCATTTTAGCCTGGGGTTGCTGTCCCCCTTTAGCTGGGGTGTGATCTGGGGTGTGAGCATACTTTTCCAGCTTTGCTGCAGCTGATGCCCCATTTGTTGTTGTGGGTTGAACCCCCTTTTCCTTGTCTTTATCTTTAGCTGATCTTAATGATTGTGTCCCGACATTCTCCTGGTTAGCCTGCTCATCCATTCTCCTCCTGGCTGACATATTGCCACACCAAACTCCCCCTAAATCTAATCTCACCAGATGATGGATTTGGAATAGATTTACAAAGGGTAGTCCTTTTAATTGCAGGAAGACAAGCCCAACATACAGCTTACAACTTGCCAATGGACCGTCCCCTATTCACGGTTAGAGAGGGCCAGGTATGTATGTAGGTGTACAGCTTCTATTTATATTTTACAAAGGAACAATCTTTGTGCCCATTCTATTCATAGCGAAGAAGGTCAGGCCCGTAGGCAGTTATTTTTAGCATATGGCAATCCTCTGGTTACAGGAGAGAAACAAATCTCGTATATAAATTGCAGCGTGCAGCCTGTGTTGGTTATAGTTAAATAGTAAACAGATGCGTATGTTCAGCAAGTACACTGCTAATCCTTCCAAAAAAAAAAAAAAAAAAAAAAAAAAAAAAAAATGCACCGTTTGCAATTTTGCGAATAGAAGTCCCTTAAATTGTAATTAAGAGGAAGCAGAGCATATATGTAAGAGCCGTCCTGAACTTTCCGTTAAAGGAGAACCAATGGTATATGCATATCAGCCCAGCCTGAGTTTTTAACAGTAAGACAGTCCTCAAGTTGCAGTTTAGCAATTTAGCAAAAGCACATATATACAGCACAGCACTGTTTGTATTCTGAGCAGCGAAGCAATCTTCAAATTTGTAGTTTTAGGAAAGAGCCCAGCATATATGCACCCCCCAACAGTACTTAAAAAAAAAAAGGGGAGGCAGTCCTTATCCGCTAAGGATGAAGCCCGGCAGAATTACATAGCACGCCATAGCCTATATATTTTTTGGGCAGTGGAATAACCCTCAGAGAACCAGGGATATGGAAACAGCACACAGTTTATATTCTGCCTTGAGATTTCCTTTAGAAAGGAGTAGACATATATGCTCAGTATTAAGTTTACACAGAAAAAAGGAGACGGATGTCTCTGCTCTGCTTGCAACCAGGAAAAAAAAAAAAAAAAAAAAAAAAAAAAAAAAAACCAGCACAGATGCCTAACCTGGCACACAGCTTATATTATTTCTTGCAAAGTAACAGTCCTCAATCTGCCTTTTAAGAAGGAATCCGGTATATATACATAGCACCCACAGAGACAGTCCTTCAATTGTATCAATTGTATTAGGAAGTGGACATGAACTTATGCACAGCTCCCAGTATATTACCCTCTCACCTTCTCTTTGTTAGTTTGGGGGAGACTTCCGAGGCAGGGGTTTCACAGGCATCCAGAGAGTCCCTTGGATTCCTTAGAGTTTTCTCTACTCGTTCTGCTGCACCAGCCGTCTCGGAAAGCCGGTCTGTCAGTTTAAATCTCCCGCCGCTCTCACTCCTCCAGCGCGAGCGGCGAGCCGGAGACGGCGTGTGACGTCACCTTCGGCTTGGCTATCGGATTCGGATTCGGCTGTCTCAGCGACGGCGATGCTATGCTAGGCAGCCCCGCAGCCCCGCTCGGGCTGGTTTCAGAGACTCCCCGGGAATCCTGGGCTGTACGCCGTCACAGAGGGCTAGCAGGGATGGGAATAGTCAGACTTCATAGAGGCTTCATAACGGACCAGTACTCCAGCATTTAAGCGATCGGGCGGATCGGGCGGAGGGTGGAGGAGCTCACACAGACGCTCACACACTCCTCACTCACCACACCTCAGGTAAGTGACACATAATGGAGTCCATTATGCTTTACCTTTGCAGGGAAACAAAGAGGAAGTAAACCCATCACAATTGAGCACAATAAAATAAAGCCACCCCAGATAACTATTTGTTACAACTTTCAATGCTGCTGAGTCCTGCTTTCCCAGTGCTGCTTCCCTGAACTTCTGGCGTTAACATGAAAGAGCATGGCACCAGCTTAAGCTAGAACATAGGCAAGGATTAAAAGATAAAGCAGTAAACGATTAAGGACTCTTTAACACGAGCAGCCAGGGGGCAGAAAAACCTGGTGGTTGAGTTAAAATTTGTAAAGCCTCTCAACTCCCCAGCTTAACACTGACATGAAGCTACACAGGACTGTACAGCTGCTGCGCTGAAAATGAAACAGCATGTCGCATTTCGCATTAGCCAAAAAAAAAGCGTAAAAAACGCATCAAATACGCAAAAAGTTCAGGAAAAAACGCATCAACTGCAACCTGCAAAGATGTGAACTTAGCCTAAAGCCAAAACCTTTTTATTGTTAATTTCCTGTTAGTGGATCCCGATCTCTGTCCCATTGAGGATATTTCCCTTCCTTCTGTAATCAAGAAAAAGTATAGATAAAAGAAAATCACCTATAGGTATAATGCTGGAAACCTTCGCCACATCCCAGAACAAAAGAGAAAATTGCAAAAGGGGTGCCCCGGGGGATTTTAATGGGCAAAGGATGTTAACCAGAAAAAGGAGTAACAAGCGTATAAATATATACAAAATGTATTAAATACAAAACAGTAGTAAAGTAGGTACATAGGTTTATATAAACCTAAAAACAAATTAGTCAGACTGTATAGTTACATAACATCTATATACCAAAACACACAGTTGATCTCATGGTAGGAGGTCAAATGGAGTGTGTGTGCATAGAAGTCCCTAGGGACTTTACTACTGTTTTATATTTAATACATTTTGTATATTTTTATACGCTTGTTACTCCTTTTTCTGGTTAACATCCTTTGCCCATAAAGGGCAAATTCCTTCTGTAATCATAACACATTTCCTGACCTAATGTGACAACACTGCTCATCCATGTGAGAGTGAGAATTGTCAACATAGGGGAAAGATAGAAAAAGAAAAAGAAATGCAGCCACCACATTTTAAGTATTTGTTAATGCACACCTATTAGTCACTGGCAGCCCCTCCAATATATTACAGCTGAGCACACTATATATCTTTTCCAAAAACGAGCATTGTAAACAGCTATTTAGAGCTGTCTTCAGGCCGGTCACATGACCCGCGGCCGCTTTTCAGCTCCGATGGATACTGCAGGAGGGGCCGTGATCTCCCTCTGAGGTCAGCCGGGTGAGATCACGTGGCCGCTCAGCCTCTCCTGCAGATGCCTTGTCTCGGAGCTGTACAGCGGACGCGAGTCACATGACTGGCCTGAAGACAGCTCTGAATAGCTACTGTACATACAACGCTCATTTTTGGAAAAGATATATAGTGTGGTCTGCCCTAATTATTGGAGGGGCTGCCAGTAACCAATCAATATTTTTTTCGATATGTGCTAATAGCGGCAGGGGGGGCGGATAGATGGAAAAAAAAAACACAAAAAGAAGGTGACAGGGAAGGGAAGAGGGAATGAGGGGGAGAGATGAGAGCAAAGCAGGGCTGCATATGACGGAGGGACGCACTCTGACCACGGTGGTCAGGGCTCAGCAGCCCTGATATTCATGGTCAGTACAGAGAGGGGATACAGGAAGTGGCAGGTTCAGGGAGTTTTTTATTTTTTTTTACAATTTAGAGGGGGCAGATTACACAGCACAAGCACTGTGCTGTTTAATCTGCTTTAAGGGACCAGGATATATACTGTATAAAAAAACATTTTTGGGGTTAACAAACACTTTAAGGACTGAAAAGCTGCAATATATTATATTTTTGTGCGTGGGTTAAGATACACGTCAGGTTCCATTTTTCCAGCATGGTACTATATAAAGGCTGACATATGGCTGCTGTGGGTAGGACAGCCTCCTAATAATAAAAACATTAAGCACACAGCAGCTGACCTAGGACAATATATTTTCCCTCTCCGCCTGAAGAAGGTTGTTAGTCACAGAACGCTTGTGTGGCTGCGGTGTCAAAGCCGGGTTAAATGTATTTTCAAATTGTTTGTGTGTGAGTGACAAATGAGAATTTTACTGCATAGAACTGAGAACCAAATAACTACAGCCCTCTCTATATATAAAACACATGCATACACAAGAAATACACACATGCACTAAGCAATTTAAAGTGAATGCAAAACCCAATTATGACTAATTTATGTCAGTATGCAATGTATATTTGCTGTTTTTTTTTTTTTTTTTTCATTTAGAAAGTAAATTGTAATTTTATTCAGGCCATACAATAGTTAAAAAAAATTATTTATTCATTTATTTTTAGCAGCCCAAACACATTCATTTTATGTACAGGTTTTTTTGTTAATAAACACACTTTGGGTGACTGCAGCAGATGAATATTGTTGGAGTTTTTTTTTTATTTATTTAATTTATTTCAATTTTTTTTAAATGTATTTCTCTTTATTTTTATTTTTCTGGCAGCACATAGGTATTTATTGGTTGATAATGTACATAACCTTTAATTGTTATTTTCAATCTTTGTAATTTAAAACGTATTAAAAGAAATCCTGTTAACCGTGATATAAAGGTTCTTGTTCGGGCACTTCCTGCTGTGGGCATACATCGCTCCGTTGCCCCTCGTTTTCTCATGCGGTGCCACTTTGAAATATGTGCCTCGAGTGAGAACTATAAGAAGCTATGCTGAAGCACATTTTTCAAGTATGTCCCCTTGTCACTATCAGAAAACATACCCTGGGAAATGTCATGCAGCCATCACTGGAGTGCATGTAGACAGTAATTGGCTGCAGGAAAGCTGCAGGAGATCAGCAGCACCAAGATGCAACAAAGAAAGAAAAAATGCAAAAACAAGTATTTTTTAAAAGGAAAAAAGAACATGACAATTATTTATGGTGCAGCAAACTAAATTTCATCCAGTTAGCAAAAAAAAAAAAAAAAAAAAAACGAAAACGAACGAAAAAATTCGTACATTCGTAACATTATTTTTTTTTTTGAATTGGTAATTTTCCGTGTCCCTTACAATGGTGCTGCTAAACGTACTTCGAATGGATTAAACAAAAAAATAACTTTTTTTTTCTATTCGTAACTATTCGTAACTTTTTTTTTTTTTTTCGATTTGTAGTTTTCTGTGTCTCTATTGAACAAAAAAATTCGTACATTCGTAACTTTTTTTTCGATTCGTAACTTTTTTTTTTCGATTCGTAACTTTTTTTTTCGATTCGTAAATTATTAAAATGTAATAATAGCATACACATTACATAAAATGATGAATTATGCTCCGATTACGAATCTACGAATGTTACGAATGTACGAATAAATACAAATGTGTCCGAAAATTAAACTAACGAAAAAACGAATCAACGAAAAAATAACTCTTACGAATGTACGAATCGTTACGAATACGAACACCGACGACTTACGAATGTCCGAATTGTTACGAATCCGAACACCGACGACTTACGAATGTACGAATCGTTACGAATCAACGGAAACGAAAAAAACGAAACGAAAAAAAACACATTTTTTTCAAAAACGAAAGAAAAAAAAAACAAATTTTGTTGTTGTGCACATGTCTACTAACAGCCACTCGGCTGTTATCCTAAGGCCCCTTTCACACTTGTGCGACTTCAAAGTCACGCGAATTTACTGTGATTTTGCCGCGATTTGAGGCCGCAACTTTTGCCGCGATATCAAGGAATGCCTGTGCAAGTGGCATCAAAATTGGACCAAAGTAGTGCAGGGACTACTTTGAAGTCGGAATGACTTGAAGTCGTACTAATATGAATGGCTATCATTGGAAATCATGGGGAACGACTTGTCATGCTACTTTGCAGTCCCAAATCGTGGGACAAGTCGTATAAGTGTGAAAGGCAGACACCCACAATTGCTGCCCGATATCCCAGCTGCAGGGCTGATCCTGGATGGTCTCCTGGTTCACAACCGGGATGATCGGTGCAGCAGGAGGGACAGCTATAAACACCAATCTCCCTGTATATCTGACAGCCGCTTCTCCTTCTCTCCCTACCGTAGCTGTCAGCTAAAAAGCTGTACAGGGAGATCGGATTCGGCTCCGATCGGGACTCTGATGTAAAATCCCAGAAGCAAAACCACAACGTCACTTCTGGTTTACTCGGCTGCCAATGGCGCCTACTTAAAAAAAAATTACAGTATCCAGAATCGCCGTTTTTGGCAATCGGAATACTTTTAAGTGCAAAAGAGGGATTTGGGGTCTTTTAGGCCCCCGATCCCTCCCTAAAGAGTACCTGTCACCACCTATTACTGTCACAAGGAATGTTTACATTCCTCGTGACAGCAATAAAAGTGATCAGATTTTATTTTATTTTTTAAAGGGACAATGTAAAAAAAATAAATTAATTAATAAATTAAAAACAAAAAAAATATGTTAAAGCGCCCCCGTCCCTCAAAGTCGCGCCCACAAATGTAAACGGTGCTCAAATCACACATGTGAGGTATCGCAGCAATCATCAGAGAGAGAGAGCAATAATTATAGCATTATAATTATAATAATTATAGCATAAGACCTATGGAGATTTTTAGGTACCGTATTTTGTCGCCATTCTACGAGTGTACGCAATTTCAAAGCATGACATGTTACATATCTATTACATCATCTTTCACATTATACAAAAAAGTGGGCTAACTTTACTGTTTAGTTAATTTTTCAATTCACGAAAGTGTATTTTTTCCCCAAAAAATGCATTTGAAAGACTGCTGCGCAAATACCGCATGACATACAATATTGCAACGATAACCATTTTATTCCCTAGGGTCTCTGCTAAAAAGATATATATAATGTTTAGGGGTTCTAAGTAATTTTCTAAAAGAAAATTGGGGTTTGAACTTGTAAGCAACAAATGTCAGAAATAGGCTTTAGGCGTGAAAGGGATAACAGGGGTGTCAAACTTAATTTTAAAGTGGGCTGCATTCGATTTCTGATTGTCTGCCTGTGATATCTGTTAAGCCCCATACACACTATCAGATTTTCTGCTGATTTTTTCCTTCAGATTTACCAAAACCATATAATATGAGGTCAAACCTTAGGAGTTTCAATGTGTATGCAATCAGGCAGGCCCTTTCACTACATGATTTTGGTAAATCTGAAGACAAAAATCAGCAGAAAATCTGATAGTGTGTATTGGGGCTTAAGACTATATAAATGTATGCAGGGCTTTTTCTCAGGTTACAGGTGCAGGAACTCAGCCACGCCAAATTGCGGGAGAATCTTAAAGGGGCAATAAATACAGGGAGTCCATTATGCATAGCTCCCAACTGTCCCTGATTTGGAGGGACTGTCCCTGATTTGGAGCAATGTCCCTCTGCCCCTCTTTCCCCCTCATTTTTCCCTCATTTTGGTCTGATCTATATAGATGTATATAAAATGCACTTTTTATCTATCAAAAAGTGTTTTCCAGGACGAAACCTTTCATCTGATTTCTAAATTGCTGCATTTGTAAATTCCAAAAGCCAATATAAAGGAATAGTAGTGGTAAAAAAAGCACTTGTGGGTTTAACGAATCTTGTTTTTTTTTGTTGTACAATTCTCCTTTAAGGGGGTGTGGCAAGGGGTGTGTCCTATATCTGCATACTTTTGCTAATAGGTGTCCCTCATTCCCATCTCAAAAAGTTGGGTGGTATGCATTATGTGTGGAGTACAGTGTTGAGGAGTGCGCTTCATACATAATGCAGGGTTTAGGGGTGAGCTGTGCACAGTGTGCAGGGTTCACCTCTCTTTCACAGGCTGTCCACCTCTCACTTCCACCCCTCCTACTGAGTGTGAGCACCACATGAAATGGCCTGGTGGACCAGATTCGGCCTGCGGGCCTTGTGTTTGAAACCATTAGTCTATATAATGTCTTTGTATGCTGTAGTAACATTACCCTTCACTGGAAACTCCCAAATTTAAAGAGGGTGTAAAGTCTCCATGTTTTTCACCTGAATACATTCTATGCATTCAGGTGAAAAACCTTCTGTGCTGCAGCTGCCCCAGAGCCCCCTTTTTCTTACCTGAGCCCGTCTGTTCCAGCGATGTGCACAAGCCCAGCGACTCCAGCCGCTGTCTCCATCCTCATTGGATAGATTGACAGCAGCAGGAACCATTGGCTCCTGCTGCTGTAAATCAAATCCAGGGGCACAGGGGGCGAGGCCAAGTCCTGCTGTCTGTGTCAATGGACGCAGCAGCGGGATTTGCGAGCATGCCCGCACAAGTGCCACCATGGAAAGTGGCTCATGGGGGGGCACACGATGAAGAGGAGGAGCCAGGAGTGCCGCCGGGGGACCCCAGAAGAAGAGGATCGGGGCTGCTCTGTGCAAAACCCTTGCACAGAGCAGGTAAGTATAACATGTTTATTTAAAAAAAAAAAGAAACCTGTACAATCACTTTAATTATTTGGAATGGTGTCCACTTTTGGCCATATATTGCATAAGAAGGCAGGGGCTTACGCCACCTATAATTTAAAGCTGAACTCTGTGCAAAACATTTTTCTCCCATGTAGTGGGGTTGTGCCGGCACTGCATGGGTCAACTGCTTGTTTGTGTCCACCTGCAAATGGCACTCCCCCATGATCCAGTGGTGGACTATCCCTGACATCCTCACGTCCAGAGCAGGTCTATTGGTGTTATGATGTCAGGAAAAGTCCACTGTACAAGACTGCTAGACAACGGGGGGGGGGGGGGGGGGTTCTTGTGCATGGAGAACCTGAGCATTAGGTAAGTATGTCTCCGTTCTCCAATCCCCGGCCTAAACAGTTCGGCTTTAAGCATAATTTTTTAACAGAATTCCCCAGTAAAAGGTTTTCAAGAAAGTTGTTTAATACCGTATATACTCAAGTATAAGACGAGATTTTCAGCACATTTTTTTGTGCTCAAAATTCCCACCTCGGCTTATACTGGAGTCAAGCACTTTTCTGCAGCAGAGAATGAAATTTTCTGACCTGACTTTGGGGCCCGTATCTCAGGGCCACTTGGTGCTAGGAACCCAAAATGTGGTGTGCAAACCCAGTGGAACTAGCATTACAACATATACAAAGATGGGGTTCCTAGCACCAAGTGGCCCCAAAATACGGGGCCCCAAAGTTGGGTCGGAAAATGTCATTCTCTGCTGCAGAAAAGTGCTTGACATTTTCCGAACCGACTTTGGGGCCCCGTCTCTCAGGGCCACTTGGTGCTAGGAACCCCAAATTTGGTATGCAAACTCAGTGGAACTAGCATTACAATATATACAGCACCAAGTAACCCCGAGATACGGGACACCAAAATCGGTCAACTGTGTCTATCTGCAGCAATGTCATTCCCGGGACCCTTTGGGTCCAGAGAACCAGCTAGGGGGCATTTAGGAACCCTTAACTACCAAGTTTGGGGGACCTATGGCTGCAAATGGGCACAGTGAGGCTGCAAATGGGCATTGTTGACCCTCTTTTCCACTTACAGTAGCTGCGCATTTCTCACCCTAGGCTTATACATGAGTCAATACGTTTTCCCATTTTTTTGTGGTAAAATTAGGTGCCTCGGCTTATATTCGGGTCGGCGTATACTCGAGTATATACGGTACTTTATAAATTCTTAATAACTTCAACATTCCTCAGACTGAGATTAAATAACGCTCGGATATATCAGACCTCACCTTAATGTACAATTTTTTTGGAACGCGCTGTAAGTCAAATTGTGCTTTCCTCAATAAGCGGCCAACATGACCTTCACAGACCCCCATAAATCCATCTCTGGAGATCTGCCTGGAATAGAATTCTAACCATGACACTTTGTAAATAAGGTTTCAGTGCAAGAAGCCATTATTTTCCTTCTACCCCCTCGTTCCCAACCCATCTAAACAGAGCCTCTGTGCTTTCACGTATGCAAAGAGGTTTTTTTCCCGCTGACATTAATCTGCCGCCTGACTGACAGCTTGATATCCTTTGCTGCCTTCATTTGGAAAGAAAATAACATTGCATTGTTATGCAGGTTCTTCGTTCTTGTCAACAGTGTACGGGCTTTGCCATTAATTTGCACGAGGTCTATCGCTGCAAGAATCTTCCCTTTATTTTATTCTGCCGGCGGGGAGCCTTGCAGCATAAATGGCATTAAATAGTATATATAGGAAAATCTTCTACAAGAACCTTCCTACATCCGTGAATTCCTAGGATCATACTAATCTCATCAGACCGGTGATTCCTAACTAATGCTAATACCTTTCAAAAGTAGATGTGAATTTAACTGAATTGCATATAGATTGCTAAAGCTTTCTATATCATAAACTGCCATTTAAAAGAAAAAAAAATACTTCTTTTCACTGTGTTTTTTATCCTTTGTTGCATTTCATTGGTGCTGATCTTTTGTAGCTTCTTTGCAACCATTTAGTGTCTCCATGCCCCTTAACAATGGCTGCATAGCATTTCTCATTGCTGATTACCTGATTGTGAAAACAGTGGACTATGTCTGTGTAATGAGTGTTGAAACAGCCACTTCATTGAAACCCATGGTAACAATCATGAGAAGGAAGTGTCACCAGCACACCAGGATCTCCAAAATTGGGTCCAAAACTTTAACCACTTCAGCCCTGGAAGATTTGGCTGCTGAATGACCGGGCCATTTTTTTTTATTCGCCACTGCATCGATTTAACTGACAATTGTGCGGTCGTGTGACGCTGTACCCTAACAAAATTGACGTCCTTTTTTTCCCACAAATAGAGATTTCTTTTGGTGGTATTTGATCGCCTCCACGGTTTTTATTTTTTTCGCTATAAACAAAAAAAGAGCGACAATTTTGAAAAAACACCTTTTGCTATAATAAATATTCCCATTTAAAAAAAAATATGTTTTCTCAGTTTAGGCCGATGTGTATTCTTCTACATATTTTTGGTAAGAAAAATCGCAATAAGCGTATATTGATTGGTTTGCGCAAAAGTTATAGCGTCTACAAAATAGGGGATAGATTTATAGCATTTTTATTAAAAAAAAAATTTGTTTTTACTAGTAATGACGGCGATCTGTGATTTTTATCGAGACTGCGACATTGTGGCGGACACATCGGACACTTTTGACACATTTATGGGACCATTGGCATTTATACAGCGATCACTGCTAGGGGGTGATCAAGGGGTTAACTGTGTTCCCTCTGTGTGTTTCTAACTGTAGGGGAAGGGAACTGACTAGAGGGGATGACAGATCATGATTCCTAGCTATTAGGAACCTCACGATCTGTCATTCCTCACAGAACAGAACAGGGGCGTGTGTGTGTTTACACACACGTCCCTGTTCTGCCTCTCGTGCCCGCGATTGCTCGTGGCCGGCGGTCATTGCGACCGTCGGCCACGAGCATCGGCACCCCCGCAGTGCCTGCTATCCCGATCCCGCGAGCCAACGTATAGCTACAATGATTCGCGGGATCGTGGCGACCTGCCGCAGTATAAAGACGGTGGCTGGTCGGCAAGCGGTTAATCACATAGTATAAAAAAATAAAGGCGACGTTTCAGAGCCACGCAGGACCCCTTCATCAGGCATGTGTCACATGCCTGATGAAGGGGTCCTGCGGGGCTCTGAAACGTCACTTATATTTTTTGATACTATGTGATTAAAGTTTTGAACCCAATTTGACACTTCCTTCTCATGATTGCAGTCGGTTCCAGCCGTTGGTCATTTCAGCACCCAATCTAAGTTACAGCCGTTTGTGCAGGAATGTGTGCGTTGGGAGTATTGCAATGGTGACAATTCTGGAACACAATTGAGAGACAGGGACACAGCGTTGTTGCCCTATAACAGAAAGTACCCAGACAAGGACTTTCATGGCAGGAGCACTAGGGAATATTTTAATGAAGCTGCAGATTTGAAAATATTGAAAATTACTTCTAAAATTAATTTTACTTTTTAAAGGAGAAGTATGGACAAAAAACAAAGCTGTCCCACATAGAGAACTGATTACATGCCTAGTCACTACTCAGCTCTTGGTCTTCTCAGAGCAGAGAGCAGTCACCGTTCTCCGCTCTGCCTCTCCATTGCTCACTGGAGCGCCAGGCTGGAAAGAGGCGGGCGCAGCTGAATCCGGTTCTCAGCCACACACTGAGAGCTGAAGCAGGCTGACAATCAGGCAGCTGGATGCATCCTGACAATATGGTCGGGATCCTTCCAGAGCCTGGAGTGGCTCTGTAACATTTGCTGAAAGTGGGCTTTAACCCACTGTTGGCTGATTATTGGTCATAGGATTTGATTGACAGCAACAGGAGCCTCCTGTGAGAAGAAGGGAGAGATAAGAGGCTAGTACTGCAGATGAACACAGCACTGGATTTAGATTGGGCTCGGGTAAGTATTTCAGGCGGGCCTGGGGGAAGCTGACATGGAAAGGCTTTTTTACTTTAATACAGATGTAGCACTGACCTCCGAAGGAGCTGCTGCTTTTATTTGGGCTTACCGTTACCTCACTTACTTGCTTGGGGTTCCCGTGGAAAGTGGCCCAAAGTAATGTTGAGACTGACACTGAATCCTCTTTTGGGTTGTTTATTTAGAAAAGAAGACAAAGTCTCGTAATAAAGGGTAGAGGGTTAAGGGTGAGTTCAGGTACTTAAGATTGCAGGGTGAAGATACTAGAAGAATCCAGAAAATATCACTGCTCCACAAACTTGATTTAATTACCCCCCGGATATACCTCTCTCACTAAGCCTAGCAGCCGGTAAGATAAGTACAAAGAAAATTGCGCTGGACTCAAATGCCTGGAAAATTAAGCAGCAACAACAAGTGCGATATAACACTAAAATGTAGGAAAAAATATAAAAGTTGCGCTAAAGGAATATACTATTGTGACATTAAACGGTATACCCGTGGGAAATGCTATGAACGCACAGAAGAAATTACCACAAATACATATTGTCAAACAATCTCCACATAAGTGAAAAAGTGCAATGTGTGAGTGAATTGCATCTGGTGGTTGTCCAAAAAACCTATAAATGAGAAAAAACATTCAACCAAAAAATGTTTGTGACAGTGTTCCTGTAAAAAAAGGAAAAGTTCAACCAAAAGAGATTTCAAGGTTGTCCAATGAGACTCCAATGAACGAATAGGTGTAGTCCATAGAGGTGATAGACAAGTGAATATAGTGACTGTATGGTTTTAAGGGAACCTCTTTATCCACCACCGCTAAGATTGCTCTCTTACCAGCTCCCAGAATGGTGAAAACAGATGGCTAATACCCAGCCAGGGCCTTTTCCTCTCCTCTCAGATCCTCTGTGGTGTCAATGGAAACATCAGCTGCTGTGTTGGGATCTCCAATCGTGGAACTCCAATGTGCAAACCCCCTTACTTCCGGTATCACAGTATGCACAGTAGGGACTCGGACATGGGGAAAAATAAAAACACCAAAAAAGGGGGATCATAGATAGGACCCGCTGGGGTAATTTATTGCGTAAAAATATTTAATAAAAAAGCACTCCAATGTGCATAAAAGTAGATGGGTATATAAAAATGCGGCCGGCCGGCTGCAACACTAAGCGTCCGTACTTCGTACGGGAACGCAACACTCGCAGTGACGTCAGCACGTCGCTCCTCCGACGTTTCGTCACGATGCGGACGTAATCATGGGCCGGTAAGATGCTTGGTAAAGTCTCAGCCACAGACTTGTAAGTTACACTTTAGCGTCACTGAGGGATTGGATGAACTTTAAAGAACTAACATATGGTACCAGTTTCTCTCAGTCGATCCGGTGATACCGTATGAATGTTGATCCAGGTTGCGTCCTTCAACTAAGTCTCCAGGCACCATCAGAGAAGCCAGCCTTGCGCACGGCCTTCTCCTGATCGAGTCCTCCCCTGGGGTACTTCAGTTGCTGGGCCTCTCTCTTCAGATGAGACGGCACTGGAGCTTCCCTTGGATCAGTAGGCTCCGAACTTCAGTCAGGCCTGTCCCTTCAGTTACATTGCCTCGGGCTAGCCAGCCCCGAAACGCAGGGTGCATGGTTCCGCACCCCAGGCTAGGAGGGCCACAGGGCTGGGTCAGGAGGACCACCAGAACCAAATAGACAGAAAATAATCCCCCCGCCAAAATGGCGTTGGTACCTTAAATACCACCCCCCAGAAATCACAGCAGGAGAACACTCCCACTGGGCTGGTTCCGAGAAATAAGTGGCATTCAATGCATCCAGCTAGCCTGCGTTTCTACCCTTGCCGGCGGTGACAGCGACATCTGCGGTCAAGGAGAACCCAGTGCAACCCAGCTGGACTGGTACTGAAACCAGAAATGTAGTGAAATCCTGAAGCCCAATTGTAGCTTCAGGCACCTTAATTTTCAAAAACAATAGCGCCTGCTCGTCAGGAGCCAGCGTTACACAGAGAAAACCTTTTACCTTTATAACCACAAAATCATTTTACACGACTGTGGTTTTGAGTCTCTGTTCACATCAGGGCAGTATTTTCCCATGACATGGAACTACACAGGAGATTTACTGCCCTCCAGTACAGTGTGGCTTTATAGAAATACATGTACCAGGTAAGCAGGGGATATGTCATTATTCCTGGGTTGTAAGTGATATGTTAAAGCCTACAGTAATGTTTTATTCATGGCAATAAAAGAGATGCCTTTTTTTTTCTTTACAAATATATTAGTTACCTGGTGCGTTTTTTAGAAAAAAGTGCAAGAGGATTATTTTTATAAAGGCACACTGTACTGTACTGGAAAGCACGATATTGGCTTAGTGGTTTTCACTTTGCAGCACTGGCTTCAAATCCCATCCAGGACACTATCTGCATGGAGTTTGCTTGCTCTCCTTGCACTCAGGTTGCCTCCCAAATGCCAAAGACATGCTGGTAGGTTATTTGGCTCCTGTCTAAATTGGCCCCAGTATGTGTATGTATGAATGTGAGATCGGGACCTTATATTGTATGCTCCAGGAGGGGAGGAACTGATGTGAATGTATAGTATGTAAAGCACTGCAAAAATTGCTGATGCTATACTGTATATTAATGCCTAGACATGTGCAATTTGTTTCGTCCTGAATTCGTTTTTTAACAAATTTTGACAAATTCGTTAATTCAGAACGAAAAACCCATTTAACAAATTTTTTTTTTTTGTAAATTCCAATATTCAAAAATTCGTAAATTCGAAATTAGAAAATCAGTAAAAAAAACAAAATTAGAAAATCTGAAATAATAACTAACTAATAATAAAAACTATTACTAACTATTAAATTATAGGTATTATTGGAATTTCCTTTTAAATTTGTCTGTTACGAATTTATCCGAAGTTACGAATTATCCGAAATAACAAATGCCGTATATAAGCAAATGGAACCTAATGAATTAATAATAATAAATAAATAACAACAATAATAACCAATTTTTTTTTATTATTTATTATTATTATTATTATTATTAATAATAACAATTTGTTCCGTTACATTTGTTTAGATACAGCATTCGTTATTTCAGATAATTCGTAACTTCGGATAAATTTGTATTCATTATGTTCACTAACAGCCAAATTTGAAAGGAAATTCCAATACCTATAATTTAATAGTTAGTTAGTTAGTTATTCTTTAAAATTTTCAGATTTTCTTTCTTATTTTCGAATTTTCAAATTTATGAATTTTCAAATTTATGAATTTTCAAATTTATGAATTTTCAAATTTACGAATTTACAAATTTTCTAATTTATGAATTTACAATTGCAATCATAACGAATGACCCGAAAAACAAAAAAAAACAAATGAAACGAAAACAAAAGCAAACAAACTTTTCAGCAGTGCGCATGTCTATTAATGCCTATGTTAATAAGTGTTATTTTTTTAAAGTAATATTAAAGCTTACTAAACCTGATTCAGGAAATTTGAGCTGGGCACATATATCTACAGTGTTTTCTTATCTCTCTTCAAATCCCTAAGTCCCATGGCTTTCTCCTGCTCGGTTCTTCTGTTATCAGCATGATAACTTCTGACAAGTTCTCTGTCGACTATGACCGCAGACAAAGCCTCAGACTTTTGTCCGAAGGGCGTTGGCCAAAAACTTGTCTTGCATACAAACGGCACACAATTGTCGGCCATCAAACACGAACGTAGTGACATACTAGATGTATTACAAGACGATAAAGAGGAAGTTCAATTGTCAGGCGCCACCCTTTGGGCCCTTTCTGCTAATTTCGTGTTAGTAGAAGTTTGGTGAGTGTTGATTCACGCTTTTAATTTTGCCGTTCGTCGACCAGACATGTTGCGGAATAGGAGGAGATAACGTGTTATTTATTATTGGACTTGGAGTTATTGCTTTGACCCAAGACCAGTCCAGGAACAGGAGGAGGAGGATTTCTTGGACCAAAAATTGGTTGTCATATTCCTTTGCTTCGGGAGCTCCAGGAGAATAATCCGGATGATTTTCGGAATTATCTCTGGATGACGGACCCCTGCTTTCAGCAACTCTTGGCATTGTTGACCCCCTATTTTAAGAAGCAGGACACATACATGAGGCTTTTATTTTATCTTTTGGTTGAATAATGATTTGATTTGTTATATTTTCTATATTTTTGGATGCATAGAAATTTTAAAGCCTGCCATTCAACAATTGTCCACGGAAAATCCGACGACAATTGTCTTATGGAGCGTACAAACGGTCAGATTTTCCGCCAACAGGCTCTCATCACACAATTCCCATCGGAAAATCCGATCGTGTGTACAACAAGGCTTTAGGAATGGAGTTGTGCTGTGCACACTGACTCTAAGGAATGGAGGTGAGCTGTGCACATGGACTCTAAAGCCCCATACACACGGTCGGATTTTCCGACGGAAAATGTCCTATCGGACAATGTTGTCGGAAATTCCGACCGTGTGTAGGCTTCATCGGACATTTTCCATCGGATTTTCCAACGGACAAAGTTTTATCTCCTGCTCTCAAATTTTCCGACAACAAAGTCCTATCTGAGTTTTTCTGATCGTGTGTAGCGAATTCCGACGGACAAAGTGCCACGCATGCTCAGATCACATTACAAGACCAAAGCTATTGGCTACTAGCCTCTATGTAGTCCCGTCGTAGGCAACAAACGTCACCACGTTCAGAATGATTGGATTTTCCGACAACTTTGTCCGACCGTGTGTATGCAACCCCAGTGTCGGACTAAATCCGTCGGAAAAAATCTGATGGATTTTGTGGTCGGATTTTCCGACCGTGTGTATGGGGCATAAGGAATGGAGGTGAGCTGTGCACACGGACTCTCAGGAATGGAGGTGAGCTGTGCACACTTTCTCTGCCAAGTGGAGGTGAGCTGTGCTGTCAGGACTCAGGATGTACTCTGTATGGTACAGAGGAAACTCTGTAAACACGGATGAAGGCAAATCCACTTTGCACTGCAAGTGCACCTGCAAGTGCACTTGGAATTGCAGTCGCTGTAGATCTGAGGGGGACATGCAAGGAAAATAAAAAACAGCATTTTTGCTTGCACATGATTGGACGATAAAAATCAGCAGAGCTTTCCCTCATTTATATCGTCCCCTCAGATCTACAGCGACTGCACTTCCAAGTGCACTTGCAGTGCACTTGTATTGCAAAGTGGATTTGCCTTTAGTAAATCAACCCAATGTGTTTCATCAATCTAGTCAATAAATAAGCCGCGGCTTTGGGAGAACATTTCTCTCTCTGAAATATATTGGCCACAAGTCCACTCTAAAAATTCACTGTAATTGCACCTCTAATTATTTCGGGGAGACAGTGATTTTTCTCAGTCGGATTTTTTCCCATTATCATTTTATTTCTATATTTTTATAGAGGGATTTGTCTGTACCCATCTTGCACATCTTTCAGAACTCCCCACCACCTCCCTTGGGAGCTCATTTACTTGTACAGCTGGGCAGCGAGCTCAAGCCCTCAGAACTCGCAGCTCTTGTCTGCTTCTCCGTCTCCTAACAAGGCTTAAGGCTCTTCCAGCAGAATCAGTATGCAGAGACACTGCTGCATTCCTCATGCCTACTTCATCCTCTTGTAAGTGCTCACGGGACCTATAGAAGTGATAAAATGCTAAACAATAGCGCATCTGTGTGACCTAGATTGCAAAATTATAAAAAAAAAAAGGAACACATAGCTGGAGGAGGCAATATTTTTATACTGCGGATATTTCCGTCTCTGTCTCCCATTGCTTCCATTTCTCATCTTGCTTATTGCGTTGTTTACACTTAACGGTATTTACAGGAGAACTCCGGGCTAATTAAAAAGCAGACTACTGTTTTAGCTTGATAAACTGCTGAAATCTCTAAATATATCCGGTGGCCATAATTACTTGTGCCATAAGGAAGGGGGGAGCTAATATCTTCAAAGGTTAAAAGGCCAATTTAGCGAGACGGTGTACGTTTACATTTGCTCAGATTTCTTTTTTTGTTGTTTACTTTTTTGTTGTTTTTTTTTTAAGTCAATTTGTCAGAATATTTTTTTTTTTCCCTTTGGGTGATTCAGGCAAGCAGGAGAAACACTGAAGCAGTTTTTGAAAGGGTCAAATGAAAACTACAGAAGCAGAAAGTTTTTTGCCTTAAATTTCTAAACAAATGCCAGTGTATTTTCAATTAAAACTGAACACAAACATTTTAAACCACACTAAATTCTGTTTTAAAAGGAAGTATTGTGCATTTCTTTTTTTTCTCACACGATTTTCCCATCATTGTTTAGAAAATTGTTTGTTTTTCAAAAAATTTCTATTATGCACGATCACTTAAATCCGATGACCGCACAAAAATCGTCCGTTGCTGTGGCCCACTAATGGTGCGAAGTTCAAACGAAAATTCTTTGAAAAGATTTTTGAAAAAAAATTATTTCGGACTTCAAACTATGTATGGTCGGCCATAAAGCCGGCAGGGGACAGATGCAGCATCGAACCGAAGCTGCAACCACCTAGGTAAGTATAAATCTGCAAAAAACCCTTACTTCTCTTTTAACTCCAAAAAGTACCTTCTATTGCTCTTAGCCCCTGATAAATCTTGAAATTATTTTTTTTTTAACCATTTGTTCTCCATGGTCCCACTGTATGTAGGAATGTAGCCACCCTCTCTTGCTCAATCCTGTGATGAACTAGGGTCTATGGACAATGGGATTTGTAGAGTGGATATAGCAGTGCACAAGACAACAACCAGTGGCGGCTGGTGTTTTTTTTTGGGGGGGGGCGGCAAACAACTACCCATCCCCCCTGAGTGGCACCCCCCCGTGCTGTTTGCCAGTCGGTCTGGCACTTAGCAGATGGTAGGCAGCGTGGTGCAGTGGCTCGGCTCTATGCCCTCTCCTCCATGGCAGCTTCCAGCTTCTCCCCTTCTCCTCCTAGGCGTCCAATATGATCCCCTGTCCTTTCAGCCAATCGGGTGACCACTGTTAAAACCCGCCTCCTGATTGGCCAGAAGGAGGATCAGTGTTACAACAGCAAATATTGATTCGCTGTTGTAACACACCTGGGTGGGCTCAGAGCGCACTCTCTGCGACATGAGCCTACCCTATATTGAAGCCTATTAGAGTCCCTGGCTCTAATAGTTTTTTCGAAAAAACAGCCCCCCCCCCACATTGGAATCCATGCGCCAGTGTCCTGAAAGGGGCCATACGCATGGATAGGGGAGGCGGCAATGGACAAGGGGCGGCACCCTTGCGCCCTTAATGGATGGGCCGCCCCTGACCACAACTAATGTCCATTGCTTGTTCCAAATAAACAGAAGTTAAGGGGAAAACAAGATATTTGGGAGCTTGGGTTGGGTAGACATTATAAGAAGGAAGAAGAACATAGAAAGAAACTTATTAAAAATGTATTAAAAAAATAAAAAAGATTACAGGGTCAAGTCGTGGATGTGGATGGATTATTTTTGGAGAATAAGGAGATCGCTTAGTGTCAGCTTAATGTATTATAGCTTACAAGTCCTTAGATGTGGTGGCTGTCTGTCCCTGGGAAGCTACACTCACTTTTCCACTGTATCTATGGAGGCAGCTTTGGTTGTCACCCAGACTCGTCTTCTTTCTTCACCTCCATTATATGGAGAATAGGAGAAGTAGTTTACAGAAGGATGAAGGAAAGGTTTGTGCTTTCAGTTGGGTTGACAGAAAGTGACAAGGACACTGCTTTTCTGGTATTTTCTGTACTTGGTAAGAAAGGTCTTATTATGAATAGTGAAAATGAATGCAACCACCACATCTAAGGGAGGGTAGGGTAATATATATATATATATATATATATATATATATATATATATATATATATATATATATACATATACACACAGTATACTGTCTATACACCGATCAGCCATAACATGACCACCCACCTAATATTGAGTATGGCCCCCTTTTGCTAAAACAGCCTTGACCCATTGAGGCATGGATAACAAAGTAACATCCACATGAATGGCAGGACCCAAGGTATCCCAGGAGAACAAAGCATCACATTGCCTCTGCGGACTTGCCTTTTTATACTGCATCCTGGTGCCATCTATACTCCAGGTAAGTGGCGCACACGCACCCGGCTATCCACATGATGTAAAAGAAAACGTGATTCATCAGAACAGACCACCTTATTCCATTGCTCTGTAGTCCAGTTCTGACATTCATGTGACCATTGTAGAAGCTTTTGGCTGTGGACATGGGTCACCATGGGCTCCACAACAAACTGCGATGCCCATTTTTTTCTGCTTTCACCACATCAAATTCATGGACAACATGTTCACTTGCTGCCTAATATATCCCACCAATTTTTAGCTGTCATTGTAACAAGATATTTCCTTTACCTGTCAGTGGTCATAATGTTATGGGTGATAGATGTGTGTGTGTGTGCATATGTGTATATATATATATATATATATATATATATATACACATCATGTTTTCTTTTACATCATGTGGATAGCCGGGTGCGTGTGCGCCACTTACCTGGAGTATAGATGGCACCAGGATGCAGTATAAAAAGGCAAGTCCGCAGAGGCAATGTGATGCTTTGTTCTCCTGGGATACCTTGGGTCCTGCCATTCATGTGGATGTTACTATATATATATATATATATATATATATATATATATATATATTAGAGAGAGAGAGAGAGAGAGAGCGAGAGAGAGTTGTTCAATCTCAACTTCCCCAAAAACAGCACTATCTCTCTTCCCCAGGTGACCTCTGGTTACAATGCTGGATCCAATGGGGGCCCCATCTTAAACACTGAGTCCCTAATGTTCTGTTGATCTACAGGTCTGTGGGCAGTTCACCGGTAGGGCTAATCACAGTGCCAACATCTAAGCAGCTATAGCAGCACCAAGGGTGACAACACTGCAATGGTTCCACATCAGAAGGAAAAATGTAGTCACCCTATTAAAGGAAGTGCCTGTCCAATGGTTTTACTGGCAGGATCAACAGGTAGTTACAAAATGTTTCAGGGCATACTAAAATAAACAGACTTACTTTTATGGCAGCCTATATAACATATGTGATTCTATGGCTGAATCATAGATCTACTTTAATCAATTGTTAATACCTAAATAAAGTATACAATTTGCTTTAAACAAAAAAAGTTAAAAGAAAAAAGTCCTCTGACCAGAATCTCTCCAATCACAATGTAGACCTGGTCATGAAGGGGTTTAGGAAACATTTCCTCCAACCGCCGGGGGAAGTAACCTTATAGTCACTCTTAAATACAACTCTAAATGACTCCATGCTCTGCTGGCAATCAGGCCACAAACACTCAGCGAGGGAAAAAAAAAAGACACTTCTCTCTTTCACACTCTCCCTCTTGGGGAACAATAATTAAAGGCACCACTGATTTCATCATAAATTGCAGAGGAGACAGAAAATCTAAATTTCAGTCGGCAATATTCTGCAGCCGCAAAGGTCACCGAGATCTTATGAAACTCCCGAAGGCATTAAAAGTAATATACTGCCAGGGCGAAACATCCGCAAGAGCTTTTTTCTTCATTGTGCCTCGATGAAATAAATAGGAAGCAATTTATAGAGATCGAGGTCGCTGTATCCTTGTCCGCTGGGTAGTGTTAACGCAAAGAAATAAGAGATTTTCTTTTGTTCTTTCTTTACTTTGGGAATGGAACATTAAGATGTCCATTTTCTGCCACAAAGTCAGAAACTAGACTATGATATGGAATTATTGCACTGTATCTGGAGGAAATTCAACACTAACACTTGTGCCATCTGCAATAATCTATATTACGTCACATTATTTATTAAGGTAAAGGAATTTTATGCTCTATGTAGAGAGGGCTTCTTGCTTTGTAATCAGTGGGGAAAGGTCAGATTTTTATTACTGAGTGATGCACTCAATCAGTAAGAAGTTCTTGTGTTCAAAGGAATGTTGTATACTATATCAATCTTTATAAGGTTAAACTATTTACTGAAGGTTTCGAGTTAGCCAACCCGTTTTGCATTCCCTTCATCAGAGCGTTTAATATGAATACATACTATATATATATATATATATATATATATATATATATATATATATATATATTAGGGCTGTGAAAATTAAAGATTAATTCTTTGATTAATCGTTAATTTTTTTGATCGATAAAAAAAATGTTTGATTGATTTAAAACTCTTTTGATCAGTACTCACCTCTCCGCCGGCTTTTCCGGGTCCTCAGGGAGTTCCGTCAGCGATCCGGTGATGTCACGGACATCAATGTCACCGGACTCCTCCCCCTTCCCCAAGTGCCTCCGTCTGCTAACGAATGAAAGGGGGGAGGAGTACGGTGACGTTGAAGTTCTGATTGCACGTAACGCGTACGGGGGAGGAGCTGCGCATGACGTCACCCGCTGCTGCCCTACGGAACTAACACGATTGTCGGCTTTACATGCTGTGTTTTTATCATCTTTATGTGAGTAGTTTGTGTTTGAACACAAAAATTAAAACTTATAATTAAGCGGTGATACTTAGATCTTTTCTTTCTACCCATGACCTGGTGTCCTTGCTGAGATCTAAGGAGATGTGAGAGAAGTTTACCCTTTTGATACCCGCTTGCATGACCACCTGTTTGCACAGGGGTCCATGCCATAAGGTGAGAGTGATTAGTTAGACCGGAGGTAGAGGGATTGTCACGCTACTGTGGAAAAAAAATGACTTACGTCAGTGCTACAGTTTGAATTTAAAACGTATTTTTCTGAACTGTGAAGTTAAGTCATGGATTGTGGAAACTAACTAGTGTCGGGTGATTGTATATAGTGTATACCACATTTACCACTGACTAATGCAGAGTTGCAATGCAAGGAGATCAGCTAAAAGTAGTTGGATCTGTATGTGCGTTATAATTAATCGAAATTAGTCGATTAATCGACTAAAAAAAAAATTGATTAATCGAACACAAAAATTTTAATCAGTAACAGCCCTATAATATATATATATTTTTATATTTATTTTTTTTTTTTTTTATACAGGTGCATCTCAAAAAATGTGAATATCCTCAAAAAATGTATTTGTTTCAGTAATTCAATTCAAAAAGTGAAACTTGTATATTATATAGATTTTTAATACAGAAATATTGGCTTACTGAAAATGATGTCCATGTACAGTATAGTATGCACTCAATACTTGGACGGGGCTCCCTTTACATGAATTACTGCATCGATGCGGCATGGCATGAAGGCGATCAGCCTGTGGCACTCCTGAGGAGTTATGGAAGCCCAGGTTTCTTTGATAGCGGCCTTCAGCTCATCTGCATTGTTGGGTCTGGTGTCTCTTATCTTCCTCTTGACAATACCCCACATATTCTCTATGATTAGGTGAGTTTGCTGGCCAATCAAGCACAGTGATACTATGATCATTAAACCTGGTATTGGTACTTTTGGCAGTGTGGGCAGGTGACAAGTCCTGTTGGAAAATTAAATCAGCATCTCCATAAAGCTGGTCAGCAGAGGGAAGCATGAGGTGCTCTAGATTTCCCTGGTAGAGGTCTGTGCTGACTTTGGACTTGATATAACACAGTGGACCAACACCAGCAGATGACATGGCTACCCAAATCATCACTGACTGTGGAAAATGTTGCATTCCATTTGGAAATCAAGGTCCCAGAGTCTGGAGGAAGAGTGGAGAGGCACAGAATCTAAGTTGCATGAGGTACAGTGTGAAGTTTCCACAGTCAGTGATGATTTGTAGAGCCATGTCATGTGCTGGTGTTGGTCCACTGTGTTTTATCAAGTCAAAAGTCAGCCAAAGTGGCACTTGACTATGACTAAAACTAAATCAAAGTTTGACATTAAAATGAACACTGGTTATTTATCACAATGGCGAAATCTGTGTTCTGTACTGCATGTCTAAAACTTACTACCATAAATATTAACATGTTATTAGATTTTTACTCCAGGAGTATATGAGTTTGGAAATTCTAGAGAAATGCTTAAATAATGCATTACAATTTAACTAAACCCATTAGATTGTAGTAGACTAAAATGTCTTAAGTTGACTGAAATGTAATTGGAGATGATTGTAGACTAAAATACAACTAAAACAATTCAGATGACTAAAACTAAAACGACATTTTAGTCAAAAAACCATGGCTAAAACTAAATCGAAATTTGAGGTCAAAATGAACACTGCCTTCATCACGGCTAATAATACATATAGAGCCCGATTTACTAAGTAAAATTAGCATGTTTACTTTACAAAAGGGATTTGGTTTAGTAAATGAGTGAAAATTAACTTTGCACAAATTCCCAATCATGCGCAAAAAAAACAAAACAAAAAACAGGATATTTGCCTGCACAGGATTGGATGATTGAAATCTGCACAGCTTCCTCAAATTCACTAAGCTAGATAAAATTTGCATTGGAAGTAAAAATTTTCATAGAGAAAAAAACTCACTTTCTTTAGTAAATCAGGGTTGTTATGCCTATTATTAGCCCTAATGAAAGGGATGCAAATACCCAAACTATGTTTGCTCCCTGAAGCCATCAATAAACATTCTAACTTTAAAAAGACTCCCATGGTATAAAACATTATTTTACAAATAGGCACTGCCCTCCTAATAGTGGAGCATCCAGGTTCTTTTTTCTCTCACCTCATATTTATACATACACACACACACATGGGATGTGTATATACAGTATACTGACGGTGTCAACAGAGCAATGGACGGTATCAATAGGGCATTAAAGAGTGTCAGTAGTTTTTATTTGTATTACTTTTTTACTATTTTTTAGGAACCCCGTTAGGGGGCTTTGGTGAAATATCAGGGGTCTAAACAGGGGAAATCTGCACCACACAAGGTTATTAGGGTGTGATTTTGCACTATTCCGGTCCTCAACATTGCCCTATTAATGGTGTCCTCAATGCGGAGAAATACATGCAGATACATATACATCATGCCATACCATCAGGAATGTGTGTGATCGACCCCAAATTTATTTTGCAGAAGGATAACAACCCCAAACATACAGCTAGTGTCATTAAGAACTATCTTCAGTGTAAAGAAGAACAAGGAGTCCTGGAAGTGATGATTTGGCCCCCACAGAGCCCTAATCTCAACATCATCGAGTCTGTCTGGGATTGCATGAAGAGACAGAAGGATTTGAGGCAACCTACATCCACAGAAGATCTGTGGTTAGCTCCCCAAGATGTTTAGAACAACCTACCTGCCAACTTCCTTAAAGAACTGTGCGTAAGTGTACCTAGAAGAATTGATGCTGTTCTGAAGCCAAAGGGTGGTCACACCAAATATTGATTTGATTTAGGTTTTTTTCCCGTTTACTGACTGCATTTTGTAAATTGATAAAAAATAACAATTAAAAAATATATTTTTGAAAGCATTCTTACTTTTCAACATTTCTTCACACACACTTGCCTAAAACTTTTGCACAGTCCTGTACATATAGATATATATTCAAAGCACAGGCTTCTAAAAACTGAGCTTCTTTCTGTTGCCAGCAGACAGTTCCACTCTGCTACAAAGCTTTTCTCTCCTCTCTATCTGCAAGCCTGAGAACACATTAAGGATACCAGCTTGAAATTCCTGGAAAATCGATAGAAACCAGAGGCTCATAAATAATTTTACATCAGCATAAAACATAATAAATATTTCTTTATTTCACCACGAGCAGCCATAACCCCTGTGATAGTCTCCTTGAGAATGGAACAGTTTACTGCCAAGACGTGACAAAAATACCAGCGCTCAGGAGAGCGCGGCGATCTAGAGACGTATAGGCTGTTTTATGACAACACCTGGAAAAATTCTCATCTGCTTGTCAGGCAACTCGTAAACAAAATCGGGCCTGTGGAGTCTCGAAGAGGCAGCGAAGCCCCTAGTGTGACCGAAGCGAAGAATTAACCTGTATGGTGGCTTTTGAAAAATGCCTTTATGTGTTTAAAAATTAAAAAAACAATAAAGGTACAACAGAAGTACATTATCGGGCTTATGTTACAAAAAAAAGTGCAAGTAGCTATTTACTGCAGCCCTACTCACCCATCCACGAATGCCAGCAAATAATACAGCCTATACTATAAATGTATGCATTTAAGTATGTGAACCAGTGTGCCGTAATAAACAGTAACTGAAAATGCTTAACAATATACAGCAAAGAAAAAAGTGAGTTCTGCATTGGGGGCATACCGGGACTCCCCTACGATCTGGCGGTGGACTGTTCCTCAGCTATCGACTCTGCTTTGGTCTTGATGACATCAGGGTCCTAGACTGCTAGAGCATGGGGGGAAAGAGGCTGCATGGGCCAGTCTAGAAGCAGAGAGGAGTGGAGGATTGGGTAAGTAAATCTTCTTTTCTTTTGTTCTCCTAGATCAGGGTTCTCCAAACCTTCTAAATAAAGGGCCAGTTTACTGTCCTTCAAATTTTAGGGGGCTGGAAAAAATAATGCCCCATCTCTTGTTTCAATGGCAGTACTTGCGCCCCCTCATCGGTCCCAGTCCGAGGAATTATGCCCCTTCATTGATCATTGGGCCTCATTGCTGGTGTCATTGAGAGAAATCGTGCCCCATTGTTGCTGTCATTTGGAGGATTTATGCTCCATCATTGATGTTATTGGGCCCCATCATTGGTGTGATTGGGAGGAATTGTGCCCCTTCATTAGTGTCAGTGGGGGGGGGGGGGGGGAATTATGCTCTATTGTTGGTATCATTGGATGAAATAGTGCTCCAATGGCTGGATAAAAGCAAGCAAAGGGCGGCATCTGGCCCCTGGGCTACAGTTTGGAGACCACTGTCCTAGATCCTAATGCGCAATCAAGCCTTACAGTGTGGGGGCAGCTCCACTACAAGGGGTAATTTTTTTAACTGCATAGAGTTGGGCTTAAGGAATGCAATTTCATTGGCAAAGGAAGATCAGCACTGGCCTGGCAGACCCAAGGAGCTCTGCTCCCTACAAATACAGCATCAATGGCATTACTGTTGATTTAAAGCCTGGCCTGCCTCTCTGTGCCTGCAGCCCATCCACCTCCTTGACTTTTAGAGAGGCCTGTCTGATGTCACTGACGTTGAGGTGCCTGTCCTGCCTGCATCTGCCGACGTCATTTATTCCTAGTGGAACCTTTGCGTTTCTGATGGTGCTGAAATTGGGGTTGATCTGAGGTCTATATCCCTCTATCTTTGAATGGCATGTCTAATGCTTGTAAATTGACATGTAATGTGGAAAAGGTTGCCAGTCCCTGCTCTAATATGATTACTTCTCTTTTATTTCTTCACACTCTGGAGGTCAGCGGAGGACAGATAACATTTTTTGCCTAGCAGCCTAAGCAAAAATCAATTACACAGGTCTCCGGGGCTTTTAGGTAGTACTATAGTTGACCTAAAACCCCCCTGGTGCTCATTTTACAGGAGACTCATAGTATAACATTATAAAAGTAAAATACTGTAAGAGCTGCTGTATGTTGTCTAATATAATCTAATACAAAACTCTGATATTTCTGTCATTATTGGGCAATACATGAAACAGAGAATAAAAGCATAGACCGCATTACTATAATTGATTGTATGTCTTGTCGTGTGATTCTAAAGGCCCGTACACACAATCGGACTTTTTGACAACAAACATGCAAATTAGCTGTTTTGGACCAACATCCGACCGTGTGTACGCTCCATCGGACCAACTTTTTCAGTTTCCACCGGACTTTTGTTGGCTGTGCGAACGGACCAACTTTCTGCCAACAAAAGTCCGATGGAGCAAAGTCCGACCGCGTGTACACAAAACCATTGGACTTTTGTACAAAGTACAAACAGGCTTGCTCAGAACCATTGCAAAAGATCAGACAACAATACAGAAGTTGACCAAAGGTGGAGCAGGAGTAATCGAACGTCCTCTTTTGAAGTGTCGTCAGTACGTTGAAACATCACTAGGTTCGTGTTTGTTGCCTAAAAAGTCAGATCGTGTGTATGCAATACCAACTTGGGGCCAACGCCCATTGTACAAAAATCCACAGGAAAGTTGGTACAAGGTCCGATCGTGTGTATGAGGCTCTAGGCAGCCAGGATACAGTTTAATGCACTGATTAGTATATTATTTTATATTTTTTACAGACCAGATAAACCTGTGAAATATTCTGTGTATAGACAGCACTACATATCTAATTAGGCAAAGGCATTGGTTGGCATCTGGTGACACATCAGTGAAATGGGGGCCTCCATAGAACCTCTGGGGAAGTACAGAAGCTGTGAGTGTTGACTTGGTGCAGGTTCTGGGGCTGTCCTCCTCATCCTTTGCTAAGCAATTAGCCCCTCGTCCCCGACCTTCAGCAAGTGTGCAGCCAATGAAAATGTTTGCAAAGAAGAGTGGGCAAATATTGGGAAGTCAAGATGTGCCATGCTGATAGACTCATATCCAAAAAGACTGAGTGCTGTAATAAAATCAAAAGGTGCTTCAACAAAGTATTAGTTTAAGGGTGTTTGTTTTTCAACTGAATTGTACAGTTTATAGGTCACATTAAAGGTGGAAAAAGTTCTGAAATGATTTGTCTTTGTCTCATATTTTTACATCACAGAAACCTGACATTTTAACAGGGGTGTGTAGACTTTTAGATAGATAGATATATAGATTTAACTAGATAGAATTGCAGCCTTGAATTTACACATTGGTTCTCCTTAATGAGTAACACCACTTTTGTTGATAAAAAAAAAAAAATTCTGGATGATCTATATACATTACAAGGATTTTACTAACTTTGTTGTAGATTCCTACCCTTTGTTATTCAGAAGAATTCCCTGCGTGTTTGTCCGTGTCCATGTGGTAAGCAAATCTAATGGGAGTGGTTTTATAATTAATTAATTCAATTGATTAATTTTTTAATCAGCTGTTGCACCTGAAAATTGCAGGGTCTGCCTCCCTTTAGGCGTGGTGTCCTATAGGGGGTATCTCACTAAAATTACATTTTTGTTCCAGGGGATGCCTAAAGTCTGACTTGTATCTTAGTGCAGACTTCTAGGAAAATCAGTGAGCCAATCACACAAGCAGGAAATGATGTTTCTGGGGGGGAGTTCTGTACAGAACACCTCCAGGTAGCCATATTGCATTGCATTTACATAGAATTACAGAGCTGCAGATTGAAAAGAAATGGTAATTTTTAATAACATTCAATTACAATATGACTTGAGTCGCAATTGTATATGCTGTATTATTTTTTTTTTTATTTGAAAAAAAATTTCCCCACGAAAGTGTTACCCTTTAAATGAAGGACCTAAACAGGAGAGACAGATGAGATAGATAGATAGATAGATAGATAAAAAGTGACTTAACCATTTAGCAATGTTTTAAGGCAATGAATTCAAGATTTACAAAGATGCTTATGTTTGAATTTATCATGTTAACTACAGATATGTATGATATGTAAATGTTGTGATATTTGCTGGTGAAATATGGCTTACTTGCTAAAGGTCTTTCATTATAGAAAATGGTGATATTTTATCATAATTCTTAAATGAAATGTTCCATGTAAAATAAAATAATGCCATTTTCCTATATTCACTCAGCTATGTGTGTCTAGTATTTAAAATAAAGTCTCATATTTCAGAATTTACAAAAGTGTTTTTGAGGCGCTCTAAGCTCCTTAATGTATTTCAGAAACCATTTCCGCACCTTGTAAATTGATCACATTCGCCTACATATCCAAAAAAAAAAACTCTTCCCTTTAAGGCCAAGTGTCCAGCCAATCAGAGAAGCCATATAAAGTAGCCTGATACTTTTTGCCCATAGCTCCAGAAATTATTAATGTGCTGAGAATGATTTCTATGTGTTTTCAATTTAAATGCTAATAGAGACCTTTAACATAATTTAGTTACTCTTGCATAATCGGTTGTCCAAGCGGCGGCCTGGGTGAGCGAGGTGGCCCGCTATTACGCTGGGCTACAAACAATCACACATCACTCTGTGCAGTTCTGTAAAATTCCACCAGAGTTGGGCTTAATATTCAGACTAGCTGTAAGAAAGGATGGCTCACAGAATTTACAGGAAGTTTGTATACAGTATGTATACACAGAGGGAGGTGGTAAAAAAAAACTAATATCACAGCGTTGGGGAGGTGGTACTATGCAGAGATGTATTGGGGTTGTTATAAAACTGCAGATAAAGGGTTTGGGTCACTTACTGGAACAAGACTGCTGACCTGTAGCAGTTGCTCGGTTCAAATGTATAATGGGGTCATGTCTTCTTTGATTAGCTGCTGGTATTTCCTAGGTGAGTTACTTCTTCCAAATATATTAGACCAAGAACACTACAAGAGCTCAGAAAAGAGTGAGAAACTTCAAAGTTATAGTGAGGGAAAAAAGTATTGGATCCCCTGCTAATTTTGCCCGTTTACCTGTTTACCCACTGACGAAAAAATAATTAGAAATTAAAATTATAAATTGATTTGCATTTTAATGAGTGAAATAATTAATTGACCCCTTCGCAAAACATGACTTAGTACTTGGTGGCAAAACCCTTGTTGGCAATCAGAGGTCAGACATTTCTTGTGGTTGGCCACCAGGTTTGCACACATCTCAGGAGGGATTTTGCCCCACTCCTCTTTTCTCGTTTTGAGGCTGACATTTGGTAACTCGAACCTTCAGCTCCCTCCACATATTTTTAATGGGATTAAGGTCTGGAGACTGGCTAGGCTGCTCCAGGACCTTAATGTAATTCTTCTTGAGCCACTCCTTTGTTGCCTTGGTCGTGTGTTTTGGATCATTGTCATGCTGGAATACCCATCCACGACCCATTTTCAATGCCCTGGCTGAGGAAAGGAGGTTCTCACCCAAGATTTGATGGTACATGGCCCCGTCCATTGTCCCTTTGATGCGGTAAAGTTGTCCTGTCCCCTTAGCAGAAAAACACCCCGAAAGCATAATGTTTCTACCTCCATGTTTGACGGTGGTGTGGTGTGGTGGTGTGGATGGTGTTCTTGGGTTCATAGGCAGCATTTCTCCTCCTACAAACACGGTAAGTTGAGTTGATGCCAAAGAGCTCGATTTTGGTCTCATCTGACCACAACACTTTCACCCAGTTCTCCTCTAAATCATTCAGATGTTCATTAGCAAACTTCAGACGGGCCTGTACATGTGCATTCTTGAGCAGGGGGACCTTGCGGGCTCTGCAGGATTTCAGTCCTTTACAGCGTAGTGTGTTACCAATTGTTTTCTTGGTGACTATGGTCCCAGCTGCCTTGAGATCATTGACAAGATTCTCCCGTGTAGTTCTGGGCTGATTCCTCACCGTTCTCATGATCAGGGACACTCCACGAGATGAGATCTTGCATGGAAACCCCCGGCCCGAGGAAGATTGACAGTTATTTTGTGTTTCTTCCATTTGCGAATAATCGCACCAACTGTTGTCACCCTCTCACCAAGCTACTTGGCAATGGTCTTGTAGCCCATCCCAGCCTTGTGTAGGTCTACAATCTTGTCCCTGACATCCTTGGACAGCTCTTTAGTCTTGACCATGGTGGAGAGATTAGATTGTGATTGATTGCTTCTGTGGACAAACAGATTAGGAGCACTCCCTTTAAGAGAGTGCTTCTAATCTCAGTTCATTACCTGTATATAAGACACCCGAGAACCAGAATTCTTGCTGATTTATAGGGGATCAAATACTTATTTCACTCATTAAATTGCAAATCAATTTATAACTTTTTTGAAATGCGTTTTTCGGGATATTTTTGTTGTTATTCTGTCTCTCACTTTTAAAATACTGGCCACCAAGGAGGAGGGAGGAAATATAAGCCACCGCCGTGGAGAGCAGGAGAATGGGAGGCCGCCGAGAAGGGGGAAGCCGCCGGTGATGGAGAGCAGGGGGGAAGGCACCGGTGACGGAGAGCAGGAGAAAGAGAGGCCACCGCTGCCGAGCAAGGGGGAATTCACCGGTGATTTCCACCAGCCGCCACTTACAGGAAGTCAGGGGGAAAAAGGGTCAGAAACAGAAACCTGACATACTTTTCAGCTTTTCCCAGCAATATTCAAAACAAAACAAATTTTGGCGAGAGTTGGTATTTAATCTATGTTACCCATAACTAAAAAAACATTATCAGTGGACTGACCCTTTAATAACCAAATAATTTTCACCTATATATGTATTTAATAGTTTTTTTAATCTTCAGCCTAAGCTCTTATTTTTTTTTCCAAAGAAAGAAAATAATGAAAAAAAGAAAATCAGAGGCATTATTCTCTTGTGTTGAGCTCCGCAAACCGCAGAAACAAGATCTGCTAAAGAAAGAATATGCTTTAGAGAACGGCAATTTCTTGGCCTAAATATACTTAGTATGTGAGGAGGCCCCCAGGAGACATATATCACTTTCAGCAAAGCAAATATCCTACACATTTTTACAACAAGGGCCAAGAAACAAGAACGAAAAATGATGGAGTAATCCGTTTCTCAGGATTTATCGAGGCACGTGAGAGGGTTCAGAAAAAAGGTTCAAAAGAAGGAGCGTTATGTGATGTTCTTCAAGTGTATTTGCAACCTGTGTCACCACGTAGGAAGATCTGAATTAAAAAGCCACTAAAATATAAATATTTTATAAACAAATTTAAAGGCCCTTAACATGCCAGTTATGCATCAATTAAAAATTGATTGATTGAACATTTAAAAATAAAGTTTAGTAAAATTTCAAAAAATTAAAAAGGTACACCCAACCTCCCCAAAAAATTGTTGAGTACCCTCTGCCCTGACATATTGTATAAACACATTTGAACCTAAGCATACGCGTCAGTGTGCCCTATGTATGAAAACATTAATTGTGTTACATATGTTACATATCGCCACATACGCCAGAGTGAGAGCAAAAATTCTAGGCTCAGTTATTATGGTTAACTCTAAATTGATGACTTGTAGGGGCTTTTTAATCATCATCTATGGAAAATTGAAGGTACCAAAATTTGCCAATCTTAAAGAGGAAGTAAACCCTAATGGGTTTACTTCCTCTTTGTTTCCCTGCAAAGGTAAAGCATAATGGGCTACTATGCATCGCATAGTAGTCCGTTATGTGTCACTTACCTGACACAGGAGCCATCAAAGTCACCGCTGTCCCCTTGTGTACGGAGCCTCCATCTTCTTGGTGGGTCTCGCAGCTCCGGCGCTGTCATTCGACGGCGCCGCAATGACGTCACTCCCACGCATGCGCACGGGAGCTGCCACTCGTGGCATATCGCCGTTGAGAGCGGCTTTGATTGACTGATATCAATCTGTCCAGGCAGGAGAGAGACAGTGGCAAGAGCTGCGGCTTTCGTGTGCATTGCTGGATTGGATTGGGCTCAGGTAAGTATAAAGGAGGGCTGGGGGATATGCAGCACAGAAGGTTTTTCACCCTAATGCATAGATAGCATTAAGGTGAAAAAACAGGCTTTAGAACCCCTTTAAGGCTTAACATGTACAACGCTTTGTTCTTAGTATTGGCTGCATTTGTTTTCATCCCACAGATGAGGTCCTTTCTCTGTTCTCCTGTACTAATAAGGTAGTTTAAAACATGTCTAAACCTAGGAACAAAAATATAATATACTGCTGCTTACCAGTCCTTAGATGTGGTTGCTGCATTCGTTTTCTTTCTTTCAGGCTTCTATTCCTTTATTTTTTTGGTGATCCTGCCAGAAGCACACTTCCTATGCTAGGGTGACAACATAAACTCACTATACAGTATGTTTATAACTTTATTCTATACCAAAATTTTGGGCAGGAGCAATTTGTACTTTATGCACTTATTGTACGGCTATAGAACACACTTTAAGTAGTATACTTAACAGACCAAAAGGAAATAAATACGTTTATTGTTGGGGTTTACATACACTTTAATTGTACTACATAGCGACTGTGCTTTACTGGTCATCTAATATCAGTGCAAGTGTCTAAACGGCTGGCCTCATAAGTGGTTTTCATCGAGAATGTTGACTGCACTGTCTAATGTTCAGACACCTGCTTGGTTGGCAAGGTACATACTGTATCTGTATTTCATGGAAATTCGGCACAGTAATTGGATCAGCATTTAAAAGTCACATTTATAACATTTATTTGAGTTAAAATTTACAATGATAACGCAAAATGTGTCCTACTGAAAATACACTATGGCCTCTCCTTAAAGAGTTTGGAACCCTAAAGTGATATTAAAGTCTTGTTTAAAAAAAATAAAAAATAATAACAAACATGTTATACTTACCTGCTCTATGTAGTGGTTTTGCCCAGAGAAGCCCAGAGACTCCTCTTCTCAGGTCCCTCACCGGCGCTCCTGGCTCCTCCCTCCTGCCAAGCAGCTTGCTATGGGGACACCCGAGCCGCTGCTGTGTGTGTCCATTCAGACACGGAGCTGTGGCACGACCCCGTCCCCTTTCTCTCCTTATTGGCTCACTAACTGATAGCCCTCTTTTCTCAAACCATCAAAACAATGACATACAGTAAAGAAATGGATGCAAATAGTGTAAAACCTTTTACAATTCCGTTATACTAAGGATAATACATTTAGGAAGATAAAAACAGCCTGGGTAACACTGGTAGATAAACGATTGTAACATCCGGATAGACGCGATGACACAGATAGGAACTGCCGCCTGACCAGTTTCGTCACAATGAGGGCTTCTTCCAACGGCCGGGCAGTGGTTCCTATCTTTGTCATCGCGTCTATTCGGATGTTACGAACGTTTATCTACCAGTGTTAACTGGACTGTTTTTATCTTCCTAAACATAAGTGCCTTAATTAAAGCGCAATTGTAAAAGTTTTTATACTATTTGCATCCATTTCTTTACTGTTTGTCATTGATTTGATGGTTTGAGACAAGACGGCTATCGGCACATGCGTAGGCTGGTACAGTTACTCCCATCGTTTCCTTTGGCTGGATACCAATAGATGATGAGATCCATGATTTACATGAGCCTTCTTTGACCTCCCGTAACAGGAGGTCTACGCTCTCTGGTAAGAGCACATCTATAAGTGGTGGCGGTTTATTCAAAAAGGTGGACTTTGAGATCTTAGAATTGCAGAAAATGTATTTCATTAATTTCACATGTTTTGGGACTTTCTACTAGTGTCAAGCAATTGCCTCACTGAAAATTATATATTTTTTTTTTTTTTTTATCATTGAAAGATGTTTATTGTTTTTTTTTTTATAACATACAGATAAGTAAATAAAACAAAACAAAAGAAGAACATAGAGAAGCACAGAACCAGGGTACATATAGCTTATGTAGTCATTAGTAAATTATGAAACCGCTATGTAGTAGTGTAGTTTTCAGTCCATATAGTCCACATGTTATCAAATTTAGAGCATTTAGACGAGTTAATTGCCAATAGCCGTTCAAATGCGTAGTTTTGGTGAACTTTCCTAGCAACATCGGTGATATTAACAGTCGGAACGGTTTTCCAATGCTGCAGTATTAAAGATCTGGTGGTCAATATGATGTGGGACACCACATGTCTCATTGTGTAAGGAAAATGTTCCAAGCCTATCAGCAATATGGCCAATGTGGGAGTAGGAGATATTATCATACCTGTGAGGACTGAAAATGATATTTTGTTACATTTTTTATTTTTTTCTGTTTTGTTAACACAACACCATCATTTACATTTGAATTTTTGTGATAATATCTCACTCTAGTGGTGCAGCTTGTCCTATTTATATTTCTCAAGTGCAGTTTAAAGGGTCACTAAAGGATTTTTTTTTTTTTTTTTAACAAACATGCTATACTTATCTCCACTTTGCAGCTCGTCATTGGATGTGATTGACAGCAGCGCGTGCCACTGGCTGCGCTGCTTTTAATCAATCTACTCTAGCCAATCAACGGCCAGAGTGAATGGCAAAGAGGACGTCGGGGGCAAGCACGGGACTTTCGAGGGGTCAGGTAAGTAAAACGAGGGGGCTTGGGGGGGGCGGCATTGTCAGATGTTTTCTCCCCTTAATGCATAGAATGCATTAAGGTGAAAAAACTTTTACCTTTACAACCCCTTTTATTTGGTTCACCTATTTCAGATAAACAAAATGCGTTCAATACATTAAATGCATATAAAATCTTTTTGGGAATATTGTGGTTGAAATGACTGGGTCACTTTAAGCAAAACTTTTGTCTATGGGTTGTCTGAGGACCTTTTCCAATGTCTTATTTTCGATCTGAGAGACAGAATATTAGAACATTCCTGAGACAGGCCAATTAAAATTGGATTTCCCCATAATAAAGAAAACTTCTGCAGCTTCCTAGCATTTACAGAAAGTTAGAAAATGTCACCGGATCAATAAAGAGAATTTGGCTGGGATTTTACTGCAGCAAAGTTTGTCGAGAGCTTTGTTAAACAACACTATAAAAAAAAAGCATACACCTAATAAGACAATGCAATTAACACAGATGCTCTCAGAAGCTCAGCAGGGCTTGTTAATATGTTGCCTGCAGCAAATCATTAATAAGCAAATCTAAAAACATCCCAGTACTCTAGTATGGCATTGACAATAATTAAATAAAAACAGACAGTCATTGACAGGAATTTTTAACACAGCATCAATATATATATATATATATATATATATATATATATATATATATATATATATCGCTACCCCCAAAGGGGTCGCTGATAAAAATTGTCCTTAAAAGTACAAAGGCAGCCCACCACGCAAGCATCAATCCATTCACATCCGGTTCCAATAAACAGTCTAGGGGTTTGTCTTTTTGTAATTTATTGCTAGTAGAACCTGTAAAGGGAGAAGGGTTGGGGGCATAGGATACGCCAAAACGGTTAGTACTTAGCAAATTAGAGGACAGTGTTTTATATGAGTAACTGTGGATATTGGCATATGATACCTCACCATATATTGGCTAGGCCCTGATCAATATACTGGCTGGTAATTTAAATTCTCCCTTCCTATGGTCTAGAAACTTCTTCTAGAGGCAGTGGGAAGAAATCAGATTCCCAGCCTGTGAAGCTCTGAACAGAACAGGCCAAACAATCTCTGCTCCTTTAAAAACAGAAGGAGCCAAAAAACGAATTGATTTAGTTGCCTAACTAAGAGGTTTCTACAGCTCTCTTTTTTTTTATTTTAAATTGCAAAATACAAAATATAGGGTGCAACAATAAATATAGGATATAAAAAAAAATTACAAAGATACAGGATCGGCGTTCATGGGGTAATTGGGGTAAAAGGAAACAGGGGGAACAGGGGGAGGGGCAATCCCAGGTATGGGGCCACAATGGCTTGTCCACATGAAATGCATGTCTGAATGAAAAGAAAGGATAAAGACAAAAAATGAAAAAACACATGATATTAGTGGGCTTGTGCCAAGGTCTGGAAATTCTGGATGAACTCATATATGAGGCTTTCAGCAAGCTGGTCTTTGAAAGTTTGGTCAACTCAAAATTAATATTTCAGTTTTTGGTAGACACTGACAACTTGATTTGGTAATATCTCTTGAAGATCCTAGAGGCCAGGTCTACACACCCACCATAGTCAATAGAATGGTGTTTTTCTTTCTCTATTGGATTATCAACTTTATTTTAAGGGAACAGAAGAATTGGTGACAACACCCCCAAAAAATTCAAAACTCCAATGTGGGTGGGAACATCTAAAACACTGAAGGTGAATGGGAACACCCAAAACTCCAAACTGGGTAAAAACACTAAAAACTTCAAAATGGATGGGTACACCCAAAAGTCAAAAGTAGGAGGGAACAACCAAAACGCCAAAATGGGTGGAAACATCTAAAATGCTGAAGGTGAATAGGAACATCCAGAACTCCAAACTGGGTGGAGAAGTCCAGAAGTCCAAGGTGGGTGTAAAAACCAACACTGAAAACTTCAAAATGGCTGGGAACACCCAAAAGGCAAAGGTAGGTAAGAACAACCAAAACTCCAAAATGGGTGGAAACAGCCAAAACTCCAGGATAGTGGGACAGTAGTCATACACTATGATAGTAAAAACTCTTCTGTAGAGAGCTATAAAAAGATTGAGGGTGACTTAGCTCACCGGACTCAACCTACAGCTGAAATCTTACTTTGGGGGGGGGGGGGGGGGGTTGAATAATCCTTAAAAATATATCTAAATTGAATCAATAAATTCTCAAATAATCTATACCATGTAATTGTAATTTCAAATGTAATTCTAAATCTGCAGGTTACATGATCCTGTCATGAAGGTCCTTGTTCAGACACTTCCTGTTATAGGGTGAACTCTCTGTCCTTGTTTTCCAACTATGCATGTACATTGCCACCCTGAAATGGAAACTACCAGTGGCTGTTTTAATACACATTATACTATGTTATGGTATGGTCCACTGTTGTCACTATGAGGAAAACAAATGCTGAGAAATGCCAGTCATCGCTGGGGTGCATGTGGACAGGAAGTGGCTGCAATGAGGCTGTACTAAATTAGCAGCACTCAGATGTAACAAGGAATGAAAAAAAGATGGAAACGTATAAAAAAATGGCCATTGTTTAGTATGTGATTCATCTCAAATTTACATAATTTAAAAGGAAGATGTTCTATTGCTTCCCTTTTAATTTGCAGTAGTCATTGACTAGTCATTATTCATCCTAAAACATTAGCGGTATCAATTTCTTCCCTAGGCTGTGAGCTTCAGATACCCCCTTAGACATATGTGAACAAAACATCCTACGGGTTCGTGTTATAAAACACCAAAACAGATTATCAGTATCAAATAACATGTTTTTAATCAGTCCAAAGATGCCAAATATTTCAACAGAAAATCGTTTTAGATCCACTTTCGGGGATGAAGTGTAGAAAACTCACTTGTTCAGCATCAGCAAACGATTAAACAAGCATTTGAAAAGGGAACTGGAGGCGAACAAGCCTCATTGCTCCACTGCAGATGCTCGCTGTTAGAGGCAGCTATTCCTCAACACTCGGCTTTGGAAAGCTGAGCAGAACGGCACAGACTGGCAGGTAGCAATGTGTTTCCATGCCTAGGCTAACATCAAGCATCCATATGGCAGTAAACTTCAAGGCTCTTGCTGAGAAAAGCAGAATGTCGAGGGAAGGAGCCTAGCTGAATAAAACAACTTCACGGGAACAGATTGGCTCATCTATACTGGCATAAAGAGATTTGCCAGCTCTGAAAAAGGCAGCAATTAAAGCAAATCCATTTTTTATTTTTTTTATTTTATGTTTAGTACACACATATATACAACTACATTATATTTGTATATTTTATATATACAGATAAAATAGCACATAGGAATGTTTTATATTTACCAAAACCAAACTAAACGCTAATGCTATGAAACAGACTTGATTTTCAGAAGCTATTAAATTAATATTCCGAATTCCAAATGACTCAAAGGAAGGACCACACCACCCCTCTTCTAGCAGTGCTCAGCTTTTGTATTAGAATCAACTCATCATTACTCTAGTATTCCAAGGGTCAGTGTGTCATTGTTGTGAGACCCCAAGTATCAAAGTGCCATTGTTCTGGACCCCAAGTATCAGGGTCATTGTTCTTGGGGCCTCAATTGTTAAAGTGACATTAAAGGCTCATTAAAAAAAATAACAAACATGTTATACTTACCTGCTCTGTGAAGTGGTTTTGCACAGAGCAGCTCCGATCCTCCCCCGGAGGTGCTCCTCCTCCTCAGTCAGTGCCCCCAATAGCAAACCGCTTACTCTGGGGGCACTGCTGAATGCTCTCAAACCCTACTCTTCCATAAGGCACACTTTCATGCACAGAATGCAAAAAAACCTTGAGCCTCTAAAACCACTTTAAGATGGCATTCATCTGAAGCCTAAAGTAGGCCACAGGTGGAAGAAAACTGCAGCAGTATTGTATCCTGCTAGCAGGGATGCTTCCCAGCAGGCAGAACACAAAAATTACTGCTAGTGGCTTAAGCTGCCAGCAGGAATAGTACATAAAAAATCCTATCGGCTGGTTGTACTGAAGTTGAATAATTGATCAACTTGGGTACAACCAGCCTATCCATTGATGGATCGAATCTCGGCCAGTCCCTGATGAACCGGCTGAGATTCATTCAATCTATGACCGGCATAAACATCAGGATGTCGATAGTCTTGGCCTTCAGGTGTCAGTGTGTCATTGTTCTGAAACCCCATTTGTTAAGGTGACATTGTTCTGGGGTCCTTAGTGCCAGTGTATCATTGTTCTGAGACGTGAATTTGTAATTTGTAATTTGTCTGGACAGTCCAGAGAAGGGCAACAAAACTAATAAGGGGACTGGAGGACCTCAATTATGAAGCATGATTACAAAAATTAAATGTATTCTCCCTGGAGAAGAAATGCTTAAGAGGGGATATGATAGTGACATACAATTATCTTAATGGTGATTCCAACATTGGGAGGAAACTATTCAGTTTCAGGTCACTCAATAAGACACGTAGCCACTCAATGAAGTAGGACTAAAAACAATTTAACCATAAACTGCGTAAGGTGTTCTTTACTGTTATGCCCCGTACACACGGTCGGAAATTCCGACCACAAAATCCGTTGGATTTTTTCAGACGGATTTTGTCCGACACTGGTGTTGCATACACACGGTCGGACAAAGTTGTCCGAAAATCCGATCATCCTGAACGTGGTGACGTTCGTTGCGTACGACGGGACTACGTAGAGGCTAGTAGCCAATAGCTTTGGTCTTGTAATGTGATCTGAGCATGTGTGGCACTTTGTCCGTCGGAATTGGCTACACACGATCGGAAAAAGTCCGATAGGACTTTGTTGTCGGAAAATTTGAGAGCAGGAGATAAAACTTTGTCCGTCGGAAAATCCGACTGAAAAAGTCCGATGGAGCCTACACACTTTCGTAATTTCCGCCAACATTGTCCGATAGGACATTTTCCATCGGAAAATCCGACCGTGTGTATGGGGCATTAGAGTGGTAATGATGTGGAACTCCCTTCCAAAATCGGTGGTTTCAGCAGGAAGTGTCACTAACTTCAAAAAATCTTTAGATGGGCATCTTATTTAACACAATATACAGAGATATGAGAAGTGGTAGAGACATAAATACAAACACACACACACACAGGTTGAACTAGATCAGGGATCCTCAAACTACGGCCCTCCAGCTGTTGTGGAACTACACATGCCATAAGGCATTGTAAAACTCTGCCATTCACAGACATGGCTAGGCATGATGGGAATTGTAGTTCTTGAACAAATGGAGGGCCATAGTTTGAAGACCCTTGAACGAGATGGACTGGTGTCTTTTTCAACCTTAACTATGTAACTATGAAACTATTAGTTTGGGACCCCAAGTGTCAATGTGTCATTGTTCTGGAGTCCCAAATGTCACTGCATTATTATTCTGGGGCCCCAGATTTTACAGTATCATTGTTCTAGGACTTCAAAGTGTCAATGTGTTATTGTTCTGGAAACTCCAAGTGTCATTGTGTGATTATTTTGGGGCTATATTTTTATTTTGGACACCAAGAATCAGGGTGTTATTGTTCTTGAACCCCAAATACAGGTAGGTCGCTGTTTTCAGACACCATGTGTAACTGATGACAGCTCATGCATAAAGTAAGCAGGGGACATTGTCACTGGATCATCACAGACAAGCTCTTCTCCTAGTGTGGACCTGTTCAGCTGAGTTGCAAACCACAGCATCAAAAATTAAAACTTAGGCACTAATTACAGAACAGTTAGTACACTTAAGAAGGAAATGCATTTCTCAATAGGGGTTGTTGTTTTCTTTTCTGAAATAAGAAAGGAGTTTTATTATAAGGCCATGCTCTGTTGAATATAAATAGTACTCAGTGGACCTTTTAACCTGTTGGAGATGACGTAAAATTATACTTTGTGGGGCTTTTCCTACATCCTACATAAAAAGTAAAATATAGAGAAGAGCTTTGAATAAAATTATTAATAACTATAAAGAACCTTTTTTTCTTTAATAAAGAAGCCTAATTACAGAGTAATATGGAAGAGTAGCTGTATTGTGAATGGCAAATCTCTCCCCAATGCTTGATGTTTTCCACTACAATGCACAGTAATGCTCAATTTTTAATAATATTCTTCCTACAAAGATTTTACCTGTTTACAGATATTGTAAACTGATTACTCTCACTTGGCTTCCTTCATCGCTTATTTATCTTCTTTAAAAATCCCTTAATGGTTTAAAATTAGAAAGCGAAGAATAAAATATTAATGAAGCTAGTGCTTAAAGAGGAAGTAAACCCTGATGGGTTTACTTCCTCTTTGTTTCCCTGCAAAGGTAAAGCATAATGGAGTACTATGCATCGCATATTAGTCCATTATGTGTCACTTACCTGACACAGGAGCCAGCGATGCCACCGCTGTCCCCTTGTGTACGGAGCCTCCATCTTCTTGGTGGGTCTCGGAGCTCCGGTGCTGTCATTCGACGGAGCTGCGATTACGTCACTCCCGCGCATGCACATGGGAGCCGCCACTCGTGGCATATCGCCGTTGACAGCGGCGCGCTCAGTGAGCCTGCGTGCCGCTGCCTACGGCGCATGCACCGTAGACAGCGGTGCCGTAGACAGCGGTGCCTGTAAACCATGTAGGTTTAGGAGATATTTCTTGGACCTACAGGAAAGCCTTAATTTAGGCTTACCTGTAGGTCAAAGTGGTTTGTAAGGGTTTACAACCACTTTAAAGAGGTATTAAACCACTTCACCCCCGGACCAATTGCAGCCAAAGGACCAGGCCCTTTTTGCGATTCGGCACTGCGTCGCTTTAACTGACAATTGCACGGTCGTGCGACGTGGCTCCAAAACAAAATTGGCGTCCTTTTTTCCCCACAAATAGAGCTTTCTTTTGGTGGTATTTGATCGCCCCTGCGGTTTTTATTTTTTGCGCTATAAACAAAAATAGAGCGACAATTTTGAAAACAATGCAATATTTTATGCTTTTTGCTATAATAAATATCCCCAAAAAAATATATAAAAAAACATTTTTTTTCCTCAGTTTAGGCCGATACGTATTCTTCTACATATTTTTGGTAAAAAAAAATCGCAATTAGCGATTATTGATTGGTTTGCCCAAAAGTTATAGCGTTTACAAAATAGGGGATAGTTTTATAGCATTTTTTTTTATATTTTTTTTTTTTTACTAGTAATGGCGGCGATCAGCGATTTTTATTGTGACTGCGACATTATGGCGGACACATCGGACATTTTTGACACATTTTTGGGACCATTGTCATTTATACAGCAATCAATGCTATTTAAATGCATTGATTCCTGTATAAATGACAGTTGTAGTGAAAGAGTTAACCATTAGCGGAGGGGTTATGGGCTCTGACGTGTGTGTTTTTTTACATTAGGGGGCGGGGCTGACGTCTGACGTCATTGATCGGCTTTCCCGATGACCGGGAACAGCCAATCAATGACAGGCAGAGTAGGAAGCGCGGGGAGAGGTTTGTTTACACATACCTCTCCCCGTTCTTCAGCTCCGTGACCCGATCGCGGGACACCAGCGGCGATCGGGTCCGCTGGTCCCGTGGCCGGGGTCACGGAGCTCCCGACCGGGTCGCGAGTGTGCCGCTGGCGGCGCGCGCGCGACCCACGGGCAGGCATTTAAAGGGCCACGTACAGGTACATGGTTTTGCCTGCCCGTGCCATTCTGCCGACGTATATCTGCAGGAGGTGGTCGGGAAGCGGTTAAACCAAAACCAAAAATGTAATAAATTGAAGCTTTCTTTTTTTCACCTGGTGATCTGGGCCGTAACAAACCTCCTGTATTATGGTGCCCCCACTCTTGAAGAAAGAGCACAGGGGTCACCTTTGGACAGCAGCATTGTCAGTCTGGGGGGTGGGGAGTGTTAGATATACTAGCAGATTTTGATAGACTAACAAATTGAAGCCAAACGTCCACTAATAGTTTATAAACAGTTACAGCAACCGTTTTTTTTTCTCCTTTGGATACGTTTTGAACTGCACCCCATTCACATGACATGTGTATCAAACCAGCTTTCTATGGAGCTGGTTCATATATAGGTGGTGCAGCAGCAGTGCGGTTTCGCTGCAAATTTTAAAGAAGTTATGTGCGTTTTCTGAGCAATGCGGTGCGGTTCAGATGCAAATTCCAGGCTCATTGTCTTCTATGGGAATCGCACATCTCATCGGTTTTGAATACAAAAAAAAACAGTGTAGGGGGCTTATCCATACCAGGCAGTTGCGGGTATGGTAAGGATTTAAAGGGGAACCCCATGCCAAAAATAATTTTTTTTAAAAAAAAATGACGTGGGGTCCCCCCCCACCAAATCCATACCCCAGAACCTTATCCAAACATGCAGCCTGGCAGGCCAGGAAAGGGGGGACGAGTAAGCTCCCCCCTCCTGACCATACCAGGTCACATGCCCTCAACATAGGGGGTACTTTGGAGTGGGGGGGCTTTTTCACAATATTTTTATTTATTTATTTTTATTTATCTATCGAATAATGTCCTCTATCGAAAAGTGCCCGCACATCATAGGAGGCATTTTTTTGACGGGAGATACCATTTGACCAGCACAATTGAAAGCTATGCAAACAGCGGAGGGACACCGTAGTTGTCATATTGTGCCTCGCTGTTACGGGGCAGGTTTACAGTGTGCTCAAGGTCGGGTTTTGTCTGTGTTGCAGGGTGGGTTTGGTGTATTGAACGACAAGTTTTGCCTGTGTCTTTGCCGGCTCCAAAAATTTGCATCTGAACTGCATCTGAATCGCAGCTGAGCCACTGAAGAGGCTGCTTTGGAAATTCACAGTGAAAACTGAAGGGAAATTGGCACCGGATATGTGTGAACCTAGCCTTTGGGTTACAGATTTTACATAATAAATAAAAGCTGATCATTGTAAGCCCCCCAGACTGGCAATGCTGTCCAAAGGTGTCTCTGTTGCTCCTTCATCCAGAGTGGAGGCACTCTAAAACAGGAGGTGCCTTACTGGCCGGATCACCAGCTATAAAGAAAGGGAAAAAAAATAAAAAATAAAGTAGCCATCATATCTAAGGGTTATCATATCATATCAGTAGCCATCATATCAAAGGCTACTGGCTACAGGTTCACACATGTCCGGTGCCAATAAGCTGCAATATATTAAATGTTTGGTTTTGGGTTTAATATTGCTTTAATGGCCTGGTTCACAATTTACATTGGGGACTAGAGGACAGTGTTCACAACCCGAGATGAATAAATAAACAAAACAGGCTATTTTTGCAATACGACTTTTGGCCAATGAGCCAACATCCTTTTCACCAGAGCAGCACATCCTCTTCTGATACAAGCTTGTTTCGTATCTGTAATTGAGCGAAGCTCCAGTCCTGCCAACTGGCTGCAGTGAAACCACCAGAACTGATGAAAAAGCTGCTTCATCCCATAACGGGGGGATAAAATCACTTGCACATACAGTAATGTTTGTTTCGCTAGTGCACATGTGCTCCTTGGCAGATAACATTTTATGACAAGGCCTTTGTCAGCCCCTGCCCTCAAAACACATTCTACAAAAAGATGGAGCCACAGCGTGTTGGCCTCTCATTTCCCTTTCCTTTTAAGCAAAATAATAAACTTCCCAGCACCCAAAGCTGCTGAAAATCAATTGTGGTTCCAAAGCGAAATCTCATTTCAGTTTTAATTCATTTCATGAACACCTTTGCCGTGTTGTAGGCCAGTTGGGCCAATTTGTCATGGAGGACCTCATGTAGGTTTTTTGTTGGGCTATTCAAGGATCAAATGGTGGGAGGAAGAGAAAGCAGTAGAGTACAATGCCTCTCAAAAATGAACAATATGCCCCCTACTTATCCTACATATAGCTATATTTTATAATATTTCATCCAGTCAAAGTGAACCCCAGCTCTGAATCTGAATTTGGCATCTTTGCTCTGTTCATGTAACACACAGCGACTCTCCTACACTACACTAAACCGAGGTTTCATATTGGCGCCCCACCAATATCTCTATTGAGGGGTCCTTAGAAGGCTACAAAACCTTTCTTCCCTGACCTTATAACATATAAAAGGAAAGAGAGCGCACGACTGCCCTAGTGTAATACCGTTTTAATGAGTTAAAATGAAAGTATAAAAGTAGAGGTATTGCACTCACAGACATAGGATACAAATCACATGTACAGCTGGGTGGATGCCTCCTATCCTGGTCTGTATCACTGGGTGGATTCCCAAAAACGAGTGGTGATGGTGAGGGGTGTAGATCTAATCTTCCTTTCTCGTCTCATCAGGCTGTGTTACTGCTAGACACACGCACGCTCCAGTCGGCGCTGCATGGCGTCACTCGCGGCCGGAAAGGGGAATCGAACTGAGTGCAATCTCTGCCTCTATCTCACAAAACAAACGGTTGCCACGACTTCGCTGACCCTATGCCAGGGCAAAGCTGTTTTGTACACCAGAGACAACGTTTCATCTCCCTTAACCCCTCCTAATTTCATGAGAAAATCCTTGGGGGCAGGACAATACATATCAAAGGCAGGGTGCAAAATTAGCTACCACATCCTGGTTTTACATATACAACTATATCCAAGAAAAGTCTTGGATTGTAATAAATGTCGGACTTTAAAGGTGGATACAATAGATACAAATAGATCAAAGATACAATACAAGATATAGATAAAAAAATCATCTTTATGTTTATCCTAAACAAAGTAAAAACAGACTATACATGGCCCTGAAATATTAAAACCTTTACACCAATATTTATCATATGTATTGGACAAATAAGATATCACCCTCTCAAAAGATTTTTTTTCATCCTAGCAGTGAAAGTGTAGATAATGGTAATTTACTCAACCCCCCAATGTCCCATGTATGAACAAATAAGATTTGGGCTATCCAAAATCCACTGCTATGGTTGCGTACATATGTCCCAACGTGTTTCGCCAATGAGGCTTCTTCAGGGGAAAGCAGATGAGAGGTTGTGATGCAAAGTTGTGATTGGAAGAGTAATGACGATGATGACACAGTTGCACATCAAACCAGGCAAAAGATCAACACCACCAAAGTCCTATAGATGTAGATTATAGACAGAATAACAAAAGGGTTTCAGATGTCTCGGAAAATGGAGTAGTGATGCCAAACAATCTGTTAGCATGGTCCAAGTGGCGAATTGGTCAGAGTGCAGCCCAGCTCTGAAACTGAATTCTGCATCTTTGCTTTGTTCATGCAACACACAGCTATTCCCTTACACTACACTAAACTGAGGATTTTGTCTTGACACCCCACCAATGTCTCGATTGAAGGGTCCTTAGGAGGCTACAGGGTCTTTGTTCGCTGACCCCATGCCAAGCCAAAGAGCTGTTTTGTACACTGGAGACAGGATTTCATCTCCCTTGACCCTTTCTATTTTAAAGATGACAGCTCACAATGCTTGGGGGCAGGACCTCCTGCCCAGATGTAGCTCATGTTTCACTACTTTTTCTAAGTTTTTCCCATTTTTCCAAAGCAGAAATGTAGTGTGGCTGAGAGTCAGCAACTCTTGTCTTGCCAAGTGTAAGTAATGTATGCATACTAAACATTACGGCAGACAAAGTGAATGACGTAAATGCTCCAATTTTGTTTAATTAAAATAACAAACATATCATACTTATCTGCTCTGTGCAATGGTCCTTTTCTCAGGTCCCCCACCGGTGCGCCTATCTCCTCCCCTTTGTCAAGTGTCCCCAAAGCAAGCCGCTTACTATGGGAGCACTCGTGCGTGCTCAATCCCGTGCCCCGCCACCCTCCTTCCTCACTGGCTGTGATTGACAGCAGCAGGGGCCAATGGCTACCACTGCTGTCTCTGAGCAAATGAGGAGGGAGAGACCCAAGAGAGCCTCTGCACTCGTGCACATCGCTGGATTGAGATCAGGCTCAGGTAAGTATATGGATAAAATGCACTGATTACTGTGTAAATGTCACTGGTAGGGAAGGGGTTAAACACTAGGGGGCGATCAAGGGGTTAAGTGTGTTCCCCTCAGTGTGTTCTAACTGTAGGGGGGGTGGGCTCACTAGAACATGACACATCACTGCTCCCGATCACTGGGAGCAGTAAATCCCTGTCATGTTACTAGGCAGAACAGGGAAATGCCTTGCTTACATGGGCATCTCCCCGTTCTGCCTCTGCGTGCCACGACCGCGGTCCACCAGCGGACATCGAGTACGCTTTTTCTTTCTTTCTTTTTATCAACTTATCTGCTATTACAAAGGATGAACAATATAACTGGTGATACCTGGACCATTGATGGGTCCTCTTTATGGAGAGATCTGGGGTCTATTAGACCCTGATACCTACTCTGCCTTCCAAAGCATCCGATCAAACCAAGATCAGTTTGATTGGCTGCTTCACTGGCCAGTATACAAAGAACCAAAACAAAGTATAATGCCCCGTACACACGGTCGGATATTCCAATGGAGAAAGGTCCGATCGGATTATGTTGTCGGAAAATCCGATCGTGTGTGGGCTCTAGCGGACTTTTTCCGTCAGAATTTCCGACGGAAAAAATTTGAGAGCAGGATCTCAAATTTTCCGACAGCAAAATCCGGTCTGACTTTTTCCGATCGTGTGTAGAGAATTCCGACGGACAAAGTGCCACGCATGCTCAGATCAAATTACGAGACCAAAGCTATTGGCTACTAGCCTCTACGTAGTTCCGTCGTATGCAATTAACGTCACCACGTTCGGAACGATCGGATTTTCCGACAACTTAGTCCGACCGTGTGTATGCAACACCAGTTTCGGACAAAATCCATCGAAAAAAAACGGACGGATTTTATGGTCGGAATTTCCGACCATGTGTACGAGGGCTTAGTCACTTTCGACTTCATTTGTCAAAGAGGAGGGGGAGGAATGAATGTTCCTTCTTCTGCTCTGTCTTCTCAACCTGACAGTTTGTAGGGGTCCTGTGCACCCTGATAGAATGGGAGAACCTGGGAATGGCAGCGGGGGGCCCCCTTACAAGTCCTGTAAAAGTGACCAGGTGGCTGTAGAGCTGTTCTGATCACTTTTATACGAAAGCCCATTACTGGCTGAAAATTTCTATGTCAGAATCATGGCTACAGCCATTATGCTGGTATAACCACTTGTCATCCAGGACATATATACACTCACCAGACAATTAGGTACAACTTGCTAGTACCGGGTTTGACCCCCTTTTGCTTTCAGAACTGCCTTAATTCTTCGTGGCATGGATTCAACAAGGTGTTTGAAACATTCCTCAGAGATTTTGGTCCAAATTGACATGATAGCATCGCACAGTTTCTGCAGATTTGTCAACTGCACATTCATGATGCAAACCTTCCGTTCCACCACATCTCAAAGATTGGATTGAGATCTGGTGACTGTGGAGGCAATTGGAGTACAGTGACCTCATTGTCATGTTCAAGAAACCAGTGGTGAGATGATTTGATCTTTGTGACATGGTGCATTATCCTGCTGGAAGGAGCCATCAGAAGATGGGTACACTGTAGTCATAAAAGGATGGACATGGTCAGCAACAATACTCAGGTAGGCCGTGGTGTTTAAAAAAAGCTCAATTGGTACTAAGGGGCCCAAAGTGTGCCAAGAAAATATCCCCCACACCATTACACCACCAGCCCCAACCTGAACCGTTGATACAAGGCAGGATGGATCCATGCTTTCATGTTGTTTACATCAAATTCTGACCCAACTATCAGAATGTCGCAGCTGAAATCAAGGATCATCAGACCAGGCAACGTTCGATGTGTTGTGCATTCAGAGATGGTATTCCGCATACCTTGGCTGTAATGAGTAGTTACAGTATTTGAGCTACTGTTGCCTTTCTATCATCTCGAACCAGTCTGCCCATTCTCCTCTGACCTCTGACATCAGCAAGACATTTTCCTCCACACAACTGCCACTCACTGGATATTTTCTCTTTTTTGGACCATTCTCTATAAACCCTAGAGATGGTTGTGCATGAAAATCTCAGTATATATAATATCAGCAGTTTTTTAAAATACTCAGACCAGCCAACAACCATGCCGTGTTCAAAGTCACTTACATCCCTTTCTTCCCCATTCTGGTGCTCAGTTTGAAGATCAGCAAGTCATCTTCACCGCGTCTAGATGCCTAAATGGATTGAGTTGCTGCCATGTGATTGGCTGACTAGCAAAATTTGTTGATTATATATATATATATATATATATATATATATATATATATATATATATATATATATATACAGTGGTGTGAAAAAGTGTTTGCCCCCTTCCTCATTCCTTTGCATGTTTGTCACACTTAAGTGTTTCGGAACATCAAACCAATTTAAACAATAGTCAAGTAAACACAAAATGCAATTTGTAAATGAAGGTGTTTATTATTAAAGGTGAAAAAAAATCCAAACCATCATGGCCCTGTGTGAAAAAGTGATTGCCCCCTAAACCTAATAACTGGTTGGGCCACCCTTAGCAGCAACAACTGCAACCAAGCGTTTGCGATAACGTGCAATGAGGCTTTTTCCTGGAGGAATTTTGGCCCACTCATCTTTGCAGAATTATCCTAATTCAGTTACATTAGAGGGTTTTCGAGCATGAACGGCCTTTTTAAGGTCATACCACAACATCTCAATAGGATTCAGGTCAGGACTTTGGCTAGGCCATTCATTTTGTTTTTCTTCAGCCATTCGGTGGTGGACTTGCTGTGTTTAGGATCATTGTCCTGCTGCAGACCCAAGTTCGTTTCAGCTTACACGAACAGATGGTCGGACATTTCCTTCAGGATCTCTTGGTAGACAGCAGAATTCATAGTTCCTTTTATCACGGCAAGTCTTTCAGGTCCTGAAGCAGCAAAACAGCCCAGACCATCACACTACCACCATATTTTACTGTTGGTATAATGTTCTTTTTCTGAAATGCAGTGTTCCTTCTACGCCAGATATACTTGGACACACACCTTCCAAAGAGTTCCACTTTTGTCTCATCGGTCCACAGAATGTTGTCCCAAAAGTCTTGGGGATCATCAAGATGTGTTGTGGAGAAATTGAGACGAGCTTTGATGTTCTTTTTGCTCAGCAGTGGTTTTCTCCTTGGAACTCTGCCAGGCCATTTTTGCCCAGTCTTTTCTGATGGTGGAGGCATGAACGCTGACCTTAACTGAGGCAAGTGAGGCCTGCAGTTCCTTGGACGTTGTTGTGGGGTCTTTTGTGACCTCTTGGAGTCGTCGCTGCGCTCTTGGGTAATTTTGGGCGGCCGGACACTCCTGGGAAGGTTCACCACTGTTCCATGTCTTCGCCATTTGTGGATAATGTCTCTCACTGTGGTTCGCTGGATTCCCAAAGCTTTGTAAATGGCTTTATAACCCTTTCCAGACTGATAGATCTCAATTACTTTCTTTCTCAATTGTTCCTGAATTTCTTTGGGTCTCGGCATGATGTGTAGCTTTTAAGGATCTTCTGGTGGACCTTACTGTGTCAAGCAGCTCCTATTTAAGTGATGCCTTGATTGTGAACAGGTGTGGCAATAATCAGGCCTGGGTGTGGCTAGAGAAATTGAACTCAGGTGTGGACACCACAGTTATAGTATGTTTTAACAAGGGGGGCAATCATTTTTTCACACAGGGCCATGATGGTTTGGATTTTTTTTCACCTTTAATAATAAACACCTTCATTTACAAATTGCATTTTGTGTTTTACTTGTGTTGTCCTTGACTATTGTTTAAATTGGTTTTGTTCCGAAACACTTAAGTGTGACAAACATGCAAAGGAACAGGAAATGAGGAAGGGGGCAAACACTTTTTCACACCACTGTATATATGTGCATGTATGTTTGTGTATATATGTATATACGCTGGATGGCAAGTGGTTCAAAATTCTTCTCTAAGTGCAACCAGACCTGTTTTTACCAGAGATACTTTTAGTCCTTGATCACATATAGCCGATTTGGAATTGCGGGAAGAACTTTTTCTGCAACTCTAGGTTGTTCATTAACCGTACTCTGCCGTAACCTTCACACGTTTCTGCCTGCAATTTGTCCTAAACTGCCAGACTCCATAAACATTATCTCTTCCATCTTCCTATCTCCTGTGTCCATCCACTACCAAGCTCCTTATTACATGTACACTTGACATTTACTGAAGCAATGCATTGTGGGACTTAATATCACACCGCAACCATTCGGCCAGGGCTGTGCTCCACTTGACTACAGCAGTGTGAGCAGAAAGGGGTTAAATATAAACTTTCAGTTGGTTGCAGAATAGTATTGTTTTTAGTTACAAAGTAATAGGCAGCAAAAGACGAGCGACAGGGAGGAGATCGCAAAGAACTCTCAGCAGAAAAGCACATCTTTAATTTATATCACTATGCCAATGGCATGAACATAAAAAGGAATTTTAAAGGATAGTGATTCTAAGTCACAGCAGGTACAATAAAATCAACAGCCCCAGGTGAAATAAAGGACCGGAAACCACAGTGCGAAGCACGGACGGAATCAATCACGCGTAGACTGCTCTAATAAGCAAACAAAATAAATGATTGTAACTTTTTTTTTATACAAAAAAACTTTATCTTAAAGTGGATCTGAACTGTATTTGAGCAGCCCCAAACTGAAAACACTGTATTGCATTTTCTTTTTATATATTTAAAGCATACGCACCCATCCATCTATGTCTCCATGCTTTATTTTGTTGAGAAATTACTTTGCTGTGGGCATTTTGGATAAGGGCAGATGATTTAAGTAGTATTTACATTACTGGAATCCATCTACCCTTAGCTCATGCATGCAGGCAGGAGGATGTGCTTAGCTGAGAAAGCCACTTCTTCCCTCCTCCAGGTGAAAGGAAAAAAGGTGGCCATGAAAACTCCTGTGTGACATAATTTTGTACATAGTGTGTAGCAAACTGCGCTAACAAAAAAAAAAAAAAAAAAGATTAATAATAAACCTCGAACCACCAGCACTCTGAATACCAAAATATCTAAACACATGCAAAAATAGTATGTGGTACTGTTTTCTTTTTATATATATATATTCAATATAATAAATTGCATTCCATTCTCCATATAAACGGTTGTGTGCCCATTATATGTCCTGTTGGACAAAACACGTTGGGATGAGCTTAGTAGTGATGTCATCATGCCGGCTCGGTTGTTTGCGATCTGATTGTTATTACTCTCGCTTACTCTCGCTTGTGAGTATATGGTAGATGCCCTCATTTGTTTTTCAAATTATCATTTTTATTACATTTTTCATAGAAATTAACACATCATTCACATAAGCTTATAAGAGCAAGTCCCTCAATCTTCATTTTACAGGCTATAGTTTAACCAGGCCTTAATATCATGCAGGGTCTGTCTTAATATTTATAATCCTCATATACTGAGGAGTCTTAAAACACATACCCAAAATAAAAACAAAAACAAAAAAAAACACAGAAACAAGTAAAGAAAAAAAAAAGATATAATTCTTAAAGTAGTTGTAAACCCTAATGCCGCGTACACACGAAGGGACAATCCCGCGGGATTATCCTCTGGACTGAAGTCCAGCGGATAATCCCCTCGTGTGTGGGCGCCGGCGGACTTTTTGGCGCCAAAGTACGGCGGACTAAAGTTTGAAGTTTTGTTTTCAAATTATCCGCCGTTAGTGGGCAAGTCCGCGGGACTTTTGAAATGAACGGACTTGCCGCTCATCGGCAAGTCCGTTCATTTAGCACGTGACTTCAGGTTACGTAGCTAGCGTAGGCAGTAAATGCCGCCGCGCTAGCTCCGCAAGCTGGCATGGATTTAAAGGGAATCCCCACGCCGAAAAAAACGGCGTGGGGGTTCCCCCCAAATCCATGTCAGACCCTCATCCGAGCACGCAGCCTGGCAGGCCAGGAAAGGGGTGGGGACGAACGAGCGCCCCCCCCCCTCCTGAGCCGTACCAGGCCGCGTGCCCTCAACATGGGGGGTGCCCTGGGGAAAGGGGGGCCGGGCGGCCCCCCCACCCCAAAGCACCTTGTCCCATGTTGATGAGGACAAGGGCCTCTTCCCGACAACCCTGGCCGTTGGTTGTCGGGGTCTGCGGGCGGGGGCTTATCGGAATCTGGGAGCCCCCTTTAATAAGGGCCCCCCAGATACCGGCCCCCCACCCTATGTGAATGAGTATGGGGTACGATGTACCCCTACCCATTCACCTAAGGTGTAAAATGTAAAGTAAAAAAAAACACCCACACTTTTGAAAAAATAGTTTATTGCACTGCTCCGGGGGTCTTCTTCCGTCTTGGGGGTCTTCTCGCCGGACTCCCCCGCCATTTACCAAGCTCTTTTACCGAGCGGGGGAAGTCCGGCTACCTTCTTCGTCGTCGCCGCCGTCTGGGGGTCTCGATCCGCCTTCGGGGGTCTTCTTCCGTCTTGGGGGTCTTCTCGCCGGACTCCCCCGCCATTTACCAGCTCTTTTACCGAGCGAGGGGAGTCCGGCTACCTTCTTCGCCGCCGTCGTCTGGGGGTCTCGATCCGCCTTCGGGGGTCTTCCGGGGGTCTCTTCTGTTCTTGCGGCGGTCGTCGTCTTCCGCGCCGCCGGCGCCTTGTCCTTCTTCTTGACCTTCTTCTTCTTCTTCTTCTTCTTCCGATGTTGACCCGTCGCTGTCTCTGCCCGGAATGCCTGTGCCGATCTGCGCTCGGACTTAGATAGGGACATGGGGGACAGGGTAACATGTTCATGTCACATGGTGACCCCGCCCCCTTGCGATGTCACAGTCCCAGCATCCTCCGGGACTGTGACAACACAAGGGGTAGGGGTAGGGTAGGGGTACATCGTACCCCATATCATTCACATAGGGTGGGGGGCCGGTATCTGGGGGGCCCCTTATTAAAGGGGGCTCCCAGATTCCGATAAGCCCCCGCCCGCAGACCCCGGGTTGTCGGGAAGAGGCCTTGTCCTCATCAACATGGGGACAAGGTGCTTTGGGGTGGGGGGGCCGAAAGGGCACCCCCCATGTTGAGGGCACGGGCCTGGTACGGCTCAGGAGGGGGGGGGGGCTCGTTCGTCCCCACCCCTTTCCTGGCCTGCCAGGCTGCGTGCTCGGATGAGGGTCTGACATGGATTTGGGGGGAACCCCCACGCCGTTTTTTCGGCGTGGGGATTCCCTTTAAATCCATGCCAGCTTGCGGAGCTAGCGCGTCGGCATTTACTGCCTACGCTAGCTACGTAACCTGAAGTTACGTTCGAAATAACGGACTGCTCCGTGTGTGGGCAAGTCCGTTCATTTTCAAAAGTCCCGCGGACTTTTGGCCGGCGGATTATCCGCTGGAGAAGTCCGTGCGTGTGTGGGCAAGTCCACACCCTCGGAAAGTCCAGCGGACCTAGCCGGAAAGTCCCGCGGGCTTGTCCGCTGGACTAGGTCCGCCGGCAAAAGTCCGCACGTGTGTACGAGGCATTAGACCACCTTTACCTACAGGCAAGCCTATAATAAGGCTTACCTGTAGATACTGTAAATATCTCCTAATCCTGCACGATTTAGGAGATATTTACCATCATTGATTGGTGCATGTGCACTAAAGAAAAGGCATGATCGTGCTGTTTCTTTAGGGCCCGTGCCGTGACCGTCGGCTCTTGCACGTATGCAGTGACGTCACACAACTCAGGCCAGTCACAGAGCTTGGGTCCGCGGCTCCGGAAGGTAGAGGGGTGAAGATGGACGCGGACACCAACGGGGATATCACGGGCTTCGTTTGCAGGTAAGTGGCACATAATGGGCTAGTATGCGATGCACAGTAGCCCATTATGCTTTTACTTTGTAGGGGAATAAAGAGGAAGTAAAACCCATCAGGGTTTACTTGCTCTTTAAATTATCATAAAAAAATAAAACTCAATTCTCATAATTCTCTTGGAAAAAAAAATAAAGCACCAGTGTAAAAACAAAAAAATAAAAATGAATTAATAATAATAAAAAAAATGTAATTGTCCCTTGTGCGCAAAGGCGAACGCGCACATCCGTCCTGCAGGCACGCAAACAGCGTTCGTCCCACACATGTGAGGTATCATCGTGAAAGTCAGATCATGGACAGTAATTCTAGCACTAAACCTCATCTGTAAATCTAAAGTGGTAACCTAAAAAGGCTTTTAATGCGTCTCCTATTGATAGTAAAATGTATGTAGTTGGTCGCTGTTGCAAAGGCGTGCGCAATTTTATAGCGTGACATGTTTGGTTTCTATTTACTCATCGTAACGTTATCTTTTATATTTTATAAAAAAATTGGGTTATGTATTATGTTTTTTATTGCATTAAAATTGCATTTGAAAAACTGCTTTGCAAATACCGGGACATAAAAAAAATTGCGAAACCCACCAATTTTCTAACAAAAAATTAATTGTTACATGTAAACAAAAAGTGCCAGAAAAGCAATGGTCTGAAAGTGGCCTAATTTTCTATCTTTCTTTTTTTTTAACCGCTTGCCTACCAACCGCTATCATTTTACTGCGGCAGGTCGGCACAATCCCGCGAGCCATCTTAGCTATACGATGGCTTGCGGGATCAGGATAGCAGGCGTGCGGGTCCCGCTGGAGGCACGCGCCCACTGCACAGCGGGGGTTGCCGATGCTTGGAAACCTGCGTTACATCAGAGGGGGCGGGGTCACCCGTACATCACTGGGGAAGCCTGGGTTTCCCCTTGCGTCAGAGGGGGGAGGGGTCAGGTGACGGGTTGCCCGTCCTCCTCAGCTAAGACCTGTCAGGCGCCAGGATTCCCGCAGTGTCTCCGTGGAGACAGGATGCGCTGCGCTGGACCATCGGGAAAAGGAATGACCATCGCTGGATAGCAAGAGTGGATTACCACCGCTGGAATTTTTTTTTTTCTTATTTTAATAAAGGACTTTTCCCAACGGTGTCTGTGTGTTTTTTAACAATTTTTTATACTTTCTTTGTGAAATGGTAGGGGTACTTTTGTACCCCCTTACCATTTCAAACAGGGGGGGGGCAGGGATCTGGGGGTCCCCTTGTTAAAGGGGGCTTCCAGATTCTGATAAGCCCCCCGCCTGCAGTCCCCCACAACCACCGGCCAGGGTTGTGGGGATGAGGCCCCTGTCCCCATCAACATGGGGACATGGTGCTTTGAGGGGTCACAGACCCCCAAAGCATCCTCCCAATGTTGAGGGCATGTGGCCTGGTACGGTTCAGGAGGGGGCGCTCTCTCGTTCCCCCCTCTTTTCCTGCGGCCTGCCAGGTTGCGTGCTCGGATAATGGTCTGGTATGGATATTTGGGGGGAACTCCACACCATTTTTTTTTTTTATTTGGCGTGGAGTTCCCCTTAAAATCCATACCAGACCTGAAGGGCCTGGTAATTGAATTTGGGGGGAACCCCGCACAATTCATTATAGCCGCGAGTGCTTTTAAATTACTTTTTTTCCTGCAGAAATGACACTTTGTGCAGGGACAGTTCTAAGCAAGGGAAACATGCACCAATTTACATGCATACTATACACACCCCCCAGGTACGAAGGAATATTACACTTTTATTGTTTCACTTTAAGCATTATTAAAATCAATGCTCCTGAAAAAAACGGACATTTTTAAAAGTTTTTTTTGCATTGATACATGTCCCCTGGGGCAGGACCCAGGTCCCCAAATACTTTTTAGGACAATAACTTGCATATTAGCCTTTACAATTAGCACTTTTGATTTTGAACGTTCGAGTCCCATAGACTTTAATAGGGTTCTAAAGTTCACACGAAGTTTAGGTCTGTTAGCAGGTTCTGGTGCGAACCGAACATGGGGGTGTTCGGCTCATCCCTAGTAAACACACACACATCCCTGTTCTGTTCTGTGAGGCGTGACAGATTGTGAGTTCCTATTAGCTAGGAACCACGATCCGTCACTTCCTCTAGATCAGTCCCCTCCACCTACAGTTAGAAACACACATAGGGAACACAGTTAGCCCCTTGATTGCCCCCCTAGTGTTAACCCCTTTCCTGCCAGTGACATTTTTACAGTAATCAGTGCATTTGTATAGCACTGATCGCTGTATAAATGACAATGGTTCCAAAAGTGTGTCAAAAGTGTCAGATGTGTCCGCCATAATGTCGTAGTCCTGATAAAAAATTACTAGTAAAAAAAAAAAATAATAATAATAAAAATACTATAAATCTATCCCCTATTTTGTAGATGCTATAACTTTTGTGCAAACCAATCAATATACGCTTATTGCGATTTTTTTTTTACAGAAAAAATATGTAGAAGAATACATATTGGCCTAAACTGAGAAAAAATTTGCTTTTTTTTTAAAAAAAAAAATTGGGATATTTATTATAGAAAAAAAGTACAAAATATTGTGTTTTTTTTTTCAAAATTGTTGCTCTTTTTTTGTTTATAGCGCAAAAAAAAAAAAAACGCAGAGGTGATCAAATACCACCAAAAGAAAGCTCTAGTTGTGGGGAAAAAAGACATCAATTTTGTTTGGGTGCAGCATCGCACGACCACGCAATTGCCAGTTAAAGCGACGCAGTGCCGAATCGCAAAAAGTGGCCCGGTCATTCAGCAGCCAAATCTTCTGGGGCTGAAGTGGTTAATCAGCACAAGGGACTGTACTTACAAGCAATGTGAAGTGTCCCTTGTGCTGATAGATGGTCTGTCAGTTGAAATCCTCTATGCTCTCATCCCCACCCACCTCTAATCTTCTGGCATGGTGGGGGTTATTACAAGTTGAGAGACTTGACACATTGGGTGCTGACTATGTCTGTCCTGTCGGCCCCCCTCCTCCATTCATAGAAGCTCCACTCAGGTAGACATAGCCACACAGTGCTTCTGCCCCACACACACAGAAGTCCTGGAAATGGAATCCAAGGCAGTGTTGGGTGATTTAATTTTTATTTTATTTTTTTAACTGGTGCAACACCATGGAACTGCGGACATTAATCAATATCAGACTCTAGGCCCGCGTTATGCGTCCGTTGAGTATACAGGAGTTCGGTATCTATGGGTTCATTAAAACTCTTACAGAAAAAACGATGAAAGTTTACAGCTTCGAATATTTGCCTGTAGATTTTTTGGTAACAGCTCATTGAGTTTACTACAAAGGTGAGGAGGACTATTTGTTTCCGCTCCATCCAGAGTCAATTACACGCTGGCGGAATGTTCCATTATCTGCAGGATGTGCTGACACTTTACAAGTAGCATCTGCTCCGTGTTATTTCACCTAAGGGTAACACCATACTCCAGTGATTTTAGAATCACCGCACAAGTCTTCCAAGGTCATGCAAGTGGAGCAACTACAACATTGTGCCAGGAATATGAGTGTGTAATAATGTTCTCCTCTGCAGCAGCCCGACTTGTTCTTCACATATTCTGCTATGCAAAGCGGCAGGAGCCGAGTTGGTGACAGACCCTTAAAGTGAACCTGTCAGGGTTTTGAAATATTTTTAACCCTACTGCAGAACGGTGAAGTGGTGGATGCTGTTTTCTGCAGTGCTGTTTAAAAATGGTACAGCAGAATCACCCTTGGGGTGGCTTGGATGTGAACAGCAGCTCTGTACTATGTAATCGCAAAGATGACCAATCACAGCAATCACAAATGTAAACAGTATACTGTCAACTTTCAGGGTAAATTTAGGCATACATCTAAATCTCCCTTGCCTCTGAAGCCGTAACGTACTGCGCCGCTTTAACTGACAATTGCGATGTCATGTGACCAAATTCAAAAGAACAAATCAGTGCAAATACAGAGGTCTGCAGACTAAAAAGGATAGTTTGTAAGATAAAGAGTCTTCAGCACACAAGTAGAGAGGATCCAGATTCCCAGAATAGAGAGATAAGGGTCATGCCACCCTGGTGTGGTAAAAAGGGACGCTTACCAGAAACATATGACCACAATGAATCAATATGAACCTTAGTATGGTATACAGCTCAAATCTCAGTCTCCCAGCCCATACAAGGCAGCAGCTCAACAAGATAGATCCATAAAGTTCACCATTACATGGGTATAAAGATAGAAGAAAAAAGGCCAACCATAGTGAAGTTACACATGTAAACTAGTATTTGTTAAAAGGTATTGCACTTACAAGTCATCTGTATACAGCACGCCAGTGTTAAGATCCACAAACAGGCAAAAACATCCCAGCGCCAAGTTCCAAAATGGGCGCAATAAGATTGCGCATGCGCAGCGTCGTGCGTTCTAGCTCCGCCTTCTGACAGATTATGCCAACTCAAAGCAATCATGGGTGAAAGGGCAGGGAGCTTCCAGCTCACAGCTTGTTATTGACATCCTCAGCTGTGTATTTTTCCCCATGAGAATATGTAGAGGGGGTTTGCCCATTGCCTCCACTCAGGTTTCAGATTACACTCAGCTACCTGCTCTGTGCTGTGCAGTGTGTGATATCAGATTCCCACCCCCTGCCTTCTTACACTCAGAACTGCTGTGTAAACTGTATACTTTGAATAGCTCTAGGGGACAGATGGCTGCAGAAAAAAGGTACAATTTATAAAGGTTTTTTTTTTTCTCTGTGTATCACCTGAGGCTAGTCACTTCAGTGGGTACAGTTAAGGGTTTAAACCCCTTTAGTGTAAGGGCTATACTAAACAGGCTCTTAACGTTCTTGCTACTGAAAGATTTAACCATTAGCTGGTTGTCACCTCATTAGGACAGAATTACGCAGGAGATTATTCAAAGCTCAAGAGTGCTACTAATATCGCTAGCAATTAATTGCTAAACAGATGGAGGAAAGGGTTTCCTATAGAGCAAGCTATACAATGCATGTAGCGGATTGCAGTAAAAATCAATCTTGCATGATCATACCATGCATTAAACATGTCAATAAGCTACAACATTCTTATAAAAGCTTAAAGTATAACTGAAGGGAAAACTTTTTTGTTAGTTCTGGATAGAGTGGAGAGGGATTAGAACACCTGTCAGTTTTTATTGCTCTCTGTGCCCCTATTAGGGAGATTCTCCCCTCTATTTGTTCTGTTTACTATTATCATTGAAAGTGAAAGTAAAAGAAAATCTCACATTTGGTCCCCGGAAAAGTAAAAGAGGGAAAATCTTCCAATGGGGACACTAGTTCTGGTGACATGGGATTCTCATAATTCTCAGGGATTTCCTCTCACTTCCTGTTGTAGCTATTTGACAGGAAGTGAAGGGAAATCTCCTCAACGAGACACAGATGGCTGGAAGTGCACGGCACGCTCCTAGCACAGAGACCGGGGTCTCACTTTGAGCCTGGGCCCCGTACTAACAATCTGGACCCAAAACTCCTGATTCCGGGTCACCTGATGGCTGTGATAGCCTCTGATTGGCTATCACAGTGATCAGTCACTGTGAAGCCCGCCCACGTGTTTTCTCCCTCTGTGAATGGATATACATTGTATCACTCTCTCTCCTTGCAGAGAAAAAAAATAGTGCCTAAAAGAAAAATAAATAAATAATAACATAATAAAAATACAAAAAAATACTTAGATCAAGGTTTGATCTAGGTCAGTGGCAGGATTAGTGTTTGGGTCATGGTCAGGTTCAAAGGTCAAGGTCAGGGTCAAAGGTTGGGGTCAGTATTTATTTTTATTTTTTGGACAAAATATTTTTTTTTAATTAGTATCAGTGTTAGTGTGTTTTAGGTAGGATAATAAAAAAAAAAAGTGCTCTATTGGTTTTGGGCTGTACTATGGGTGCAAATAACAAATAACATACACATATGTGGTATCGCTGCAATCGTCAGGAGCAGGAGAACTTAATTTGGGTTGTTTTTTGGTGGAAGGTTATGGTAGCAGCAAGAAATATACAGCTAAATTAAAAAAATATATACCGTATATATTTTACTACTTTGGGCCAGTTTTCCTTTCATATTAAAAAAAATCAGGAGATATCCATAACCATTTACCACCAAATGAAAGGCCAATTTGCCCTGAAAAAAACAAGGTATAATCCATCTGGATGCACAAAGTAGTTGTGATGATATGTGTAGTTTTACTAACACATGTCAAAGTTGCAAAATTATGCTTAGGCATAAAGATTTGTCTTACCCTTTGGCGCGAAGGGTTAAACAATCATACTCAAGGATATAAATCCACTTTGTGAGCACCTTTGCACACCCAGATATTATGTTATAAAACTAGCAGTGACGTCATCAGTGTGCTGTACATAGTCTGTGCAGACAGCAGAGCAGTGAAAGCGACCCAGCAGGCTCCACCCACTACAGGCTGCCTGCAGAAAACTACAGGAGGGGGCGGAGACAAGACCAGTCATCCTGCACAAGGAGAGAGAGTGCAGCAGTGACCGGTCTTTATTACAGGAAGCACCTGCACCGAGGCAAAGTATCACATTGGATTACTGCACAAATCTGGAAGAAATACACAAAGCACACAAAGATTCAATAAGAATACATATGGTTCTTGTATTTAGACAATATTTGCTTATCCTGGAGTCTGGCTTTGATTTTAATCAGTAACTTACGTCGCTTGTGCGACTCTGGTATCACATCTAAATTTCCCATATCATCTTCATGCTCTGCCTCTAGCGCTAGGTAAAGCCATGTTAAGGACAAATCAAATTATCCAATGCATTTGAATAAAGAATTAAAATAATAAAAGCTAACCTGGATAATACTTTGACCACTCCGCAGTAGTTTAATTGCTTGAAAAGTAGCCTGACTGCTTCCTAAATTATCTGGCACACTCGCAGCCCTGAGCAAGAGATACAAAAACCATGCCACAAACAAAGGGATCCCTGTTGGGGCACCGCTCAAATATGTTGAGAAGACGGCCAAGAAATCGTTACCACTGGTACCCGTCCAGCTAGCCGCCAGCCCGTGCAATCCGATTCCCAAAGAATCTGCAATAGAAGATTCATTAAGGAAATCTGACTCAAGTTTGGAAAAGTTCCTGAAGTGTCAGAGCTGCAATCTCCATTAACTTCTTTATGAATACTTTATATCAAATCTATTTAAGCGGATTCAATGGCTTTAATAGTATTATTTGCACTGGTGCTAACTTTAAGAAGTTGGAGTTTTGGCTTTGGACTTATTGGAAGTAATTCAAATTTTCCAGCATTGTTTCATTCTGCATACCAATGAGGTGATAACGAGGAAACTAGTTCCTAATAGTGTTGATGCAGTAGAGGATCTGGGCTATCTTTGGTCTTCAAGATTAGCTATGTCTTCTAATCCACAAAACTAGACGCTATAACCATATACAATATGGTGAGCAGGGACTTAAGGAATCAAAAATCCCTCCAACCGAGTGCGTAGCACAGTAAAGCCTTCTTAGAACAGAAGGTACTTATAAGTCTCATTCCATCACATATCTCACAAGAGGATTATTAATCATTTCAGAACAATGGGCAGATCCATGCTTTGCACCCTTATGCCTTGTACACACGGTCAGACATTCCGACCACAAAATCCGTCTGATTTTTTCAGACGAATTTTCGCCGAAACTTGTCTTGCATACACACGGTCACACAAAGTTGTCGGAAAATCCGATCTTTTCGAACCAGGTGACGTACAACACGTACAACGGGACTACGTAGAGGCCAGTAGCCAATAGCTTTCGTCCCCAAATTTCTTCTGAGCATGCGTGGCACTTGCGTCAGAATTCTCTACACACGATCGGAAAAAGTCTGATCGGATTTTGTTGTCGGAAAATTTTAGATCCTGCTCTCAAATTTTTTTCGTCACAAATTCCGATGGAAAAAGTCTGCTACAGCCCACACACGATCGGATTTTCCGACAACATAATCCCATCAGACTTTTTCTATCGGAATATCCGACCGTGTGTGCGGGGCATAAGGCTGGCCATACATGGTTGAATTTCGAAAGAATTTTTTTAGAAATCAGAAAATGTGTGCGTTTTGAGATCCAATGATGCCACCATTGGTTTCGAAATTCATCCAACCAAACCTTCAATTTCATCTCATGTTGCTACAGAAAATAATTTTCGTGGCTGGGAATCTTCTTTTCTTTCCGGGAATTTTCTTCTCTTGCACATTTCTTTTTCGATTACATTTCTCGCACGATTCTCCCATCATTGATTAGAAAATTGTTTGTTTTTCAAAAAATTTCCAACAGGTCCGATTACTCAAATTTGATTGCTGCACGAAAATCGGCTGTTGCTGCAGCCCACTAATGGAGCGAAATACGAACGAAAATTCTTAGATAAGATTTTCAAAAGAAAATTCTTTCGAAATTCGACCCATGTATGGCCTGCCTTAGTAGCCAGGTCCACATCCAGAACCATTGGTGTAGAGTGCCCACACATCCTAATACTATACAGCCATTTATTCTGCACCGAACACAGCAGTTTCAGGCTTTTTGGCCACCATCAGTGCAGTGTATGGTGGCCATGGCTTCTAGGGCATGGGAACCAGCAAGACAATATAGCGGTAAATCTGTAAATTTAAAAGTGCATCTCTAGCCAAAACATTGACATAAGATATCTATTCAAGTATGAATTCTTAAGGTATAACTAAGACCCATTTCACACTGGGATGCTTTTCGGCATTTTAGCGCTAAAAATAGCGCCTGTAAAGCGCCTCTCATGCCTCCCCAGTGTGAAAGTCTGAGTGCTTTCACACTGGGGTGGTGTGCTTGCAGGACGGGAGAAAAAGTCCTGCAAGCAGCATTTTTCGGGCGGTGCGGGAGCGGTGTATACATCGATCCTGCCATTGAAATAAATGGGCAGCGCTGCCGAGGTGCCTGCAAAGCACTTTGGCAGTGATGCTTTTCTGGCGCTTTTAACCCTTTATTCAGCTGCTTATGGGGGTTAAAAGCGGAAAAGTGCAGCTATAACAGCGGTAAAACGCCGCTAAAACTAGAGGCACTTTACTGCTAACGCCCCACACCAGTGTGAAAGTAGCCTTAAGACAAAACTTGTTTTTTTCGTCTTGGATAGAGGGATTAGAACACCTGTCAGTTTTTATTGCTGTCTGTGCCCCCGTTAAGAAGATACACTCACTCTATTTGTCCAGTTTACCATCATTGAAAGCGTTGAGTTGTTCCCAGAAAAATAATAGAGGGGAAATACTCCAATGGGGACACTAGTTCTGGTGACCTGGGGGATGCAAGGGATTCCTCTCGCTTCCTGTTTTGGCTTCGGGACAGGAAGTGAAGGTAAATCTCCTCAATGGAGCAAAAATAAACCCTACAGGCATTATAACCCTCCATTACTCTATCCAAAAAAAATAAAAATTTTTGAGTATAGTTCTACTTTAACTCAAAAAAAGTTCCTTATTTATATTTCTCTCAGCCTTCTTCAAATTCCTTCTTTTTGCTGCTAAGATCCGACTTTCTGTAGAGGATGACTGTTAGTTCTCTATGGTCTCACTGTAGGAATGTGACCACCCTCTCTTGCTCCCTCCTGAGACAGACTATGAAGCATAGAGCAATGCACATGACCACAGTCAACATGCACTGGTCGTTCTAAACAAACGAAAGTGAAATGGAGATGTTTGGAAGTCCATGGAGGACGTTGCAATGTGGCAGAAAAAACAATAAGAAATTATTTAATTAAAAATCGATAGTGGACTGCTAAAGTGGTAGTAAAAGTAGAATACATTCTCTGCATTAAGATAAAAAAAACTTCTGTGCACAGGATTTACCACCCCGCAACCCCCCCCCCCCCCCCCCCAGCTCCCACTTATACTTACCTGAGCCCGATCTTGATCCAGAGATGTGCTTGAGAGCAGCGACCTATCATCACAGCCCCACCATTCAAGGGGCCAAACAGATGGAACCCAGAAAGAAAGCTAGGTGATAATGAAACACCAGGGGACCCTTGAGATCAGTGACAGTACAGTGATGGAGGGCACATTACAACAGGTAAGTCTGTCATAATGTGCTAAAATGGGGTGCATACTAGCACGTTATGGCATATCCTACCCGGGGGCCTACTGTATCAATACAAAAATGTTTTGCCTTTCATTTCTATTTTAAACTGTATGGGTTGATTTACATAGTAGGTGAGGTTGAAAAAAGACACAAGTCCATCAAGTCCAACCTATGTGTGTGATTATATGTCAGTATTACATTGTATATCCCTGTATGTTGCGGTCGTTTAGGTGCTTATCTAATAGTTTCTTGAAACTATCAATGCCCCCCCGCTGAGACCACCTCCTGTGGAAGGGAATTCCACATCCGTGCCGCTCTTACAGTAAAGAACCCTCTACGTAGTTTAAGGTTAAATATAATTTCTTCCAATTTTAATGAGTGGCCACGTGTCTTGTTAAACTCCCCTCAAGCGTTTCTTCTGCAGAGAGAATAAGTTCAGTGCTCGCAACCTTTCCTCATAACTAATATCCTCCAGACCCTTTATTAGCTTCGTTGCCCTTCTTTGTACTCGCTCCATTTCCAGTACATCGTTCCTGAGGACTGGTGCCCAGAACTGGACGGCATACTCCAGGTGCGGCCGGACCAGAGTCTTGTAGAGCGGGAGAATTATTGTTTTATCTCTGGAATTAACCCCCTTTTTAATGCATGCCAATATTCTGTTTGCTTTTTTAGCAGCAGCTTGGCATTGCATGCCATGGCTGAGCCTGTCATCTACTAGGACCCCCAGGTCCTTTTTCATCCTAGATCCCCCCCAGAGGTTCTCCCCCCAACAGGTACACAGGTTTACAAGGTGATTGTTTACAATCACTTAATTTTGTCAGTTCTTAATTATACACAGTGCTTTAATAAACCAAATGTCATTCAGTTAGGCTTTACGTTTACTTTAAAATATAATAAATATAATTCACTCCATATTATAACTGATTTGCACCCCAAAAATAGAAGAAAAAATATATACATTTTTGGAGAAACCCCGGAAGGTCGGAATAATCTCCTGATTTCTCGAAAAACAGCAGGTTAGCACCACGTTGGCTTTCATCAACCTTACACTGAGTTCCACAATAATTTAACTTTATAAAGAATGCAACTTCAGGAGAGAGACTTCTCCTCGTTCGATGCAATCAGCATGGAAGGTGGCCATGGTACAGAAATCAATGGGGAATTGGAATAGTTCAGTAAATCAAAGTAACAACTGATAGGTTGTTATGGGTCACCGCACTTAGCGCTACGCCCTCCTGGAAGAGCTAATATCTATTCAAGTGTTTCATAGGGTTCACCTTGTAACTTGATTTTTGCATTTTGTTCTTATTTATGAGTTTTAATTTATTACAACAAAATGCAGATACACCAGCAACAAAGGCACCTTGCTCAGTCTGCGTAGACAATCGGTAATAAGGTTCATTAATCACGGGTTCTGCTGGATTTGTCTTCTGACACAAAGTCGTATATTCATCTGGGTTTTTTTTTAGTCTTTCAAGTCTCTTTTTTTTTTTTTTTTACATTTCCTTCACGTCTTCTTGTCTTTCATGTTGTTCTCTGATCTACCTATCCCTTTTCATGTCGGATGCTTCTTAAGCAGCTTGACTTTGCCAAGAAACAGCCGAGTTCCTATTAAGTTGCAGCAGCAGATAAACTCGTCTCATGCAGAAAGAGGCAGAGGGAGGTTAGACAACCTCATTTGAAGGATTGGGTTTAGTTGCTTACAGAATGATATTGATAAAATAGAACTTTGTTAGAGCCGGGCTGGGAACATGGTGCAAGGTCATCAAGAGGACCTGTCATGCAGCAGTAGACATAACAATATCTAGGGAACAGTGGCGGCTGGTGCTCAAAATTCTTGGGGGGGCGCAAACAAACTGAAAAATTCTGAAAAAAATACCCATCAATTGCAGCCTCACTGTACCATCAAATCGCAGCCACTGTGCCATCAAACGCAGCCACTGTGCCATCAAACGCAGCCACTGTGCCCATCAAATGCAGCCACTGTGCCATCAAATGCTGCCACTGTGCCCCATCAAATACAGCTACTGTGCCCATCTTATGCAGCCACTGTGCCCACCTTATGCAGCCACTGTGCCCCATCAAATTCAGCCACTGTGCAGCATCGAATGCAGCCACTGTGCCCATCATATGCAGCCTCACTGTGTCCCATCATATGCAGCCTCACTGTGTCCCAACATATGCAGCCTCACTGTGTCCCATCATATGCAGCCTCACTGTGTCCCATCATATGCAGCCTCACTGTGTCCCATCATATGCAGCCTCACTGTGTCCCATCATATGCAGCCTCACTGTGTCCCATCATATGCAGCCTCACTGTGTCCCATCATATGCAGCCTCAATGCCTCGCTGTGCCCCACTGTGCCCCATCAAATGCAGCCTCACTTACCTTACAGGCAGCTCCGCTCGGGCCGTGCGTTCCACGGAGCTGTCGACGTCACTTCCAGCTTACCTCTGGAACAGGGAAACCAGAAGTAACCTCTTAACTTCAACAACAAAGCTCCCGCCCGTAGTAATACTATGGAAGGGTCACCACTACTAGGGAACAATATACTGTATTATAGTAATTATTATATATTATATATAGTAATTATTATATTATTATTATAATTATTAAGTATTATAGTAATTTATTGTATAAAAAAATAAATTTGAATATTAAAAATGAATTAAATAGCATTTTCAGTTTGTGCTGCTCAGAAACAGTGAAGATCTGTTTTAATGCCTAAATTGAAGAAAAACTATTTGAACTGAGAAAAGTATTTTCTTTTTTCTAATGTTGCCGTATATCTGAGGTCCTCCTTTTCTTCCAGTCTGCTTTTCAGAACACCACAGTTTGTTAAATCTACCAACTTTTTGAACTCATCCTGGAATGGCCATACCAAAACTTGCCACAACCTAAACTGGAAGACACCATGACACTTATACCATACCAGACCTATTACCTTTGTTCAACCTATTATGTAGGCAGGGTCGACGGCTGCAAAGTGGTTAAAGGCTAAAGTGGAACTTCCGCTCATCGGAACCCTCCCCCTCCGGTGCCACTGTTGGCACCTTTCATGGGGGAGGGGGGTGCAGATACCTATCTAATACAGATATTTGCACCCACTTCCGGGCATAGACTCCCACGCTTCACTTGCTGATTCCCTCACCGAGAATGGCGGCGGAAGCAGCCGAGAGCCGAGCGATTGATCGGCCTCGGCTGCTGACATCGCTGGACTCACGGAAAGGTAGGTGTCCATTTATTAAAAGTCAGCAGCTGCAGTATTTGAATCCTCCAATTTTTTGATACTGGGCAGGAAGGGGGTAAAAGTGCCCTGTATTGAAGTGGTTAAAGCTGTTGGTAATACTAATGTTCCACTTTAAAAATCTAAAAGAAAATTTAATGAGAACCCCTACATCTTCTATTTAATGCTATGCTTATTCTGTACATTTCTAGCCATATTACGTGTGCATTTTTTGAAAACGAGAATGGAAAATGAGCCGGAGAGAGAGCGAAAGAGAGAACTTTCCCCCACCGGCTCCAAAACTTAATGTATTCCGCTCTCTGAAGGTTCATACATAATAGAGGGGGAAGACTAAAGCATTTAAGGGACATGACAATACACGCTCGCTTGATGTATTATATCTCCTTCAGCAGGAACTGTTACTTTTAGACCAGGAAAAAAGTTCCCAACTAAACACTATCAATCAAATGAGTCTCACTTGCCTGCAAAGAAAGTTCCCACTTTTTAAGGCTTTTCTTCATTTAAAGCACCATACATATAAAGAATCGAAAAGTGCATTGAATTATGAATCTTCTCTTCTGTACGTTTCCTGCATGGCTAGGAGCATTTAACAGAGACAAGCAAATCTTGTTTGTGTTTTGATGCTGGATTGTGGATCCATAACGTCTGCACAATTAAATCCAACCGAACTTTCAGTTTAAAAGCCCAACTCCAGAAAACTTCAAAATGATCCCTAAGGCCCCTTTCACACGGACACAGTCAGTTTAGGCACGTCAAAAACGTATCAGTTCTTATCCGTTGTCTCATCCGTTTTCATCCGTCATCCGTTCCGTTAATGTCCGTTTTCATCCGTCTTTTTTTCCGTTAACATCCGCTTACATCCGTAAATGCACACGTTTACGTCCGTTTTTTCATCCGTTTTTGTATACGTTTTGTTCCGTTTATATGTGTGCTTGTGCCTTTAAGAGGTTGAGTTCACAGATAAACACAAAACGGATCTTAACGGATCGGACGTTGACGGACAATGACAATATCCGTTTTGACGGATCTGGACGTAGCCTTGTACGTTAAAAAAAACGGATAAAAACGGAAGCGGAGGTTAACTGATGGTGACGGATGTTCATCCGTCTGCCCATAGGAATGCATTGTCGTCCGTCGACGGATGGAAGAAAAACGGATAGACGGTCCGTCCGTGTGAAAGGGGCCTTACAGTACACTACCCCCCCCCCCCCCCCCCCAATGCACTGGCAGTGGACTATTACTCTACGTCATTATGTCCAATGCAAGGCTATCCACTTGACCTCCGGAAAATGGACTTCATGACCAGGCTATTTTTTTGCGATATGGCACTGCGTTACTTTAACTGACAATTGCGTGATCATGCAACGCTGTACCCAAATATAATTTATATCCTTTTTTTTCCCACAAATAGAGCTTTCTTTTGGTGGAATTTGACCACCTCTGCATAAAAATAAAATAAACAGGATGCAGTTTGTGCATCCTGTTTAAAATTATGGGACCACTCATGTACTGCTAGGGGATGTTAGGGACAATCAGATTAATGAGCCTCCAAGGTTATATTCGGTGGGGCTTACTTACTTAGCTCCGCACGGGCCGTGCGTTCCATGGAGCTGCCAACGTCACTTCCGGTTTATCGCTGGCACAGGGAAACCGGAAGTGACGTCGTAACTCGAAGGGAAAGCACTGCTCATGTCCTAGGGCGGTGTCAATCTCGATCAAAGCACCCGGCCGTAGTGGTACTATGGGCGCAGGGCAGATGTATTCCGGCACAATCGATTGCGCCACAAGGCAGGTCAAAAGCCTGCAAATGAAGCGTCTCGTCTGCAATCTCGTGATTCCATAGACGTCGCGCTTCCCATAGTGTGCTGTGTCCGGCACCCGAACACAGTGCACTTAAAGGACCTTTTATTATTATTATATATATATATATTATATATTTATTATATTCTTTTTTTTCACCACTTCAATACAGAGCATTTTCAGTTTTCAGCGCTGTCGCATTTTGAATGACAATTGCGCCGTAACCAAATTAAATTTTTATAATTGCGCCGTAACCAAATTAAATTTTTATAATTTTTTTCCCACAAATAGACCTTTATTTTGGTGGTATTTGATCACCTCTGCGGTTTTTATTTCTTGTGCTATAAACAAAAGAAGAGTGACAAGTTTGAAAAAAACACAATATTTTTTACTTTTTGCTATAATAAATATCCTGATTTAAAAAAAAAAAATTCCTCAGTTTAGGCCGATAAGTATTGTTCTACATATTTTTGGTAAAAAAAAATAGCAATAAGCGTATATTGATTGGTTTGCGCAAAAGTTATAGCGTCTACAAAATAAGGGATAGATTTATGTTTTTTTTTTTTTACTAGTAATGGCGGCGATTTGCGATTTTTATCATGACTGTGACACTATTTTGGGACCATTCACATTTATACAGCGACCAGTGCTATAAAAATGCACTGACTACTGTATAAATCTCACTGGCAGGCAAGGGGTTAACACTAGGGGGTGATCAAGGGGTTAAATGTGTTACCTAGGGAGTGATTCTAACTGTAGGTGGAGGGGACTCACAAGGGGAGGAGACCAATCGGTGTTCCTCTGTACTGGGAACACATGATCAGTCTCCTCTCCCCTGGCAGGATGTGGATTTGTGTGTTTACACACACAGATCCACATCCCGGCTCTTTTACCAGCAATCGCGGGTGCGCGGCGGACATCGCGGCCCCTAAGCAGCGCACCGGCTCCCGAGTGACGTGTCGCAAGCCCCCTAGGCAGCCGGGAAGCCCAGGACGTCATATGATGCCCGCCCAGGATGGGAGATCAATCCTGCAGAATTCATTTGACAATAGCTGGGATGTGAAGTGGTTAAAGGGCCATTTTTTTTTCCGTGACTGCCCTATAGACGGGCCGCCACTGGTGATGACTTTATTGTGATGGTGGGGAAGCCTCTCCGTTATAACAATACAAAAGCTCCAATGGAGGAATACCCGCATTCACATCAAGTGTGTGGAAAGGGCGATCGATTAATTTTCTTTTATTCAACCCACTGGTTGAATAAAAGAAAATGAATCATGTTTGGCCTGTCTAACTGTTACTTAACTGCAGCAGAGAAAAATCAGGTCATTGTGCCCTGCTAGATAGGACTGAACAGTGTGGCAGAAATCTGAGTTCAGACACACCCCCTAATGAGTCAGAGCTAGAACTCTCCAATCAGCATAGAGCACAAGCTTTGCTAATTGCAGCACTCTAATGCCGCGTACACACGAGCTTTCAACAGCAAAGGTCCGACAGAACGAATCCGTCGGACAATTCGATCGTATGTGGGCTCCATCGGACTTTTGCTGTTGAATAATCCGACAGACTTTAGAAATAGAACATGTCTTAAATTTTCCCGTCGGAACTCCGCTGGACCCAGTTCCTATCGAAAAATCCGCTCGTCTGTGTGCTAATCCGACGGACAAACAACGACGCTAGGGCAGCTATTGGCTACTGGCTACGAACTTCCTTGTTCTAGTCTGGTCGTACGTCATCACGTTCGAATCCGTCAGAATTTAGTGTGACTGTGTGTGGCCAAGTCCGTTCATTCGAAAAGTACGTTGGAACTCTGTCGAAAGTCCATCGGAAAGACCGTCGGACCTAGTCCGTTGAAAAGTCCGCTCGTGTGTACGCGGCATTACTTTTACTCAAAGTGACAGTGTCAGACCTCTGCAGAGAGACCACTGGTTAGCCAGCGGCACTGATCGGGCCAAGACGTTCCAACAGGCTGGTTGTACAGAAGTCAATTGAGAGACCTCTGTATAACCAGCCTGCCCATAGATGGATTAAAATTGGGCTGTCCTTGCTGAACCAGCTGAATTTCGATCCATCTATGGCCTTGTCTTGTCCCTCTCCAATCTGCAATTGGACAGTGAAAAGAGAAGCAGCAGACTGATGAGATCATCTCTCTGTCACTCAGTGGGAAAAAGTTCCATAAGAATAAACGAGATGAGAACAAGACATCTATCTGTGCACTCATGTTGTACTAAACGCAGAAAGATCCAATAGAAAAGTAAAAAATCTGGCACCAGAGCATCTTGGCATAAAAACGTACTTTATTTTATCCATCGAAAGGAATCAATTCCTGTAAAGATCAATGCGTTTCAGCCTCTTACATAGGCTAAAAGTCTGATACTAGGGTCAAATGTAGGTACTTGCACTGCCTGCATTAAAAAAAAATTTAGTGATATATTATCGGATACAAAGCTGCATTATTTGGTGTCTTTTATATCTGCCTGGAGTTCGGCTTTTAGTGCAATTCCCATTATGACACTCTCCCATCTCGATTCAGACACCAGGGTTCGCTGCACTTGTCCTTTAAGAATGCAAACAAACATTAAAATCCATGAATACAAATAGGTCATTAAGTCGGCCCGTTCACCAGTAAGTTAGCAGCGATTCCTTCCCTCTTTATGGCTGGATTATTGCTCTTGATGGGGAAAAGCCATGTGGATCATCAAAACACAATTGCTGACTTATTTGCATATTAAAGGGATCTGTTCTCTGGTATGCTCTGTGAAGATCATTGATAGCAGTAAATTGGAAGACGCTGCAAATCTCTTCAGCGCTGGAGAATCGGATGTTATGCCAGATATAGAATTAAGCTCAATAAGCAGCAGCCTCTCTGACACCGCATCCTCTGTGCTCAGAAATGCAGGCAACTGCAACATAAAAATGTCACACGTATTTGCATTAAAGTACATATAAACACTAACTGGATGGCATTTGTTTGCTAAAGCGTGTATCATTAAAGCTGCTTATTTTTGTTGCCTTCACTGGTTCCTCCCTACCCCCTCATTATGCTAATGACATTATTAAAGGAAACCTTTCCATCTTCGTAACTAGGGATACACTGATATCATTTTTCTTACAGCGAGTAACGTTACTTTTTTTTTTTGTACTCGCCGATACCAATTACCGATACCTGCCGGCATTTGTTTTGTTTACACTTCGGCTGTCAGCGAGGAAACCCTGCTGACAGCTGAATGAGTGATCGGTTGTTAACCTCTTGCTTACCGGGCACTTAAACCCCCCACCTGCCCAGACCAATTTTCAGCTTTCAGCGCTGTCACACTTTGAATGACAATTGCGCGATCATGCTACACTGTACTCAAATTAAATTTTTATCATTTTTTTCACACAAATGGAGCTTTCTTTTGGTGGTATTTGATCACCATTTGGGTTTTTATTTCTTGCTAAACAAACTCAAAAAAAATTTCCAAAATTTTTGAAAAAAAACATGTTTCATAGTTTGCAAACGGTAATTTTTCTCCTTCGTTGATATTCGCTGATGAGGCTGCACTGATGGGCACAGATAAAGCGACACTGATAGGTACAGATAAGATGACACTGATGGGCACTGATAAGACGGCACTGATGGGCACTGATAAGGCAGCACTGATGGGCTCTGATGGGTGGCCCTGATGGGTGGCACTGATGGGTGGCAATGATGAGTGGCACTGATGGGCACTGATAGGTGGTATTGATAGGCAGCACTGGTAATGACGCACTGATTAATTTATAGGCTGCACTGATGGGCGCTGATGGGCTGCACTGATGGGCACAGATAAGGTGACACTGATAGGCACAGATAAGGCCACACTGATAGGCACAGATAAGACGACACTGATGGGCACTAATAAGACGGCGCTGATAAAACAGCACTGATGGGCCCTGATGGGTTTCACTGATGGGTGGCACTATGGGGCACTGATAGGTGGCACTGATGGGCACTGGTAGGTGGCACTGATGGGCACTGGTAGGTATCATTGGTAGTTGGTATTGATAGGCAGCACTGGTAATGGTGCACTGATTATTTTATAGGCGGCACTGTGGGCACTGATAGGCGGCACTGTGGGCACTGATGGGTGGTACTGTGGGCACTGGTAGGTGGCGCTGGTGGGCACTGGTAGGTGGCGCTGGTGGGCACTGGTAGGTGGCGCTGGTGGCCACTGGTAGGTACCCCCATGATCGGGACCGATGTCCCTCTCACAGCCGCTTTAGCCTATTACCGGCTATGTTTACATCACATGGTCAGCTGTCATTGGCTGACAGCTGATCACGTGGTAAGGGGTCAGGATCGACCCCTTACTACGATCTGTGATCAGGCGGGTCTCATAGACTTGCTGATCACAGAGCGTGGCGCACGTGCCAAGGAGGGGGGCGCACAGGCTGCTCAAGCACGGCATGATGTCCAGGGACGCCCTCCCGGCAAATTAAGGCCGCGCTGTAGCCATCTTTTCAAGTGGTTAAGGACGTGGTGGCCACGCTCCTTAAGCACTGCAGCTCTTACACCTGTTCACCCCTTATGCACTAGAGCAGGGGTCTCCAAACTTTCTAAACAAAGGGCCAGTTTACTGTCCTTCAGATTTTAGGGGGGCCGGACTGTGACATGTGAGAGTAGAAAAGGTCCCGACGTCCGTGGGAAAAAAATATTGCCCCTTTTTTTTTCAGTGAGAGTAATTGTGCCTCATTATTGCTGTCAGACCCCAGAAGAGCAGGATCGGGGCCACTCTGTGCAATAAAAAAAGGTTTACAACCACTTTGACTAAAAAAAAGTACCTTCTATTGCTCTCAGCTCCCTCCAAATCTCCAGATTCCTTATTTTGGCTCCTATGATCTGACTTTCTGTTAGGCCCCTTTCACACTGGGGGGGGAGCGGCGTCGGCGGTAAAGCAGCGCTATATTTAGTGCTGATTTACCGTCGTTTTAGCCGCGGTATTCAGCCGCTAGCGGTGTGGTTTTAACCCCTGCTAGCAGCCGAGAAAGGGTTAAAACCCCCCGCAAAGCGCCGTATTACCGCGGTGTCCCATTGATTTCAATTGGTAGGAGCGGTGAACACACCGCTCGTTCACCGCTCCAAAGATGCTGCTAGCAGGACTTTTTTGACCGTCCTGCCAGCGCACCACTCCAGTGTGAAAGCCCTTTGGCTTTCACACTGGAGTGAAAGGGGCCGGATTTTTTCAGGCGCTGTACAGGCGATATTTTTAGCGCTGTAGCGCCTGAAAAACGTCCCAGTGTGAAAGGGGCCTTAGGGAGTGTGCCTACGTTCATTTTCCATGACTCCATTGTATCCTCTGTTACATGCTCCTGAAATGGACTATAGGAGTGTGCATAGACCAGTGGGGGTCCCCAAAGAATTCCCCTAATTTGCAGAAATTTCCCCTCACTTCCTGTTTGGCTATACATGGTCGACTGTTTGGCTATACATGGTCGAATTTCGAAAGAATTTTCTTTTGAAAAGCAGAAAATTTGTGCGTTTTGTGATCCGATAATGCCACCATTGATTTCGAAATTTGGCCAACCAAGCCTTCAATTTCACCTTATGTTGCTACAGAAAAGAGTTTTTGTGGCTGGGAATGTTCTTTTCTTTTCAGGAATGTTCTTTTCTTGCACATGTGCGTTTCTTTTTTGATTACATTCCTCGCACGATTCTCCCATCATTGATTAAAAAATCGTTAGATTTTCCAAAAAATGCCAACATGTCCGATTACTCGAATTTGATTGCTGCACGAAAATCGGCTGTTGCTGAAAATTCTTAGATAAGATTTTCAAAAGAAAATTCTTTCGAATTTTGGCCCATGTATGGCCTTCCTCAGACAGGAAGTGAAGGGAAATATTTGCAATGCGACACAGATGGTCGAACAAAATTCTGATAGGGGGGTTATAACCGTCCCTTACACTATCCAAAATGAAAAAATAAGTTTTGCCTATAGTTCTACTTTAGGGTAAAAAATGTTTTCCATTTAGAAGAACTTTAAGAATACATACTTAATGCGCAGTTCCACCCAAAAATGGAACTTCCGCTGTCCGGATTCCTCCCCCCCTCCGGTGTCACATTTGGCACCTTTCAGGGGGGAAGGGGGAGCAGATACCTGTCTAATACAGGTATTTGCTCCCACCTCCGTCGAAAGATCACCGCAGTATCCGCAGAAAAATATGCCATGTCCGGCCCCTCCTCCGTTCGAAACACAGGTCCCAGAAGACAGCAGGGACCACTCAGAAAATGCAGCGTGACTCGCGCATGCGCAGTAGGGAATCAGGCTGTGAAGCTGCAATACTTCACTTCCTGATTCCCTTACTTAAGATGTGGACGCCTCCACTTGGTGCTGAGGGACAGGTCGGATTTGGGTGAGGACAGCGCGGGAGCCCAGGACAGGTAAGTGTCCTTATTTTAAAAGCCAGCAGCTGCAGTATGACCCCTTTCACACCGAGGGCGTTTTGCAGGCGCTATAGCGTTAGAAATAGCGCCTGCAATCCGCCCTAAAACAGCTGCACCATTGTCTGTAGCTGTCCTGCCAGCAGCTTCTTTGGAGCGGTGAAGGAGCGGTGAATACCGCCGGCAAAACGCCGGGGGTTTTAACCCTTTCTCGGCCGCCAGCGGGGGGTAAAAGCACCCCGCTAGCGGCCGAAATGCGCCGCAAATCCGACGGTAAAACGCTGCTAAAATAGCGGCGCTTTACCACCAACGCTATGGGTGGTGTGGTGTGAAAGGGATCTATTTGTAGCTGCTGACTTTACATTTCTTTTTTTCAGGTTGAACTCCACTTTAAAGATTTTTTTTTTGTAAAACCGGATCGTGAAAAAATATTCCTTCTGGGGACTTAAATACACTAAGTATTCAAGAGGAGTCACCACCATTTTTTTTCAAAGAAGACTGAACAGCGGTTTTGGGAAATGGGGGTGTGGTTGGGCTAAGTCACTACTGGAAACAGGGGAAAGCAGGAGAAACCACAGAGAACGATGGGGGTCACAGGAATCCAACATTCCCCAGCAGTATGTAAGATGTGACGATCCTTTTGGGTTGCTTTGCTCAGTGATGCCACGCACACACGAGTGGATTTTACGTCAGAAAAATCTTGGATGTTTTTTCCGATGGAATTCCGCTCAAGCGTGTCTTGCATACACATGGTCACACAAAAGTTTGCTGGACTTTCGACCGTCAAGAACGCGGTGATATACAACACTACGACGAGCCGAGAAAATTCAGTTCAATGCTTCCGAGCATGCGTCAAATTGTTTCCGAGCATACGTAGGAATTTTGTGCGTCGGAATTGCTACAGACGATCGGAATTTCCGATCGGAATTTTTTCTGACCAAAAAATTGAGAACATGATCCCAATCTTTTGCTGGCTGGAATTCGGCCAGCAAAAGCCCGACGGAGCATACACACGGTCGCATTTTCAAACCAAAAGCTCACATCAGTCTTTTGCTGGCCGAATTTCCGATCGTGTGTACGCGGCATGACAGTGTAAAGATTCTAGATGCTGACTCCTTTTGTCTTTTAAAGTAGAGTTTCTTTTTTTTTCTTTTGAGTCCTTTTAGTAAATATTTTTTGTGCAATCTAACATCAGTTCTGTCTTTTCTCCTAAAAATAGCTGACTTTATGTCATCGGCACGATGCAATTATGCTGAAAATTTCAAAACACTGTAATGGCTCTAATGATTACGTAAACACCGATAACGTGCCTGCAAAATAAGAGATTAAAATGCGGCAACAATGTTGTTTCCAGCTACTTCTCACATGAAAGGGAGAAAAAGCACATTTGGCAAATTGATGCACCTGCAATTTCTATCTCTTTTTTTTTTACATAAAGCATTTGGCAGGGAAAAAAAAAAAGAAGCAAAAACAACAAAATAAGATGGGATTTCTCATCCATCCACTACGTGACCACTACCTTTCTTGTCCACAATTGTGGAATGATCATTACCCTGGAAATATAAAATGTATTAAAAGAGATTATTTTTTTATACTGGAATGTTTATGTTGTTTTTTTATGACTTTAACATTTTTACAAGCTTGCTTTGATAGTTTTTTTTTAACTATTAATCTTCATTTAAGAATTTTAATGATAAATGTTTATTATTGTGTTAAATGTACTATTAAAGTATTATTAATAATGTTATACTGTATTTATTTTTATTATTCGCTTATTATTTATTTATTAATTATTTAAATGTATTATTGTGTTAAAATAGTTCTAAAGGCTCAAGGTTTTTTACCTTCATGCATTCTATTTTTTTTCTCTGTCCTTTGTTGGGATATTGATTTTAATTGAATAATTGTTTTATTGTTGACATCCACCCTCATATGAGGATTGTAGTATAAATGTTCTGTCTTTCACTTGTAAAATGTGATGTGATCAAGGTTATATGCCAAAACGCATTAGCTGTTTATAATTCTGATATACATGTAGCAATAAAGATTTTTTAGATGGATCCTGGAGTTGCCAGCTACATTTCTTCTGGGACATGAAGGTAAAAAACCTTCTCTGTGCAGCAGCCTCCTCCCCCCCCTCCCCCAATACTCACCTAAGCCCCATCATGATCCAGTGACTTGCACAACAGCCTTGGCTCTTCAGGGACTCTCACTCCTCATTGGCTGATCACAGCCAGTGAGCCAATGAGCAGAGAGAGGGGGCAGGATTGAGTCGCAGATATATGTGTGAATGGACATGCAGGGCAGGGGCTTGGGAGCGCGCCTGGTCAGGTGCCCCCACAGTAAGCTGCTTGCTATGGGGCACTCGACAGGAGGGAGGGGCCTGGAGTGCCAAAGAGGTACCTGAGAAGAGGAGGATCGTGGCTGTTCTGTGCAAAATCAACTGCACAGAGCAGGTAAGTATAACATGTTTGTTTTTTTTTTTTGTTGTTTTTTTAAAACAAGCCTTTAATATCACTTTAAAGTGGAGTTCCACCCAAAAATGGAACTTACGCTTTAAGTACTGGTGACCCCCTGACATGCCACAATTGGCATGTAATTTATTTTGAGGGGGGGGAGGAGCAGGTACCCAGTTTTGACAGGCACCCAGCTCCCACCTTCTCCCCTGGCGCCACGGCGCCGGAAGGAATTTCACCTCTCCCCCCTCCCTCCCTGCAATCTTCTGGGACGCGTCACAGGTCCCAGAAAATTGCCCAGCCATTCACAACAAAGCCACAGCCGCGCGCCCACAGTTACAATGCCGGCGCCGTGGAGAGGAGGGTGAGAGGAGCGAGGCTTTGTGCGCCCACATCGCTGGACTGTGGGACAGGGGATTGTCTTTTTTTTAAAAGTCAGCAGCTACACTTTTTGTAGCTGCTGACTTTTAAAAGGGTGAAACTCCGCTTCAAATATTAGCCACCGGCCACAGGGAAGATTATGAACTACAATACATATCTGCTTGAAGGAATAGTCCGCCTTTCTGATCCCCCATTATTAGGATGTAACACGAAACATGTTCAAAATCCCTTTGGTTTTTAAAGCAGAATTGAAGTTCCACTGTAACAAACAGTGGGCAGGCTGGCTTTTATTCAATATCTCTTCTACAACAAACTGCAGTACCTGCCTGCCATGTGCAGCTCAGCTTACAGCGCTGGGCTGGTCTCTGCGTGCCGGAATGACATCCTCCCACGCCGGCCAATGACAATGGCTGAAGACTGGCACACAGGAGAAGATGCTGGTCCCAGCGAAGGACCATTGAAAAGGGGAGTATTAATGCCTTTAGTTCCTCTTTAACAGAGCTGTCCAATAAAGTGGAAGTTAGAAGGTTCAGCCAAACCATTTAACACTGATAGGGGTGCTTACAATGATCAGCTTTTATTAATTTATGCAAAACCTTTATCCCAAAGCGAAAAAACAAACAAAAAAAAAACGGTTTCTTAAGAAGTGTTAGCTGAAGTTTGCTTTATTTTTGTTAGCCACTATCTACTATCCTATTTAACACTACCCTTATCAAACTATGCTGCTGTCCATTGATGTCCCCATTTGCTCCTCCAATCTAAAACAGGAAGTGTGTTACTTCAAATTATATATCAAAAAGTATATTGCGCTGTTGCTCTAAAATAAAGTATATAAAAGCAGCCAGCACAGCCAACGACAAATAGCAAAAAATAACCCAAAAAGAGAATGCAGCACTTACATATACAGTTGAAAAATAATGATAGTATATGCGTGACCAAATATAACACAATATGAGTGTGAAAACACAAGTGGGATATAAAAACAAAACAAAAATGAATAAAAAAAATTTCCACCAATGTGGAAAAAGTGTACAAAACAGGGGGAAGGGTTGAGTCAAAAAGTCCTGGTGTCCATAGATGCTGTCAGTAGGTTCACATCACAGAGGCATCAATGGGAACAGGAGGCATCAGTGAAAACATGACAGAAAGGAGATCTTGCAAGAGGAACCACCACCAATTGTGTGAAGGCTTACCGGAAACAGTAAGCCGACGCGTTTCGTCAGCTTAGACGTCATCTGGAGTATGACGTCTAAGTAGACGAAACGCATCGGGTCCTGCCAACATCATTGCGCTAATCCATGTCTCTGTAAGAGCCCTTTTATCTACATTTGAAATGTGAGTGTTCCTGTTTACCCTCTTTTTATTAAAATCCATTTTTTAAACAATATCACACTATGTGGAACCTTTCTTCAATTTTTTCTTTCAACGTGTAAGTACGTGGATATCCTTTGGTCCTCCTTCCCTCCATGTGAACTTCATCCGTATGTTTTACTGTGAACTTACCGATGACCAGTACCGTTTAGACCCAGAATTGTGATCGTGGTGACCTGGATCTGTGATTGTTTCCACTTTAAACGGTGAATATCACCACAAGCCTGCATGACTTAAGAGTTACATGCCCCTTTAAGTCCACTGTTTCCGGTAAGCCTTCACACAATTGGTGGTAGTTCCTCTTGCAAGATCTCCTTTCTGTTATGTTTTCAGTGATCCCTCCTGTTCCCATTGATGCATCTGTGATGTCAACTGACTGACATTGTCTATTGACACCAGGACTTTTTGACTCAACCCTTCCCCTCCTGTTTTGTACACTTTTTTCACATTTGGTGGACATTTTTTATTCATTCATTTTTTGTTTTGTTTTTATATCCCCACTTGTGTTTTCACACTCATATTGTGTTATATTTGGTCACGCATATACTATCATTATTTTTCAACTGTATATGTAAGCGCTGCATTTTCTGCATTTTCAAAAGGGCCTAAAAACAGAAAACAAATGCAGCCACCACATTGAAGGATTACTAAGATGCAATACCGTATTTATCGGCGTATAACACGCACTTTTTTCCCCTTAAAATCAGGGGTGCGTGTTATACGCCGATCCCCCGCCATTGTGAGGCTCCGGGTGGCTTTCAGCCGCCTTCGGCTCTTCTCAGCGGCTTTCGATAGCTGCCTTCGGCCTTTCTCTGCAGCTTTCGCCCGCCTTCGGCCCTTCTCGTCAACTTTCGTCCGTTCTCGCCCGCCTTCGGCCTTTCTCGGCAGCTTTCGGCCGCCGAGAACAGCCGAAAGAGGCCGAAAGCTGCCGAGAAAGCCCGAAGGTGGCCGAGAACGGCCGAAAGTTGCCGAAAAGGGCCAAAGGCGGCCGAAAGCTTTTGAGAAGGGCCGAAGGCGGCCGAAAGCGGCCGAGAAAGGCCAAAGGCGGCCGAGAACGGCCAATGGCGCCAATTTTCAAACTGCAGTGACACTGATATGTCACTGCAGTTTAACTGCAGCCTGGGTAAGGCTGCAAATTATACTAAGAAGGCTGCAAATGACACTGAGAAGGCTGCAAGGCTGCAAATGACACTGACAAGCATGCAGGTGGACGCTGTGCAAGGCTGCATTGATGGGCATTTAAATGTAAGTTTTTTTTTTTTCCTTTAAAACGTTTTTTTCCTTAAAATTTCCTCCTAAACTTGGGGTGCGTGTTATACGCCGGCGCGTGTTATACGCCGATAAATACGGTATATTACATTTTTGGTTTTTGGTTTAGATAACACTTTAAATCGATGTGCTATATGCCAAACTCGTGTTCCATTTTGTTTTTCAGTAGGTCTTATTTATTTCTCAGGCACCCGCCAGCGATATCACTCATCCCTTGGCACGGGGTTCTCTCGCCCGCCTGTTAAGGCAGAATTACTGCCAGTGATTACTAATAATAGAGCTTATTGAAGTGAAGATGCAGCCAAATCACAGCGGCATGAAAGAGTAATGACTTTACTCCGAGTTATACTTGCACCGTTGGAAGATTGCACCCTCTTCAATCACTGTGTTCGTTGCGATCACGTGCGCCGCATAAGGCGCTCTCAATGAGCTGCTAACATCGTCTAGTGTTGATTTTAATAAAACCTCTAATTATACAGTAGCGCTGGAGAAGAGACATCTTCCCTGAGCAATTTCAGGACATCCAGCCAAAAGATACATTATTCATCATTTGCCTTTTTCTGCAACCCAGATATCGCTGCTCATGTTAACCCCTTTACTGCTACAAAGCAAAGCAGTGGGTGGAGTCTTGATAGGGCAATATCAGCTATACAATACTTTACTACTGCTAAAAACAAGCTGCCCACCCCCAGACAAAACTCTCCCCCCTCCATCCCTACCATTGGTTAGTTATAATAAATATAAATACTTTGTGCAAAACATTCTCTGGTTGGATGAGGTGAGGATTGTGACATCACTGCCCTGCCTTCCAACCTCATCCAATCAGAGAATGTTTTGCATTAATTGAGAAAATGCAAAGAACTCTCAATGGCACCAGTGCTGAGCGGTCAACCTCCTGTGTTGCAACCTCCTGTACAATGCAGCAGCTTGGCACGGCACATAGCTCCCAACTGTTCCTGATTTCAAGGGACTGTCCCTGATTTGGCACAATGTCCCTCTGTCCCTTATTCCCCCTAATTTGTCCCTCATTTTGGTCTGATCTATATAGTTGTATAAAAAATTAACTTTTTATCTTTTAAAAAGTGTTTCCCAGTGCTAAACCTTTCATCCAATTTCTAAATTGCTGAATTTGTGAATTTCAAAAGCCAATATAAAGGAATAGTAGTGGTAAAAAAAAAGTACTTGTAGATTTAAGTAATCTTTTTTTTATAATTCCCCTTTAAGGGGGCGTGGCAGGGTGTGTGTCTTATGACGACATTTTGCTAATAGGTGTCCCTCGTTTCCATCTCAAAAAGTTGGGAGGTATGCGGCACTCAGAAGCTCGTGGAGATCACTGGAGTACTGTAGTGATTTCCAGTAGACATGTGCAATTCGTTTCGTTTTTTTTCGTTATTTTCGTTCGTTCGTTTTCGTACGAATGAACGAATCATTCGAATCGTACGAATCCGAATAACGAATCGTAAGAATCGAACGAATCCGAAAGACAACGAAAATCCGAAAAAAACAAATTAGAAACAACGAATGTACTAATGAAGAAAATCTGAAAAACGAAAACGAACGAAAAAATTCGTACATTCGGAACTTTTTTTTTTGTTGAATTGGTAATTTTCCGTGTCCCTTACAATGGTGCTGCTAAACGTGCTTCAAATGGATTGAACCAAAAAATTCGTACATTCGTAACTTTTTTTTCGATTCGTAACTTTTTTTTCAATTCGTAACTTTTTTTTTTTTTTTTTTTTTTTCGATTTGTAATTTTCCGTGTCTCTATTGAACCAAAAATTCGTACATTCATAACTTTTTTTTCGATTCGTAACTTTTTGTTTTTCGATTCGTAACTTTTTTTTTTCGATTCGTAAATTATTAAAATGTAATAATAGCATACACATTACATCAAATTATGAATTATGCTCCGATTACGAATCTACGAATGTTACGAATGTACGAATAAATACGAATGTGTCCGAAAATTAAACGAACGAAAAAACGAATCAACGAAAAAATAACTCTTACGAATGTACGAATCGTTACGAATACGAACACCGACGACTTACGAATGTACGAATCGTTACGAATCCGAACAACGACGACTTACGAATGTACGAATCGTTACGAATCGATGGAAACGAAAAAAACTAAACGAAGAAAAACGATTTTTTTTCGGAAACGAAAAAAACGAAACGAAAATAAACAAATTTTTTTGTTGTGCACATGTCTAATTTCCAGCTTCTGAAGCTCTGCTGGTAAACCTGCGGCCTGAGAGCCGCTTGCAGCCAACAGACCCTTTTTGTTGGGCCCTTAGGACCCCTACAGACACTAATCTCTTAACCTGGAAATCTTCTTTAAGTGACTCTCCAAGAACCCATTGGAGGGTAGTCCCATTTTCAGCAAGCTGCTTAGCCAGAGCCAAAGAGGTCTCAGACTGGTTATTCTACCTGTGCCTCTTGGATGTGTCTTTGGAATGACAGAAATATGGGAAGCTGCCATTGCCAACCTCCTTCTAAAATATAGGTTCCATACCGACCATGTATGCTCCATGCTTCACCAGATCCTGACATCATCAAGACCAGAGCAGGAACCATAGCCCTACACTGGACATGAGGAAGCTGAGGGACAGTCCACCACAGAATCATAGGGGAGCACCACCTGCCAAGGAAGAGGAGGATCGGGTAGATAAAAGTGTTTCTCAACTTCCCTAGACAAAATTTGCAAATAACCTTTTCAGTGCGAGCACAGCCCCACTGCAAGGATAATTCTCTATTTGCCCAAAGTTTGGCTTTAGGAGCCTGTTCACACTACAATTTCTGAATTACGCATGCAGAAACGCATCCGGTGTGTTTTTGATGAGTTCCGTTTTTTTTTCACCTCTTTTTTTTCTTCTTCTCAATTAAGGGCATGTTTGCATTTTTGCTGCGTTTTGCCACGTTCCAGTTCCGTTCCATACAGAGAAAAATGCAACATGTTCTAATTTTGTTGACTACACTGGAGGACGCTGCACTGATGTGAACTAGAGCCACTGGAATCCATGTTTTATACTGCCCATGCATTTTTGATGCAGAATAAGGCTGGATTCACACCTATGCAGTTTTAGTGCTCTTTGCATTTTGCAGATTTGCACTACAGTCCATTTAACATGGATTCCTATGGAACACGTTCTGTAGAGCAAGTCTGCAAAATGCAAAAAGCACTAAAACTGCATAGGTGTGAATCCAGCCTAAAAGCACGCTAGACTGCATCTGATGTGAGCCAGCCCTTGTAGTGGGAACTCACATTCCCGCATGCATTTTCAACCATTTCCGTTCATCGCGTAAAGAGCAGTCTATTCACCTAAAAAACGGCCTGTGCACAACAAATGCTCCAAAAAAGCTCCAATTTTTTTTTTTCTTGCAGCGGAGTGTGCCACATTTTTACACCACACGTTTGTGGTGTGTTTGCTGTGCAGCAGAACGTGCATCTGCTACCAGCGCTTGGGGTGCCATTAACAATTAATGGCACTGCAAGTGAAACTTGTTTTGCAAAATGCAAATTTTCTGGGGTTTTGTCGCAATGTTCAAGAAACGCCCAGGTGTGAATACAGCCTAAAGCCCTGAACACACAATGAGAATATTGGAGAAAAAAAAACACATTCATAGCGATCGTCCAATAATCTATTCATAAGTATCCAGCTTTCATTAACCGATCACAACAGTTCATGTGAAAAAATCCAAAGGGACAAGCACGAAAAAGTTATTCTTAAAGGGGTTGTAAACTCTCGTGTTTTTTCACCTTAATGCATCCTATGCATTAAGGTGAAAAAACTTCTGTCACTGACCAGACCCCCCCCCCCCCCCCCCCGTGTTATTTCCTCGGCGGAGACGCACTGTACCTCTCTGCCCAGGGTTCTCGGCTCCTGATTGGATAGATTGATAGCAGCGCAGCCATTGGCTCTCGCTGCTGTCAATCAAATCCAATGACACAGGGGCGGGGCTGAGTCCAGCATTCTGTGTCTATGGATGCAAATGCTGGACTGGAACGCGGCCGCAAGGTAACGCCCCGGGAGAGCGCTTCTCCTAGGGGGTTAACCGATGCAAAGAGGAGCCGCGAGCGCCGTTGGGGGAAGACATACAATTTTCTTGTAATTAGTATGGTATTTGTATAAAAAAAATTGCGTGACCAAGACCACTAATGCTCAAAAACGAAAGAATACCTTACAATACAATATATTACATCACTTCTGAAGTTGTATTCTGTTGTACGAGAATTTTCGTAACTTTAGTAGCCTACTGATTTTTGATAAGAGACTAGCATGCAAAAAAACAAAAAAAGGACGATCATTCGTCCGATATTCTCATAGTGTGCACAAGGCATTAGTGTCTGCAGTCCTCCGTTAAAACCTTTGGATCAGAGTTTCCATGTTTACTGTTACTACCAGTGTGATTTATTTCCCTTCCGAGCAAATCAGATAATTTCTTGATTTGGCAAAATTAAGTTTGAATATAGAATGGGCTTTTTATATTTATATTACTTACCTTAGATGGTAATGTTATAGCATCAGAGATTAATTATTTTGATCCGAATAACACTTGGGATCAGAATTTTTTGATTTCCAAATGAGGTCAGAGCTGCATGGTTTGATTGCACTATTAATGTGTAGGCACAATTCCATGCAAAACTTCATACACACACCCTGGCGAATATTTAGTTTTAGTTTTTATTATACTGTGGACATTTGCCCTTTCTTAAAATGGCGGATTCGGAAGGGTGTTATCCAGAGCTCAGAACGAGGTGTGGTTCTGCAGATAGATGGATGTATATAGAGCGGTGAATCAGCATGACAGGACGACGTCAAGTGTGACGAACCGCGTAGGGAGGAGCGACGTGCTGATGTCACCGCGATACACACAAGTCCTGGAACCATGGGCTGCAATCGAGAGTCAGCCGGCTCTGTATACTGCATGATTGTATACTGCATTTATTAAAGTTACTCAAAGATTTTATGCAATGGAAGCTTTTATTTTCTTATGGGGAATATCAGGCAAAGCGTACCTGTAAAGGGTATAACACCTGGGAAGACGCTGAGACCTTGGCTGTGTAGATAAAAGGCCCAGGCTGGGTATTAAGCCAGAAACGCATGTGATCTCCTGTAATAAGAGATCAACAGGAGTCGGTAAGCGGCAGTGTGTGTGAAGGTGAAAGGCAAATCTTTTTCTCATCACTATTCCCGGGTGTATTGTGTGCTGATATGACAATGGAGATCTACTATCAATAGAATGGACTGTTTACAATGTGCAGATTGATCAATTTTATTTATGATTTTTACTCTAGAAAGGTTGAATTATTTTAACTCACTGCACGGATTCACTTTATGGAAATATAGTGCGACCTGATATTGGAAATGGTTTACTTTAGTTTTTCTTATAGGGTGATAATCTGTTATAGGGTGACAACACTTTGTGCCTGTCTCCCAAATAAGCTTCTGCGTTGTCACATTTGGTTCCAATGAAGACTATAAGTGGTCATCATATATTACGAAGGCCACTGTTGCCACCATCAGGTAAGTCGTCCTGGGAAATGCCATGCAGCCATTGCTGGAGTGTATGCAGACAGGAAGTGGCTGCAAAAAGGTTGCCTGAGATCTTTCAGATAGGATTTACATTTTTTATTAAACAGAATGGTGCTCATTAACCACTTCAATACCAGGCACTTAGACACCTTCCTGCCCAGACCTATTTTCAGCTTTCAGCGCTGTCGCACTTTGAATGACAATTGCACGGTCATGCTACACTGTACCCAAACAGAATTTTTATCATTATGTTCCCACAAATATAGCTTTATTTTGGTGGTATTTGTTCACCTCTGCAATTTTTATTTTTTGCGCAACAAATAAAAAAAGACCGGAAATTTTGAAAAAAAAATAGTTTTTCTTTGTTTCTGTTAAAATTTTTTGTAAATAAGTACGTTTCCTTCTTCAGTGACGGGCACTGATAATGCTGCACTGATGGGCACTGATAAGGCAGCACTGATGGGCACCGATGAGGTGGCACCAATGAGGTGGTACTGATGAGGTGGCACTGACAGCCACTGATGATGGGCGCTGATAGGCGGCACTGATGGGCACTGATAGGTGGCACTGATGGGCACTCATAGGTGGCACTGATGGGCACTTATGGGTGGCACTGATTGGTACTTATGGGTGGCACAGATAGGTGGCATGGATGGGCACTGATAGGTGGGCACTGATGGGCACTGATAGGTGGCACTGCTGGACACTGATGGGTGGCACTGATAACACTGATGGTTGGCATTGCTGGGCATCACTGATTTCTATTTGTACATGATGGTGCCAGTCAGTGCCCATTTGTGGGCACTGCCTGGCACAGATTTGGCATCCTTTGCACATGTGGATGGCCAGGGGGTACATACCTGGCCATCCACATGTTGCCCACTTCCCTGGTGGTCCTAGTGGAGTCCCTGGTGGTCCAGTGTGGGTATCTGAGGGGAGGCTGCACTGATAAACAATCAGCGTAGACCCCCCTGACAGGACAGCCGCCGAACGGCTCTCCTCTACTCGCGTTTGATCACCGGCTTTTTCTGTTGACATCGTGATCAGCCGTGATTCGACGCGGCTGATCGCGTGGTAAAGAGCCTCCGCCGAAGGCTCTTTGCCGAGATCAGTGTAGCGGTGTGTCAGACTGTGTGTAGCGGTGTGCCCACGGGCGGGCTGCGGCATGTTATCCTGAAGGACATCATATGACGCCCAGTCAGGATAACGAAACCACCGCCCGGCCGTCATTCTGCTATAGGCAGGGCGGGAAGTGTTTAAAACAAAATGGCATTAACAATATCACCCAATTTTCATCACATGTTTGAGGTTAGAAAAAAAATAAAAATGCCCTTAATAAAAGTGTTTGAACATCAGCAACAATTTATATTTCATTAAATGGGCATCTTTTCTAAGGCACATCTATCCACGTAGAGAGACGGCACAGCTGGGAGCCCCAGGCTGTCATAGCGGGTCCTTTGTCAGTAAACCTGCCAGTGTCACCGCAACACGCTGCTATCTGAGGTCTCTCCTCACCGCTTGTCTGACACATGGACACAATTAAACAGCTACACTGTCAGCTTTGTAAATTCAGCAAGAAAAAAAATGATGAATACAGGCTTTAATGCAATGACGCCTCCTAGGTCTCTGTCAATAAATCTTACAAGCCCGATAAACAGACAGAATTTGCAAGAAATACATTGATGTCAGCTGATTTCTACCCACTTTGATCTTTGCACACAGATCCGGATAGCAGCCTGTATATCAGAATATATCTTCCCTATTCTATGAATAGATCTCCTGTGTGACTTCTTCATGTCTTACCTTGAAAAATACTTTATTATGATACCTTAGAGAGGAATATGTGTAATGATTATATTCAGTAAATGAATTATTATTTTTTTATCTTAGATTTTCTCTTTATTGTTCTGTGTATTTACCTACAGGCCAAGCTCCTCGGAGGAGATGGGACAACCTATAACACTACTAGGAGTAGGGGGTGCAGGAACGGGTTTTGTTTGGTTGTTTAAACAATGAAATCTAATTTGCTCCCCTTTGGTCGGAGCTTTTACAGGCATTTGAGCTTTTATTCTCTGCCTCTATGATATCCTATGTGCCCATACACAGCATAGGGGTTTAGAAGAGTTGAGAGGCAGAAAAAACCCACCAAAGTCGTATTCAGGAGAGAAGCAATTGACAAAAACAAAAAAAAAAAAAAACACTTAAAACCACCTAAACATTTGCATTCTAAATAGCCAGAATAAATTAAAATTGGCAAATAGACTGCATGGCAAATTAGCTTATAGAATGCATTAATGCCAGACGTGCAAACATGCATATTTGTGTGCAAAACGAGGCTTTTTACTGTCCTGTAGGAGAAAAGGTGTCATAGAGATTACAGTGCGTGTGGCCTTATCTGTTACATTGTTCCCAGCTCTCTGTGGACTACAAAACCCTGTCTATCTATATTATGGAGATGAAGAGAGGGAGGGGTTTCAATAAACCTTTTCTGTTGTTCTGATACAAGGTTGGATGATCCGTGTCTCTCTAGGGCTGAAAGTGTAAAAATAATGGAAAAAATTATAATAAAAAAAAAGAATGAATGAACATAAGGACTGGTATATTATAAGGCCTTTATAAATAATATACTGTATTATATATTATAAGGACTGGTATAATATAAGGCCTTTATAAATAATATACTGTATAATATATTATAAGGACTGGTATATTATAAGGCCTTTATAAATAATATACTGTATAATATATTATAAGGACTGGTATATTGTAAGGACATATATACTGGAATATACTGTATATTATAAAATCATATATTATATATTATATTATATGGCCTGGTATATTATCATAAGGACTTCATAATTAATGTACTGTATATTAAAATAAATTATATTATCATATATTATATATTTTATGAACTGGTATATTATAAGGACTTTATAATTAATATGCTGTATATATTATATGAAGTGGTATATTATAGGGATTCTATGATTAATGTACTGTATATTATAAGGGCTTTACAATTATATTATAAAGACATTATAAATAATATACTGTGTATTATATTATCATGTATTATATTATATGGACTGGTACATTATTATAAGGACTTTATAATTAATGTACTGTATATTATATTATATGTTTTATGGACTGGCATATTATAAGGACTTTCTAAATTAATATGCTGTATATTTTATTATATTATATTATATTATATGGACTGGTACATTATTATAAGGACTTTATAATTAATGTACTGTATATTATATTATATGTTTTATGGACTGGCATATTATAAGGACTTTCTAAATTAATATGCTGTATATTTTATTATATTATATTATATTATATTATATTATATGGACTGGTATATTATAGGGACTTTATAATTAATGTACTGTATATTATATTATAAGGACTGGTATATTATAAGAACTTTACAATTAATATATTGTATATTATATTAAAAGGACTGACATATTATAAAGACATTATAAATAATATACTGTGTATTATATTATCATGTATTATATTATATGGACTGGTACATTATTATAAGGACTTTATAATTAATGTACTGTATATTATATTATATGTTTTATGGACTGGCATATTATAAGGACTTCCTAAATTAATATGCTGTATATTTTATTATATTATATTATATGGACTGGTATATTATAGGGACTTTATAATTAATGTACTGTATATTATATTATAAGGACTGGTATATTATAAGAACTTTACAATTAATATATTGTATATTATATTAAAAGGACTGACATATTATAAAGACATTATAAATAATATACTGTATATTATATTATCATGTATTATATTATATTATATGGACAGGTACATTATTATAAGGACTTTATAATTAATGTACTGTATATTATATTATATGTTTTATCGACTGGCATATTATAAGGACTTTCTAAAATTAATATGCTGTATATTTTATTATATTATATTATATGGACTGGTATATTATAGGGACTTTATAATTAATGTACTGTATATTATATTATAAGGACTGTTATATTATAAGAACTTTACAATTAATATATTGTATATTATATTAAAAGGACTGACATATTATAAAGACATTATAAATAATATACTGTATATTATATTATCATGTATTATATTATATTATATGGACAGGTACATTATTATAAGGACTTTATAATTAATGTACTGTATATTATATTATATGTTTTATCGACTGGCATATTATAAGGACTTTCTAAAATTAATATGCTGTATATTTTATTATATTATATCATATGGACTGGTATATTATAGGGACTTTATAATTAATGTACTGTATATTATATTATAAGGACTGGTATATTATAAGAAACTTTACAATTAATATACTGTATATTCTATTATAAGGACTTGAATATCATATTTTTGGGGGAATTTAGATACGTTTTAAAACCCAACTTTAGGAAATGAAAAAATTATCCACAAGCCCCCTAGACCTAAATGATTAATTAATCCTTGCAGTGCGGGCGAACCCCACTGCATGGGTTAATTGCTCATTTAGGTCTAGGGGACTTGTTAGAGAAGATTTAAGGGTTTTCCTCCGTCATACTTTTTCGGATTGGAGCAGGTCGGATGTCAGCGGACATGTCACAGCTGACATCCGTCACTTTATAGAGGTCTATGGAACGACGGATATCAGCGGCGACATGTCCGCTGACATCCGACCAGCTCCGATCCGAAAAAGTGTGACATAGAGGTCTATGGAGCGTTCATGTCCGTTCAGGTCCACCTAAAAAAAACGTGTTTAAGAGGCCTTACTTACCCAATCCTTCTATCTCCCTGTCTTCCATGGTGCTATACTGGTCTCAACAGCTTCTCTCCCCCCAGTGCTCCAGTCATCTAAGGTCCCAAAGTCCAAAACACAAAAAAAAAAGGAAAAGCAAGAGATTTTTTTCAGTGCCCCCAAGGGTCCTGATACCATCATGAAGCCCAATGCTGGGTCCTTAGCCCTGCATTGGATGTAGTGATGCTATTGCCAGAGCGCGGGGTAGCGCCATATGTTGGGGAAGAGGAGAATCAAGTTACTTGAAGTGCTTCTCTAGACTAGACATCTATTCCCTCTGTAGGGGATAATTTTATAATGTCCCAGAGTTGGGCTTTAAAAATGTAACCCATGTCACTGAAAGGTAACCATCCCTGGCAGTGTTATAGTTTGGCCTGCAGGTTAATAAGGAGATACATACAGGGCCGCTGATAAGGCACTGGTACTGTTGTACTGGGCCCAGGCCTCATCAGCTAAATAGGGGGGCCCAGGGCAGCTTTTTTTGTTAATTTCTGCCTAAATTAATACATAGATTTTATTAGGACACCCCCCTCATACTTGCTTACCAGGACTTAAATTACATTTCCCTGCGCCCCATCATGTCAACAGAGGGGCCCAGGAGGTGGGAGCAGAGGAGGGACTTTTTTTCATTTTTGGGGTGTAGGCGGAGAAATTGAGGCCGCTGTTGCTCGGCGGGGTGGTTGGTGAAGCCCCATCAGGAAGGCTGTACGGGGCTCCATGATTTCTAACAGCAGCCCTGGATACATACTTAAAGACATGTGATACACATAAAAGAGTTCATATATTGATTACAATCTTTATATGTAGTGACCACATAGAAGGATCAGAATATGGTTCTTTAGTGCTGTACACATTCAGGGAAATACAAACACCTCCGCTTCACCTTTCCCTTATGGAAGTCCCTGGCGCGTCCCTTATACATCACCGGGAGCCATTCACACTTCACTGGCCACAACGCTCATCTATTTTCACCGCCGTGTATTAATAGGTTATGTCAGACTCAGCGAGGTCCGACCTCCATAACCCCGAATACAATCGTGATTGTTTATTGGTTAGCACTTGCTGTGTATTCTCTGTCATCGCTGCTGGAGAACAACAAGTACCAGCAAACATGTGCTGTAACTAAAAGCCATAGGGCTGGTTTTCATAACCAGAAGCTCACATGTATCTGGTAATAGACATCTGAGGGTTGTAGTCAGACCCTTAATGAAATGGTTGGTGTCTGATTTAAGAAAAAAAAAAGTCAAATGGCTTATTTAATGTGGACCCTTCAGTAACTTTACTGTCTGTATGAATACATTCCTGATATGTACAAATATATAGCAACTTCTTTGTTTTGTTAAAGAGGATCTGCAGTCTGCTCACATAATTTGTAATAAAAACATCTGTGCCATTCTGAAGCTTCCCTCCAACCACTTTGCATATTATTTTAGATATACTATGATTATATATTTGCCAAATATGCTGCATAAATCTCCCTCCACTGAGTCTGGCTGCAGCCATTTTAACTGTGGGCAGCTGAAGCTGCTGCCTGTTCACTTCCTGGATTTACACAGAGGCACGCCTCTAGCTCTGGAGCTCTCATTGGCCCTCTCATGACTCTTCCCCCCTCCCTTCCTGGAAAACTCGCACGAGAGAGAGAGTTGTGCATAATTTCTTAAGCCTAGACTTATTACCAGACAAGAAAGAAGAAGTGGGCTGTATAAGGTATTTACTGGCAGAAAATAATGTTTTACTATCCAAAGTTAAAACAACAAGGGAAGAAGATTTAATAGATAGAAAGTTGAAAAAAAAATTACTGAAAAAAGAAAAAAGGTCTGCAGTTTATTATTAAAATTTAGTCCAGTGACTCTGTCTAGGCTGCAACAATGCTACCTGTCGGCTGCAGGCAGGAGGAAGAATTCCCTCAGTCTCCTATCCCCCCAGTGATCAGACTGCAATTAGTGTAGTTGGTAGAAAGTAACAAGACCAGAGGCTGCAGCAGGGGCTGATCTGTGTCAGATATTTGTAAACACATCCCAGAACTGCACAAGCGTTGGAATTAAAAGGATTGTGTCATTTTTCAGCCGTCATCCCAGTCTTTGAAGTATATAGGGACCTTGGGTGATGCAGATGCCTGAACAAAGGTGGCACCATGCATCTGCATTGCTCTTCTCACAGGTCCTCTTTAATGAACAGGGATGAAGGAATCCTCTACTGAGTAAGATCTGCCTGCGGGAAAAGTCCCTGCGAGCACTGACTGCTGGCTGCTACACAAAACCCTTTCTGCTTCAGCCTTCTATACCCCCGAGGAGCAGGCTAGCTGACCACAGTGACTGACAAGGTATGCTGGGATTTGTAGTTCTTTGTGCCATTAAAGAGCATACTAACAGCGCAGAGAACAGCGGTGGTATGCTGGCCGCCTGCTAGTACTCCATAGAGCTCGGCTCACACATGTCTGTCTAGCATAAATACCGGTACATTTATGTAATACAGGAATAATAATACAAATTGTACTCCAGGCATCAATATTACAACATTATAATAGAATAACAACAATAAATAAAGAACTAGTAAAAACATTATTACAATTACTATTATTATTCTGATACAAGTAATGGTGATAATGGCCCACTTCTTTAACTGAAATTCACCAATGTAACAACACACCATGTAACCACAAACTGCTGCTCTTTATAGACTGTGCTATACATTACATTCACTGAATGCTGCCTTTTGCACACTATGCTATAATTTACATTCCCCGAATGCTGCCTATGTACACTGTATATTTATTTAATTCTCCAGACGGTTGCACTATGTATTCTGTGCATTCGCTACATTCCCCAGACTGCTGCTGTCTGTACAATGTGCTATACATTACATTCTCCAGACTGCTGCTGTATGTACAATGTGCTATACATTACATTCCCCAGACTGCTGCTGTATGTACAATGTGCTATACATTACATTCCCCAGACTGCTGGCCTATGTATGCTGTGCTATACATTACATTCCCCAGACTGCTGGCCTATGTATGCTGTGCTATACATTACATTCCCCGGATTGCTGGCCTATGTATGCTGTGCTATACATTACATTCCCCAGACTGCTGGCCTATGTATGCTGTGCTATACATTACATTCCCCAGACTGCTGGCCTATGTATGCTGTGCTATACATTACATTCCCCAGTCTACAGTCTTATGTAAGCTGTGCTATGCATTACTTTCCCTAGACTGCTTCCCTATGTAAACTGTGCTATAAAATACATTCCCCAGACCTTGGCCCTATGTAAGCTGTACTATACATTACATTCTCCAGAGGTATGCCTCATGCAAGTTGTGCTATGCATTACATATAAGGACTGAAGCCCTATGGAAGCTGTGCTTTCTACTGCATTCTACACACTGCTGCTATACATTACATTCCCCAGACTGCAGCCCCATGTAAGCTGCGCTATACATTACATTTCACAGACTGCTGCCAATGTAAGCTCTGCTATACATTACATTCCCCAGACTGCAGCCCCATGTAAACTGCTCTATACATTACATTTCACAGATTGCTGTCAATGTAAACTGTGCTATAGGTTACATTCTAAGACTGCTGAACTCTGTACACTGCACAGTCATACCATTGAAGCTTTATAAGGAATTTGGTATTTAATTACGTTGCAAGAATAGACACACGTCTACAAATATTATTAATATTAATAGCACCATCAACAACAACAATGATAATATAATTAACAGTAGTGACTCATATAATTGTGATAGCAGCACACTTCTCTACTGACCACCACTGTCAATGTAATGACACACCAATTATCACAAATTGCTGCCTTCTATATGCTGTGATATTCATTACATCATACAGTATATTTACCAAGCTGCTACTCTCTACAAACTGTTCTATAAGTTATATATAATATAGTACATTCCCCAAAATGTCTACTCCATAAGCTATGAGATACTTTATATTATTATATATGTTATATATTAACATTATACAGTCCATTTACTAAACTGCTCAACTCTATATGATGAGCTATACAATATATATTCCATTCCTCAGACTGCTGCACTCCACCCCATATGCTGTGCTATATGCTACATTATATAGTGCATTCCATTCCCCATACTGCTGTACTCTATATGCTGTGCTATACAATATTGTATACAATACATTACCCAAACTACTCCACCCCATATGCTGTGCTATGTGCTACATTATATAGAACATTCCATTCCCCATACTGCTGTACTCTATATGATGTGCTATACAGTACACTATGCATTCCATTCCTCAAACCGCTGCACCCCATATGCTGCACTATACATTATATCATTCATTCCATCCCTCAGACTGTTAAACTCATTAAACAATATTGTATATACTACTAAGAATATTTTTTAGGAATTTGTGATTTCATCCCATTCAGTGAAGATGCACATTTCTGCTAGTAATAACAATGTAGTGGACAGAAACAACAATATTATCACTAATTATAAAGTGACACTTATAATCATGTAACTATTATCATTATTATTTATTATCATTAATTATTTTCTTCCTAATAAGGTCTGGAAACTATTTTCAAAAACATGGAAAATGTCAAAAAAAAAATACCCCATTAGGATAAGAGGCAATAGAGAAGAGTGCGGGGCGCACTTTATTCAGCCAGAACTCTGCAGAACTCTCTGAACTCTCAGGATTCCATCAGAGGTTATCAGGAGTGACTTAATCAGCAACTTCTGCCTCTCAAATAAGTTACCACCGAGGCCAAAGATCTTTTCATCTCTCTGTGAGGAGGACGTTTTCACACTGACCACCAGTGTAAGGGGTCCCTTCTTTTCTAAACCACCAATCTGAGGGGGGCCTTCCCCACTGACCACCAATGTAATGGAGTACTTCACTGACCACCAATAAGAGGAGTACTATACTGACCACCAATATAAGATGTACTATACTGACCACCAATTCAAGGGGTACAACACTGATCACCAACATGAGAGGTACTATACTGACCACCAATAAAAGGGGTACAACACTGATCACCAATATAAGGGGTACAAGACTGACCACCAACATAAGAGGTACTACACTGACCACCAATACAAGGGGTACACCACTGATCACCATTATAAGGGGTACGAGACTGATTACCAATATAAGGGTTACAACACTGATCACCAATATAAGAGGTACTATACTGACCACCAACATAAGAGGTACTATACTGACCACCAATACAAGGGGTACAACACTGATCACCAATATAAGGGGTACAAGACTGACCGCCAACATAAGAGGTACTATACTGACCACCAATACAAGGGGTACAACACTGATCACCAATACAAGGGGTACAACACTGATCATCAATATAAGGGGTACAAGACTGACCACTAACATAAGAGGTACTATACTGACCACCAATACAAGGGGTACAACACTGATCATCAATATAAGAGGTACAAGACTGACCACCAACATGAGAGGTACTATACTGACCACCGATACAAGGGGTACAACACTGATCACCAATATAAGAGGCACTATACTGACCATCAGTGCAAGGGGTACTACACCAAACACCAATACAAGGGGGTACTATACTGACCACCAATATAAGGGGTACTACACTGACCATCATTATAAGGAGTACTATACTGACCACCAATACAAGGGGTAAAACACCGACCACTAGTATAAGGGGTACTAAACTCACCCCTAATATAAGGGGTACTATACTAACCACCAATATAAGGGGTACAACTCTAACCACCAATTTAAGGGGTACTACACTCACCCCCAATATATAGGGTACTATACTAACCACCAATAGGAAGGTAGCTACACCAACCATACGATATAAGGTGGTTTACACCAAACACCAATACAAAGTATACTACAATGATCACTAATAAAAGGGGTACTATACCACCCACTAATATAATGGCTACTACAATGACCACTGATATAGGGGTACTACCCTGACTATCAATGTAATGCAACATTACAATGTTCATGCTCGAAGTTTATTTTCTGTTTATTATTATTATTATTATTATTAGCTTCCTTTTACTATTATTACTGACATCATTTTGACATATAGAGCAATCCTGAGTTTTAAATGTACAACACATTACCTTTTATTTTATGTATTATTATATCTATACCTTACAGTTATGCTAAAGTCCTGTGAACTGTAGATAAAATAATTATAAGCTAGGGTTCCCTATAAAGCTGACCATACACTATACTATCTCATTGTACAACCCCCTTTACATCTACAACTATGTACTGCAAGGTTCTGCCTGATTTACTGAATTGGTTGTTTAGGTTTCTTCTCACATTACTTAGTTTTGGTAAGTCTACAGTAGATTGTACAGAGATTGCATAGTGCATGGCCAGCTTAAGTCCTAAATGTTATTTTAAGGGTTCCTCCTTGTTAGAAAGTCTGATCTGGGGTTAAAGTTTTCCAACTTCTCCTGTGAACTCTGATCAGATCGGTCAGTTGGAACGGCCGGGTTAGTTAATACAAAGACAGGATGGGTTATAAAAAGAAGACATTCCATTGGAATTCCATTGGTGGGAATCTTGAGGACTTCTTTCTATCCTCTCCCTAATGTTACTGTATTTACTATTATATTATTACCATATTATTATATTTATGGTATATACAGTATATATGATGATATGAATATACTATTTATTATTACTGTATTTTTATGCTATTGTTATTATATTTATATTATATGACTATGCGTTTGTATTATTACTGTATTTTTATGCTATTGTTATTATATTTATATTATATGACTATGCGTTTGTATTATTACTGTATTTTTTATACTAATATATAAGTATATATCTATCTATCTAAATATATATATAGACACTGATGAGAAGATAGCCAATAATACAGGACCTGTATAATACAGTCATACTATAGATAATACACAGTATAGTTTAATCATATAATATATATAAAATATATATATATATAAAAATATATATATATATATATATATATATATATATATATATATATATATATAACAGTAGAATAATACAGTAATGATAAATAGTATAAATATAATTTTATATATATATATATATATTTTTTTTATATATATTATATGATTAAACTATACTGTGTATTATCTATAGTATGACTGTATTATACAGGTCCTGTATTATTGGCTATCTTCTCATCAGTGTCTATATATATATTTAGATAGATAGATATATAATCTAATGATAATAATACAGTAATGATACAGTAATGATAAATAGTATAAATATAATTATATATATATATATAGTTTTTTAGATATATTATATGATTACTATATATGATCTATAATATGACCGTATTATACAGGTCCTGTATTATTGGTTATCTGCTCATCAGTCATAGTGAGGTGACAATAATATACATTATTTTATTCTTTTAATTCACAGTTGAGTAGTTCACCCCCCCCCCCCCCCCCCCAGTTAGGTGACTGACCGATCTCAAAAAGGTCTAGTTGTGGGGGGTCCCCCATGTGGTCTCAGCCCTGGCACTGCCCCCATTGCTCACCCCTTTTATCACCTATCAGGCAGTATAGCCAGCATGGAAGGGTCGCTCCACCCAAAACTCACATTCCTGTTTATGGTGGATATCAGGAAAGTTACACTGACCTTTTTATTTTTTTATCAAATTCCTTCGGGACTTTTTAGTGGGACTTTTGCACCTTTGTCGCTGTCACCATTTGGGGTCCCTATCTCAGGTTCCTAAAAAGTCCAAAGTGGGGTGGATTAATACTGGGGTGAGGAGCCAGGAACCACAAGCCCCCCACACTCCCCCTGAGCCCCTGGAGGGTGGCACTTGTGCTGGGATCAGGTGATGGAGAAGTTGGGAGGGATGGCAGTCAGTCTGGTTGGAGGTGACAGGAGTCCAGCCAGCAGGAGGGAGGAGTCAGCACACCTGTCCAGGTGAGGGGGGAGGGGGTCCCCGGGCTTACCTTGGCTCCTTCGCCGTCCGAATCTTCGGCTTCCAACTTCCTCCGGCCGCCCAGTAAGAAGATGAGGATGGCGACCCACACCAGCCCGATCAGTGACAGTACCAGCCGGCGAGCCATCCGCCTCATGGTCCGGGGGGGGTCATGGATGCCCGGTGCCCGCCGCCATGTGTATGCCCCAGATCAGGGTGGAGCTCTCATTCCAGGTGGAGGGAGGGAGGAGGGAGGACGGGCAGAGCGGAGCTGGCACAGAGCTGTGTGCCCGGCTATACCAGCGGAGGAATGACACTGAGACCGAGCAACGGAGCCGGAATGACGGGGCGAGCGGCGCCCCCTGCCGGACACCACTGTCACCGCACCCCAACCGCAAGACACTCGCTGTGCCCGGCGCTCACCTGGGCAGGTAAGGAGCCGGGGGCAGGAAAGTGTCCGAGGGCCAGATAGAGAAGTGTTACAAAAAAAAGTAATACGGTGCTTTGAAAAAATATTCCTACCCACTTGAAATTTCCACATTTTGTATTACAACCAAAAACGTAAATTTTATTGGGATTTTATGTGATAGACCAACACAAAGTGGCACATAATTGTGAAATGGAAGGAAAATGATAAATGGTTTTCAAATTGTTTTACAAATAAATATCTGAAAAGTGTGGGGTGCATTTGTATTCAGCCCCCTTTACTCTGATACCTCTAAGGGCTCTTTCACACGGGACGGATCCGTAATGATCCGTCCCGTAAAGATCCGCTGATCCCCGCTGAGCCGGCGGATGACAGGGCAGTCCCTGCACACTGTGCAGGGACCGCCCTGTCAGATCTCCGCTCTCCTCTATGGGGGATCGGATGAACACGGACCGTCTGTCCGTGTTCATCCGATCCGCTCTGCAGACGGATGGAAAAATAGGGTTTTCCTCCGTCTGCAGAATCGGACCACAGCGGAGACTGACGATATCGGGTGTCAGTGGATGTTCATCCGCTGACACCCGCTATCCCATAGGGATGCATGTATGATGAAATACGGACATACGGTCCGCCCGTGTGAAAGGGCCCTAATTAAAATCTAATGGAACCAATTGCCTTCAGAAGTCACCTAATTAGTAAATAGAGTCCACCTGTGTTTAATTTAATCTCAGTATAAATATAGTTGTTCTGTAAAGCCCTCAGAGGTTTGTTAGAGAACCTTAGTGAACAAACAGCATCATGAAGGCCAAGGAACACACCAGACAGGTCAGGGATAAAGTTGTGGAGAAGTTTAAAGCAGGGTTAGGTTATAAAAAATATCCCATGCTTTGAATATCTCACAGAGCACTGTTTAATCCATCATCCGAAAATGGAAAGAGTATGGCATAACTGCAAACATACCAAGCCATGGCCGTCCACATAAACTGACAGGCTGGGCAAGGAGAGCATTAATCAGAGAAGCAGCCGAGAGGCCCATGGTAACTCTGGAGGAGCTGCAGAGATCCACAGCTCAGGTGGGAGAATCTGTCCACAGGACAACTATTAGTTGTGCACTCCACAAATCTGGCCTTTATGGAAGAGTGGCAAGAAGAAAGCCATTGTTGAAAGAAAGCCAGAAGAAGTTCCGTTTGCAGTTTGCAAAAAGCCACATGGGGGCCACAGCAAACATGGAAGAAGGTTCTTTGGTCAGATGAGACCAAAATTTAACTTTTTGGTCTAAAAGCAAAACGCTATGTGTGGCGGAAAACTGCACATCACCCTGAACACACCATCCCCACTGTGAAACATGGTGTTGGCAGCATCATGTTGTGGGGATGCTTTTCTTTGCCAGGTCAGAGTTGATGGGAAGATGAATGGAGCCAAATATAGGGCAATCTTAAGGCCCGTACACACGATCGGACTTTTTGACAACCAACATGCAAATTAGCTGTTTTGGACCAACATCCGACCGTGTGTACGCTCCATCGGACCAACTTTTTCAGGTTTCATCGGACTTTTGTTGGCTGTGCGAGCGGACCAACTTTCTGCCAACAAAAGTCAGATGGACCAAAGTCCGACCATGTGTACACAAAACCAACGGACTTTTGTACAAACCAATGCAGAACCAATGCAAAAGATCAGACAACAATACAGAAGTTGACCAAAGGTGGCGGTAAAGAGCAGAAAAACCAAGTGATTTGGTGAAAGTTGGCTGAAAAAGTCCTGCCGTGTGTATGTAATACCAACTTGGGGCCAACGCCCTTTGGACAAAAATCCACGGGAAAGTTGGTCCACGGTCCGATCGTGTGTATGAGGCTTTAGAAGAAAACCTGTTAGGGTCTGCTGAAGACTTGAGACTGGGGCGGAGGTTCACCTTCCAGCAGAACAATGACCCTAAAGATACAGCCAGAGCTACAATGGGATGGTTTAGATCAAAGCATATTCATGTGTTAAGGCCCGTACACACGATCAGACTTTTTGACAACCAACATGCAAATTAGCTGTTTTGGACCAACATCCGACCGTGTGTACGCTCTATCGGACCAACTTTTTCCAGGTTTCATCGGACTTTTGTTGGCTGTGCGAACGGACCAACTTTCTGCCAACAAAAGTCAGATGGACCAAAGTCCAACCGTGTGTACACAAAACCAACAGACTTTTGTACAAACCAATGCAGAACCAATGCAAAAGATCAGACAACAATACAGAAGTTGACCAAAGGTGGCGGCAAAGAGCAGAAAAACCAAGTGATTTGGTTAAAGTTGGCTGAAAAAGTCCTGCCGTGTGTATGCAATACCAACTTGGGGCCAACGACCTTTGGACAAAAATCGACGGGAAAGTTGGTCCACGGTCCGATCGTGTGTATGAGGCTTTAGAATGGCCCAGTCAAAGTCCAGACCCAAATCCAATTAAGTATTTGTGGCAAGACTTGAAATTGCTGTTCACAGACGCTCTCCATCCAATCTGACAGAGCTTGAGCTATTTTGCAAAGAAGAATGGGCAAAAATTTCACTCTCTAGATGTGCAAAGCTGGTAGAGACATCCCCAAAAAGACTCGTAGCTGTAATTGCAGAAAAAGGTGGTTCTACAAAGTATTGACAAATTTGAAAACCATTTATCATTTTCCTTCCACTTCACAATTATGTGCCACTTTGTGTTGGTCTATCACATAAAATCCCAATAAAATACATTTACGTTTTTGGTTGCAACATGACAAAATGGGGAAATGTCAAGGGGTGTGAATACTTTTACAAGGCCCTGTATATTGCAGCTCACCAAATATTCCATATAATGGCTGCATTCGTTTTCTTTTTAGACTTTTTTGTCTTTAGTTACACCTGGGGGTCATGCCAGTAAGTCTGTTTTTCAATTTCCTTTATCAGAACAAACTGTGCTGCAGATGTAGCAGTTAGAGGGTCGAGGCAAACCATTTACCAATGACAAGGGTGCTTACAATGATCAGGTTTTATTTATTTATGTGCCTATGTCCTGAAAAATTGTATGTTAGTGCAAATAAATAATATAATTATCACGGACAGTACTAATTTATTCATGTAAAACCTTTATCCCAAAGGTAAGTCCTTATAAAATGTTAGCTGGAGTTTGGCTTTAATTTGTTAGTCACATCTGCTGGTACATCTAACATTGCTTTCTCCCAAGAAGGACAATGTTGCTGTCCAAAGGTGTCTCTATTGCTCCTCCATACAGAGTGTGGCCATCAAAAGTGTTTTACTGGCCGGATCACCAGGTAAAAAGTCTAAAAATGAAAACAAATGCTGCCGGTAACCTGCAATATACCGTATTTATCAGCATATAACACGCATTTTTTCCCCCCTTAAAATCGTGGGTGCGTGTTATACGCCGATCCATGCTGACTGTGAGGGAGAGAGGAGCGAGCGCTTCCCGAAATACACATAGTCGAGTGTACAGTGTACTCGGCTCCTCTCGCAGTCACACCCAGTCCCGCCATTGGACATGTGTTATGTCCATAATAGGAGCCAAGCCAAGGGACGGGACTGGGCAGGACTGTGAGAGGAGCCGAGAGGAGCCTAGAGGAGCCGAGTACACAGGACAACCGGCTCTGTATCTCGGCAGCGCTAATTTTAAAAATGATCAGGCTGCAATCAGACCGGACAAGGCTGCAGATGGACACTGATAAGGCTGCAATTCAAATGTAAGTTTTTTTTCCTTAAACTTAAACTTCCCTCCTAAAAAGTATTTTTCCTTAAAATTCCCTCCTAATCTTGGGGTGCGTGTTATACGCCAATAAATACAGTATTACCTTCCTGTTTTTGGGTCTAATGCTGCTTTAAGGTGCCCAAAGGGTTATGTAAGGCAGGTAAGGAGACCAGGGCCAGTTAATGTGCCCAGGTAAGGAACCCAAAAGCTGGGTAAAGAGCCCAAGAGCTAGGTAAGGTGCCCAGGGGCTGCTGGGACCCACACCAACCTTTCCAAAAGAATATTAAAAGCCCAATCGATGCCTCACACCAATGATTCACTGTTTACTGGAGATGAGTTAAATTGGGAGTAGCTCGGGAGGCAGGTGAGGAGCAAGGGTCCAGGACTCCAGGAAAGGAGGAGCCCAGTGTAAAGTGCATAAGTATTGAGTCTGGGGCCAGGTAAAGTGCCCAGGAGGCAGGTAAGGAACCCAGGGTTAGGTAATGTAATGGGGAGGGGGGGGGGGGCAAATAAGGAGCTCAGGGGTCAGGTAAGGAGTCCAGGAACTGGGAAATTTGCCCAGGAGCCCAGTAGGCAGGTAAGGAGCTCAGGGTGTGCTGGGACCCACTCCACCTTTCCATAAGGATATTAAAAGCCTGATTGATGCCTCATTATATTGGAAGTTTTAATTTCCCTGAAATTTATGCAGAACAAAATGATGTAAGCAAACCATACACTCCTGGTATGCCCCCAGGTATGCAGATCATAAAGAAAAGGTTGTCCCCACAGGTACTTTTCTCATCCCTAATTTTCCTTTATATAACTTTCAGAATAACAAAGGCAGGAATTTAGAGGTCAGATGATGTACAGTATTTTTTCCTTTAGTAAATCAACCCGACTGTGTAGTAAATCTTATTATTACAGAGGGGCTGTCAGGAATAGGGATCACTAACTTTACTGTAGGGGAGGGGTGGGTTTTTATCAGCTCACACACTAGGAAGTGACCAGGAGGGGGAGAGCAGAGGGATGGCGGAGGGACGTAAATTGACCACGGTATCATGAATCAGCAGTCTTCATTACCGTGGTCAGCACACTAAAGGGGACACAGGAACAGGCAGGATCAACCAGGTAAATTACAACATAGAATGCAACAAATGTCACCACATAAGCACTATGCGGTTTTACATGCTTTAGATCAGGCATCACTAAATGGTGGACCGCAGTCTGGGTCTTGACCGAGTCAATGTCCCATGCGTTCCCGCCGCGGTCACACCATGTAGGATCCACTTTTCACCCTTTGCCACCGCTATCTCTGTTGTCTTTGCAGAGCTGACACAGTGATGGACGGAGGGCGGAGGCTGGCCCGGTTAACTGATTGGATGCTAGGACCGCCCTACATTCTGTCAACTAATCAGTTAACTGGTGCAGCTCTTGCCCTCCATCCATCACTTTACTACACTTCTGATGTCAGCTGCTTCCGTTGTCACCTGCTGTGCCTCTGCCCTGTGTAAGGTAGAACAGGGAAGAGGGCTCTGTTACTGTTATGAAGGATGGAGGAAGCCGGGGGTGATGTAAAGAGGGGTCAGAAACTAATATGGGGGGGGGGGGGTGGGGGGGTCATATAAAAAAGTAAAAAAGAGGCAAGAACAGAAATGTGAAGGGAGTCATATGAAGGGGACATGGTTCTACAAAAGGGGTGAGGACAGGAATGTGAAGGGTGGGGGGGGGGTATGTAATGTAAGGGGGGGTTGGGGACTGCAATGTGAAGGGAGGTGCTATAAAATGGGTGAGGACAGTTATGTAAAGGGGTGCCATAAACGAGGTGAGGACATTTATGTGAAGGGGTGGGTGCTATAAAGGGGGTAAGCACTGGAAGATAAAGGGGGTGCTATAAAGGGGTGAGGACAGTTATGTGAAAAGGGGGGTGCTATAAATGGAGGGCTGGGGACTACAATGTGAAGAAGGGGTACTGTATGTAAAGGGGGGCGAGGACAGGAATGTGAAGGGGGTGATATGAAGGGGGCTGGGAACTGCAATTTTAAGTAGGGGGGGGGTGATATAAAAGGGGGCTCGAGGACAAGAATGTGAAGGAGGGGCTGAGAACTGTAATGTGAAGGGGTCATGTGCAGGGAGACTGAGAACACTGATGTAATAACAGACTTGTGATGTGAAGGATCTGAGGCTAGGTTCACATCATTGCGTACTGGGTTCAGTGTGTAGGCGGCCAATTTATTTCAGTGGGTTGCCTTATAAGCAGAAAAAGGAGTCCCTGGCCCCCTATTTTTTTTTAATTGAGCTGTACCGAGCTGCATGGTACTGTGGCACCATGCGGTGTGGCTCTCGTAAAAATATGCCATGTTTGCCATTGTGCAGAGGTGCAATTGAGAGTCAAACATATGATTCAGACTTAGTTACATAGTAGGTGAGGTTGAAAAAAAGACACCAGTCTATCAAGTCCAACCTGTGTGTGATTATATATCACTATTACATTGTATATACCTGTATGTTGTTCAGGTGCTTATCTAATAGTTTTTTTAAACTATCGATGCCCCCCGCTGAGACCACCGCCTGTGGATCCATTACAGTAAAGAACCCTCTACGCAGTTTGAGGTTAAATCGAATTTCTTCTAATTTTAATGAGTGGCCACGAGTCTTATTAAACTCCCTTCCGCAAAAAAGTTTTATCCCTATTGTGGGGTCACCAGTACGGTATTTGTAATTGAAATGATATCCCCTCTCAAGCGTCTCTTCTCCAGAGAGAATAAGTTCAGTGCTTGCAACCTTTCCTCATAACTAACATCCTCCAGTCCATTTATTAGCTTTGTTGCCCTTTTCTGTACTCGCTCCATTTCCAGTACATCCTTCCTGAGGACTGGTGCCCAGAACTGGACAGAATACTCCAGGTGAGGCTGAACCAGGGTCTTGTAGAGCGGGAGAATTATCTCTTGAGTTAATCTCCTTTTTAATGCATGCCAATATTCTGTTTGCTTTGTTGGCAGCAGTTTGGCATATCATCTACTAGGACCCCCAGGTCCTTTTCCATTCTAGACTCCCCCAGAGGTTCTCCCCCCAGTGTATAGATTGTATTCATATTTTTGCCACTCAAATGCATTATTTTACATTTTTCCACATTAAACCTCATTTGCCATGTAGTTGCCCACCCCATTAATTTGTTCAGATCTTCTTGCAAGGTTTCCACATCCTGCGGAGAAGTTATTGCCCTGCTTAGCCTAGTATCATCCACAAATACAGAGATTGAACTGTTTATCCCATCCTCCAGATCGTTTATGAACAAATTAAACAGGATTGGTCCCAGCACAGAACACTGGGGACCCCACTACCCACCCCCGACCATTCGGAGTACTCCCCATTTATCACCACTCTCTGAACTCGCCCTTGTAGCCAGTTTTCAATCTATGTACTCATCCTATGGTCCATGCCAAAGGACCTTACTTTTTTACAGTAAACGTTTATGGGGAACTGTGTCAAATGCTTTTGCAAAATCCAGATACACCACATCTACGGGCCTTCCTTTATCTAGATGGCAGCTCACCTCCTCATAGAAGGTTAATATATTGGTTTGAAAAAAAAAATTCTTCATGAATCCATTGCTGATTACTGCTAATGATACCATTTTCTTTACTAAAATCTTGTATATAGTCCCTTATCCCCTCCAGGATCTTGCATACTATTGATGTTAAGCTAACTGGTCTGTAATTATGTAATGATGTATTTTGGCCCTTTTTTTTTTAATATTGATGCTACATTGGCTTTTCTCCAATCAGCTGGTACCATTCCCGTTAGTAGACTGTCAGTAAAAATTAGGAACAATGGTCTGGCAATTACTTGACTAAGTTCCCTAAGGACCCTCGGGTGCAAGCTATCTGGTCCCAGTGACTTATTAATGTTAAGTTTTCCAAGTCTATCTCTAATTCTGTCCTCTGTTAGCCATGAGGGTGCTTCCTGTGATGTGTCATTAAGGATGAACACTGCAGTTTTGGTTACTGAAGCCCCCCGATTCCGTTGTGAAGACTGAGGAGAAGAATAAATTCAATACCTTTGTCATCTCCCCATCCTTTGTAACCAGATTTCCTTCCTCATTCTTTATGGGGCCAATATGGTCTGTCCTCCCTTTTTTACTGTTTATATACGTAAAGAACTTCTTGTGATTTTTTTTTTTTTGCTCTCCTCTGCTATGTGTTTTTCGTGTTCTAGCTTGGTTGCCCTAATTGCACCCTTACATTTCTTGTTGCATTCCTTGTAAAGTCTGAATGCTGATGATTCCTCAGCCTTGTATTTTTTGAAGGCCTTCTCTTTTGCTTTTATATGCATTTTTACATTGGCGTTAAGCCATCCAGGATTTTTGTTCGCTCTTTTAAATTTATTTCCCAATGGGATGCACTGGCTCATGGCCTTATTTAATATGCTGTTAAAGCAAACGCATCTCTCCTCCGTGTTCTTTGTTCCTAAGATTCTATCCCAATTTATATCTTCTAGCAAGGTTAGATACTACCTTGGTCCTTTTCCTTAATTTAGCTCCTAAGTCCCTAAAATCAATCTTTAGGACACTCCATCTGCCTCTGACTTGGTGGTGCCAAAGTGCACCATGACAGCCGGGTCTTCACCAGCCCCTCCCAGTAATCTGTCCCCCAGATCCGTGATGTGCCGAACCCGAGCGCCTGGTAGACAGCATACAGTTCGGCGATTCAGGTCTTTGTGACAGATTGCCCTCTCTGTCCTTCTAAGAATTGAGTCCCCTACCACCAGAATCTGTCTTTCCTTTCCCATTGATTCCCCCCCCCCCCACTCTCACTGGAGGAGTTCTTTCTTGGCAGCTAGGGGAGTCCCTCAGCTCCAGCAGTGCTGGTCCCTGACCGGTTTCACCAATGTCACTCAATGGAGCGTACTTATTGGGATGCTCCAGTCCAGGATCGGCCTCGCTGGCACTTCCCCCTCTATCCTTCCTGACTGTCACCCATCTACTTGTTTCTAGTGCCTGCACCTCTTTGTCTCCACCCGCCTCTGTACTGGCCCCTGCCAGGTACATTCCTGGCTCTCCTTTAGTATGGAGGGTCTTCTCAGTGCTGATAGTTGCTTCCCTAGATTCAGAACTTGGTCTTCCAGGGAAACAATGTGCTTACATTTTGCACAGCAGTATTCGCCCTCGATCAGATGATCAAGGAATGCATACATGCCACAAGATGTACACAAGACGCATCTCCACACCCGTCGGGCATCGTACCTACAAATTTAATGAGGATTGGGGATTATACCCTGTCCAAATTACCTAACAACTAGCTTCCTGACATTAATACTCAATAATACAATACACAGGTACTCATCAAGACAATACACAGGTACTCGCCGCCCACGTGCACTCGCAGACCACGTGCACTCGCAGCCTACATGCACTCGCAATACACAGGTACACACAATACACAGGTACTAACGATCCACACACACTACTCTGACAACACTCAGGTACTCAGAATACACCGGTACTGCCAACACTCACAATACTCAGGTACTACCTGACACTAATAATCAATACACGTGCACTCGTGTACTTACAATACACCGTCACACACTCACACTACACAGGTACTTTGACCCCTGTTATAACCTCCTGTTTTCCAGTTTTTAACTCACCACTTAGTCCAGTTCCACTTGGTCTAAGTTCCAGCAAGCAAAAAGGTGTCAGGCTCAAAATTAGTTCTACAGAAAGTCATATAAGCCTCAAGCACCTGTGACCAATTAACCACTCCCCTTAAAGTGGTTGTAAACCCATTTTTATTACTTTATGCTACAGGTAAGCCTATATTAAGGCTTACCTGTAGCTACCCTGGATATCTCCTAAACCTGTATTGTTTAGGAGATATCCCCCTGTGTCTGCATGTGCCGAAGTGATCGGCACATGCGCACCGAAGCAATGGCACGTCGTGCCGCTGCTTCAGTCAGATGTGCCGTTACCGCCGGGTCCCCCGTGCATGCGCGGGAGTGATGTCATCACGGCTCCGGACAATCACAGCGCTGGAGTCGCGATACCTGGAAGTAAGCTCCGGGAGAGATGTCCGCGGCCAGAGGGGGGGTCGAGGACGGCTGCGGAGGCTTCGATGTAAGGTAAGTAATACACAATGAGCTAGTATGCTATGCATACTAGCTCACTATGCCTTTGTCTTGCAGGGTTTTTTTTTTTTTTTTTTTTTAAGGGTTTACAACCACTTTAATTAGTAGGCTGAAGGAAGGAAAGAAAAAAATGCAATTTAAAAAGAGACAGAGTGTTAAACCCCCCCCCCCCCCCCCCAAAAGAAATAAATAAAAATGCAACACAGCAATCACCAGCAGTGACTTCCGCAGAAAATTTTACTGAATGGACCTTCGTGAATTATAATTCATTACCCCTCCTTTTTTTTTTTTACTCTGGTTATAACCCCTGTAATTTATTTATTTATTTTTGCCATTTGTGTTCCATTGGGGAGATTTCCTTTCATAGCCAAAACAGGAAGTGGAAGGAAATCCCTCCAAATGAGAGGACTCCTTGGTTGACCAGATCTAGTGACAGCATTGGAATATTTTCCCTCTTTTAATTTTCTGGTGACAACCGTAAATTTGGCATTCACTTTCTGGACCGACCCACACCATGAACTGCACAGGAACACGCTCACAGTCATTGCGACCCATGTATGATTTGAGAGCATTGCGTTTTCAGCCTACTCATTTGAAAGAGCAGAAATTGCACTGTACAGCACCAAAAAAATTCACTAATGTAAAATGCATTGCAACCGGATTGCCTGGTATTTCGGTACAATCTGGTGCAGGCAAATGCACTGAATTTGTGACCTGCATTTGGGTTGTCTTTAGCATTGCACTGACGGCTGCTGCAAGGGCAGTGCGTTTTGAATGCGGTGATGGAAAAGCGCACAGAATGTGGGTTTCCTGCACCGTGATCTGGTATGAACCGGCCCACACTTTCGATGTTAAAGGTGAGCATAGGTATTCGCAAACACGCAGGGATAGTGGGCCTCCGCAGGGGGGAGTTGAGGAGAAAATTAGCACCTATGCAGATGACACCCTATTATACCTAAATGATTCAGCTGACTCCCTGCCGTTGGCTCTCACTGTAATTGTAGTTTGGCACGTTCTCTGGTCTAAAGATCAATTGGGATAAGTCTCAAATTCTTCCTCTTGACTATTTTCCTCCTCCAAAAGACAGGGCCCTGCTTCCCCTGCAAAGAGTAGATCAGATAAAATACTTAGGAGTCCGGACCACCAGATCTCCCACAGATTATGTATCGCTTAATATTGTACTACTTATTGACATGATTAAACAAAAAACGCAGTCATGGGCACGCCTCCCCCTTGGGGTAATGGGACGAATTAATCTTATTAAAATGGTCCTTCTGCCCAAAATTTTATACATGGTCTGGCACTCTCCGGTATATTTAGTTCTCAAACACTTTAAAATAATGGAAACCCTCTTAAAACCATTTGTTTGGGGTAACACCAGACATAAACTCCCTTGGCACAAACTCAAACACCCCACTGACCTAGCAGGGATGGCACTGCCTGACTAAAAAAAAATAATGGAAACCGGTTAATCTGTGGGAGATCTGGTGGTCCGGACTCCTAAGTATTTTATCTGGTCTACTCTTTGCAGGGGAAGCAGGGCCCTGTCTCTTGGAGGAGGAAAACTAGTAGGCTGAAAATGCAATGCTCTCAAATCATACATGGATCGCAATGACTGTGAGCGTGTTCCTGTGCAGTTCATGGTGTGGGTCGGTCCAGAAAGTGAATTCCTACTACTTGGCCGCACAACTGGCACAACTGTCACAGATTTTCCATATAGATAAGATTGACAGAGACAGATTCCTACTCCTTCTATGCCCAAGGTGGGTCAGGTCCACCCAAGACTCCATGACTCCCCATACCTGATAATCAATATTTTCGTTACATACAACTTAGACACGCTTATGACGCACAATTCCCGCTAGATGACTTGACATCAGTTAAAAATCCATTGATGGAAGCCATAAAAAACCCTGACCCCAAAAAAATCATCTCACAATTCTATGTCATGCTTACACTACCTCAGATGACCGTGGCAGCATGTGCCTTAAATACCAGATGGGAGAGGGATATAGGCCCTTTGGAAGATGACGAGTGGAGCGACGCCCTAGATACGTGCAAACTGGTATCCCCAAAACTCTCGGACAGATTGACACAAATATTTATAACCCACAGGGCATACCTCACTCCACTCAAAATCTCCAAATACAAAACTGATACCTCAGCTCTGTGTCCCTTGTGTGGGCAAGAAATAGGCACCTTCTTTCCCCTCCTTTGGCAGTGCTCTAAAATACAGGCATACTGGACACAAGTGGTGAGGTTCCTGCATGACACGATGGGCTCACCCATAACACTGCAACCAAAATCGTGTCTTCTGGGTATCTTTCAGGACCCAGACTCTGACAAGCCCACCAAATTGTTTCTACACGAAACTCTGTTCTCTGCAAGAAAGGTGATTGCCAGGGTGTGGATGAGATCAGATCCTCCAAACCTCTCGCAATGGGTCATGGAGGTCAATAATGTATTACCATATAAGAAGTTGATTTATACTCATAGAGGTTGCCTATCTAAATATGAAAAAATCTGGGACAGGTGGCTTAAAAATACCGTAAACATGTATTTAACTACTTGCCTACCAGGCACGAACACCTCCTTCCTGACCAGGCCATTTTTCAGCTTTCAGCGCTGTCGCATTTTGAATGACAATTGCGCGGTCATGCAACGCTGTACTCAAAAAAATTTTTTATCATTTTTTCCCCATAGATAGAGCTTTATTTTGGTGGTATTTGATCACCTCTGCGGTTTTTATTTCTTGCGCTCTAAACAAAAGAAGAGCAACAAGTTTGAAAAAACATAATATTTTTTACTTTTTATTATAATAAATATCCAATTATTTTATTTTTTTTTTAAACAAATTTTTTCCTCAGTTTAGACCGATACGTATTCTTCTACATATTTTTGGTAAAAAAAAAAATCGCAATAAGCGTATATTGATTGGTTTGCGCAAAAGTTATAGCGTCTACAAAATAGGGGATAGATTTATAGCATTTTTTTATTATTATTTTTTTTTTACTAGTAATGGCAGCGATCTGCGATTTTTTATCATGACTGCGACATTGCGGCGGACATATCGGACACTTTTGACACATTTTTGGGACCATTCACATTTATACAGCGATCCGTGCTATAAAAATGCATTGATTACTGTATAAATGTGACTGGCAGGGAAGGGGTTAACACTAGGGGGCGCTGCAGGGGTTAATGTGTTCCCTATATGAGTGATTCTAACTGTGGGGGGAGGGGACTGACTGGGGGAGGGGACCGATCGGTGTCCCTATGTACAAGGGACACACCATCGGTCTCCTCTCCAGTGACAGGACGTGGATCTGTGTGTTTACATACACAGATCCACGTCCTGCTCTGTTACTGGGCAATCGCGGGTGCCCAGCGGACATCGCGGCCGCCGGGCACGCGCATTGGGTCCCCAGCTACGCGGCGGGCACGCGCGCGCCCCCCTAGTGGCCAAAATGTAGACAACATCATATGACGGCGTCCCGCCACAAGAGCCGCACCGCTCCGCCGTCAATAGACAGTGGGCGGTCGACTAGAGGTTAAAGAAGTTACCGTGGGGTGTGACCCATATTGCACTTTTGGAAATTATTATGGAAGCACAGGGACAGAATGCCTAAATACTCCAAAAACTGTATATTCTGCTTATTGTACAGAATGATATGTATGTAAAAGGTACCGTAGATACTCATGACATAGGATTTTATTTACCTACATTCCGGATAAGATGGCAACACACTGTATATGTTTGGAAAAAATGCCACATGCACTTGTAAAGTTTGATACTGTTTTTCTTTATTTTTGTATGTACTATATTTTCAATAAAAAAGTTTTTTGAATAAAAAAAAAAAAGGTGAGCATAGGTGTGCACAGCCTATTATATTAGGATGTGCACCTCAAAGCTCAAACACATGCATGTGTACAGCAGTGGACAGTAGGGTAGTGGATGGTGTCAGTAGTTTTTATTTTTATTTTATTTATTTTTTATTTTTTAATCTTTTAGAAGCCCTGTAATGAGGCTTTGCTGAAATATCAAGGGTTTAAACAGGGAAAATTTGCACCACACAGGGTGATTAGGGTGTGCCCAGGCACACCTGATGCACCCAGTGCACACATCTTTGAAGGTGAGCATGACAAATAGTGAGAGTGAATCTCCCTAATGGGGACAGGGACAACATAAATTATCTGACCAAATCCCTCTCTACTTTAGGGTACATTCTCCATTAGAATCATTGGAATAACAGATATATCAAATATAATTGGATTGTAATAATAACAAATGCTATTTCTTGATTGTTCCATAGCAGTGTATAAATCAGCGGTGGTGTATTTGTCGTGTCATCGAGTGTTTACTACGCCGCTATTTTAATCTAACATTTCATGTCCCGGAGCTCCGTGTTTTAATGAATTGTCTAATGGGCTGCTCACTTCTCCTACAATTATTTTACATCAATATCACTCTGTAATTGGAAGCCGTCTGCGGATTACAGGACATTATAGGATTAAGACATGTTGCCAGTGAAATCAAATTTAAAAAATATCCAAACACACGTGGGGACTGGTGCTTCCATAAAATGGTAACCTTTCTGTAGGAAAATAACATTTTAATTAATTTATTTACCACTTAAACCTCAGTACCAGCCTTGCCTTCAGTCTTGCACAGGTTCCTCTCCTGTTCTGAAATGGCTTACTCTGATTTCACTGTACACTGTGAGCTTCTCATAGTGTGCATTAGAAGCTGCAGCAAGTCAGAGCTCACCACATTTCCTGGCTGGAGGAAGTCCAGCATCACCTAGCCCTTTCCTGAATGAATGAATGAATGAATGATTTGTATAGCGCTGCAACTGCGAACTGAATCGCCTCGAGGCGCTTGATCCGACCTGCACTGATTCCTTCTTAGAAGAGGTGAGTCTTGAGTTTTTTCCTTAAGGCCTGATGGTTTTCTTCCAAGCGGATGTTCAGAGGTAGAGCGTTCCATAGCCGTGGTCCTTGGACTGCAAATCTTCTTTCTCCCTTTGATTTGTACCGGGACTTGGGGATGAGGAGGAGGTTTTGGTTGGCTGATCAGGGGTTGCGATTGGGAGTGTAGTGTTTTATTTTTTCGCATAAGTATTGAGGAGCATCTCCTTGTGTGCATTTGTGGGTCAGGCAGAGGGTCTTGAATGTGATCTGATCCTTTACGGTTAGCCAATGGAGGATCCTCAGGGAGGTGAGATGGATTTCCATGGTTTTTTTCCCATGACTAGTTTTGCTGCCGTGTTTTGAATGACTTGTAGGCGTGCAATCTGGAATTTAGGTAGTCCTATGTAGAGGGGGTTTGCGTAGTCAAGTCGAGAGTTGATGATTGTTCCTACCACTATTGCTTTTTCCTTTTCTGGAATGAAGGGGATGAGTCTACGTAGAAGGCGTAGAAGATGGTAGGATCCGCTGACTACTGATCCTATTTGTGCGTCCATTGACATTTCTGAATCGAAGATGACACCGAGACTTTTGGCTTTTATGCTTAGGGGGATGGTCTGTCCAAGGATGGTGGGTGGAATATATGGGGTCGTAGATTTAATATTTTGGTTTGCATTTAGGAGAAGGAGTTCTGTTTTGGATCCATTACGTTTGAGTGAGCTTGTGGACATCCAGTCGTCTATTGATGTGAGGCATTTTTCTAATTCCTGATATTATTCTTTTTGTCCGGGGATCCGAAGGTAGAGTTGAGTATCATCCGCGTATGAGTGGAAGCATAGGTCTGATTTGCTGATGATTTTGAGGAGTGGACGGATGTAAATGTTGAAGAGCACGGGTGACATAGGTGATCCTTGAGGGACTACATAGGAGACTGAGCGAGATTCAGAGGTGAAGGCTCCAAGTTTCACTGTCTGTGACCGATTTCCTAAGAAGGAAGTGAACCATAGTAAGTCTGAATCTGTGACTGCTGCTACTTCTTTTAGGCGGATGAGTAGAGTGTTGTGATCCATTGTGTTGAACGCTGCACTAAGGTCCAGGAGCACCAGGAGACACGATTCTCCATCATCTGCTGCTTCCAAGGCATCGTCCCATATTTTGAGGAGTGCTGTTTCTGTGCCATGGCCCGGGCAGAAGCCTGATTGCAGAGGATTCAGGAGATTGTGTGTGTCCAGATGGCGTTGAAGCTGTTGTACTACTGCTTTCTCCATAATCTTGGAGATGGTGTTCAGGCTAGTTATCGGCCTTCGGTGGTTAGGGTCTTTGGGTTCCAGGTTGGCTTTCTTTAGGAGGGGTTTGACTATGCCTTGCTTGAGGGAGTTCGGAACAATTCCTTCTTTGAATGACTGATTTATGAGTAGTGTTATAGTAGGTGCCAGGATGTCGGAACATTCTTTCAGAAGTTTTGTGGGGATGATATCATTGGGTGATGTGCTGTCTCTGAGGCTTCGTATGATGTTTTTAGTGGTGTCTGTGGCGATCAGGGTCAGCAAAAAATTTGGTGGTTGAGTGATGTTTGAATCGGTTTACTCTTTTTGGATAGGGTGTGCTGTGCTGTCCATAGCCCATCCCTTCCTTTTGGAACTAGGTGTATATAAATAGTTTTTTTGAGTTATTGGTTTCTGCTGTCAAAGAAAGAAGGGAGGGAAGAATGACAAAAGAAAGAAAGGAAGTAAGGAAGGGAAAACTGAGTGAGGAGAAGGAAGGGAAAGGAGAAAAGGAAAAAGATGTTGGATGGAGGGAGGGAAGAACGAAAAGAAAAGAAAAGAAAGAAAAGATGAGGGAATGGGAGAAAGTGAGAGATAGAAGAAGAAGAAAGAAAGAAGGGGGGAGGAAAGAAAGAAAGAAAGTGAAAGAAAGAAGTAAAGAAAAGAAGAAAGAGGAAGGAGGGAGGCAGGAAAGGGAGCAAAGAAAGAAAGGAGGGAGGGGAGAAAGGGAGGAAAGAAAGAAAGAACAAAGGAAAGAAAGAAAAGACGAAAGAAAGAAAGATAGAAAAAAAAGGGGGTGAGGGACGAAAGTAAAAAAGAAAGAGAGGGAGGGAAGAAAGGAAGAACAAAAGAAAGGAAGGAAGGTAAAACAGATTGAGGAATAGGAAGGAAAAGGAGGGAAGGAACATACGGTAGAAAAGATGGAAGGAGGGAAGTAAAGAAGGAAGAATGAGTGCAATATTTCCCATGAAATGATGTTCTTTCCCCATCTGGGATGATTGCTGTGTGTTGATGAATATATAGCACAATGATAAGACATGAAGGGAAAATAAATGAGAAGGAAAACCGGCACACAGACCAAAGTGAGAATTAATTTCAACTGGAAATGAAAATCTGCATTCGGATAAAATCTTTATCCTCTGGATTAGTCTTAATTAGTACTGATGCCGAGCACATCAAAGGCCTCATTCTGTCTTTGTCGGAGGAGAAAAAGTTTTGAAAGCAATACTGTGAGATAACGTGGACTGGATTAGAAGCCGATGGACACACATTCCGAGATATTGTTATCTCTATATTGTTATCACTGAATTTTGGGTTGCCCCCAGAACAGCAATAGAGGGGAAATCTTCTAATGGGGACACTAGTTCTGGACATCTAGGGACTCTTACTTTGGAGTAGACATGTGCAATTAGTTTCGTACGAATCGGAAATTCGTACGAATTTTTCGAAATTCGTACATTTGTACGAATCCGAATTACGAATTTTTACGAATTCTGTACGAAATACGAAATTTCGTTTACGAATTTCGGATCCAAATTATCCGAATCCAAACTACCAAATGATGAATTTCAACTAATATGAAAGAAATTATAGCGGATATAACGAATGATTCGAATGAATTCGAGATTCAGTATATCGAATCGTTACGAATCGTAACGAATAGCGACACTCTACGAATAATAACAAATTATCCAAAAACGTATTAATGTTACATAACACATAAGTCTATTGTCTATTGTTCGAATGATTCGAATGAATTTGAGATTCAGTATATCGAATCGTTACGAATCGCAACGAATATCGACACTCTACGAATAATAACGAATTATCCAAAAACGTATTAACGTTACATAACACATAAGTCTATTGTCTATTGTTCACCAATCACTCAGAGGAAGTACGAAATACGAAATTATTATTATAATAATTATATAATTATTATTATTCGTAGAGTGTCGATATTCGTTACGATTCGTAACGATTTGTAATGATTTGTAACGATTCGTACGAAATTTGTATTTCGTACGAATCCGAATTAAATTTCGTACACGAATTACGAATTTTTTTTTATACGAAACGGAACGAAACGAAACAAATTTTTTGACGGCTCCCATGTCTACTTTGGAGGGATCTCCTTTCACTTCCTGTCTTGGCTATGGGACAGGAAGTGAAGGGAAATCTTGCCAGTAGGACATAGATGGCAAAAAAAAGAGAGAAAAACTGACAGGATAAGATTCTTTTTTCATATTATATGGATGCATTTATTGTATATGTAAAGGCCCGTACACACGATCTGACTTTTTGACAACCAACATGCAAATTAGCTGTTTTGGACCAACATCCGACCGTGTGTACACTCCATCGGACCAACTTTTTCCAGGTTTCATCGGACTTTTGTTGGCTGTGCGAACGGACCAACTTTCTGCCAACAAAAGTCTGATGGACCAAACTCCGACCGTGTGTACACAAAACCAACGGACTTTTGTACAAACCAATGCAGAACCAATGCAAAAGATCAGACAACAATACAGAAGTTGACCAAAGGTGGCGGTAAAGAGCAGAAAAACCAAGTGATTTGGTGAAAGTTGTCTGAAAAAGTCCTGCCGTGTGTATGCAATACCAATTGGGGCCAACGCCCTTTGGACAAAAATCCACGGGAAAGTTGGTCTACGGTCCGATCGTGTGTATGAAGCTTTAGTGTTACACTTCCAGCTATGTATTACCTCTCACAGAGATCACATTACTCCCCTGACAATGCCTTCATCTGCTTTTCTCTCCAGAAGGATCAAACCATCTTTGTTTAGGCATCATCCGGGATCATCTACTTCCTGGACAGAGATATAAAATCCTGGTGTATGTGCAGTTTTTGACTCTGACACAGATCAGCCCTTTGTCAGAAAACAAAGGGGGTGCACATCAATGACGTCACTATGCTAAAAACTATTTTTTTTCAGGCCACGCAATAAATGCAACCAAATGCCATCTGTATTACAAGCCCTTATGTTTCGCTAGCACAGGCTTAGATTATAAGGACGAGGTATGTAAGAGCAGGGCTGTACTACACTGTGGATTGTTGTGTGGCCTGAATGAAATTGTTTTAAGCACAGTGATGTCATAAATATGTGGACCCTTTGCTTTCTGACACTAGGTATACTGAGTGAGGTTGTGCTCTTGGGCGTGCACACGATTCACACACATGGGTGGAGGAAAGGCAAGAATTTTGGAGCAGCATTACTTGCCATTGATTGTACAAAGACCCCTTTCACACGAGGCGTTTTACAGGCGCTATAATGCTAAAAATAGCACCTGCAGGGGGCCTGTAACGTGCCTCTCCTCTCACTCCAGTGTGAAAGACCTTGTTGGTGGCAGGACACTCAAAAAAGTCCTGCAAGCAGCTTCTTTGAGGTGCTTTAGGAGCGGTGTATACAGCGCTCCTAAAGCGCCCCCCGCCAATTGAAATCAATTGGCAGCGCCGGCAAGGCGGCGCTTTGCCGGCGCTTTTTAACCCTTTTCCGGCCGCTAGCAGGGGTTAAAAGCACCCTGCTAGTGGCCAAAAGCGACAAATAGCGTCACTTTACCGCCGACGCCCAGGCAGCTCAGTGTGAAAGTGCCCTAAAAAGTCAGCCCCTGCTGCAACCTCTCACCCTGTGACTTCCTATTAAGTTACAATGTACAGTCTGATCACTGGGAGGAGAGGATACTCAGGAAAAGCTTCCTCCTGCCTGCAGCAGACTGATGACATCATCTCAGCCTAGGAAAAGTCTAGTAGGGGGGCTGTAATTATTCCATTCTGGTTAATACTATGGAAATGTCATGTTGTTGTATCCCCGTTACCTCTCATCCACATCCTGGTACACAGAGAAGCAGGAAACTCTTTATACATACTTAGTGGTGACACACGTGCTGTACATTTACAAGATGCTATTGTCACTTTCATATTCAAGGGGTATTAGTGCCGGTATTTTTCTATACATGTGTGTTTTTCATTAAAAGGAGTTAAAGAGAAACAATCACAATTAGATTTAAAAAAAAGAAACTGAACATTTACACTCAAGCTATTAACATTTTAAAGGCGTGTTTATAAAGGATTTATATTTTTACCTCTGAAGTCGGACAACTACTGTCTGCCAAGTGCTCCCTCTAGTGTTGAACAGTCTGTATCCAAAGAGCTCCCTCTAGTGGTAAACAGTCTGTCTGCAAAGAGCTCCCTCTAGTGGTGAACAGTCTGTATCCAAAGAGCTTCCTCTAGTGGTAAACAGTCTGTCTCCAACAAGCTCCCTGCCATATCCAACAGCCTGTCGAAAAACAGCTCCCCCCTATGCTAAACAGTTTCTGAGCAATTAAAGTGGAGCTCCAGCCCCCCACCAAAAAATTTCAAGTCAGCCACTACAAATACTGTAGCTGCTGACTTTTGCTATTAGGACACTTACCTGTCCAGGGATCCCACGGTGACCTCTCCCAAGCCGATTATTAAATCAGCCCTCAGGTGCTGGCATCTTGGGTAAGGGAAACCAGCAGTGAAGCCTTGTGACTTCAAAGCCTGTTTCCTACTGAAGTGACAATCAAAACTCCCATTAGGTTCTGTGTTCAACATTTACAAACTGGAGTTGAATGGTACTTTAATAGTTTCTACAAATGCTATGTCAAAGCTTGCAGTTCACACTGCTCTCATACAATCTGAAGCCCATGTGAAACTGGCCCTAGGCTCTTTCTAGTGGTCAACAGCATGTATCCAAAGAGCTTCATCTAGTAGTGAACAACACAACTTGTATCCAGGGAGCTCCCTCTATTGGTGAACAGCTTCTATCCAAAGAGCTCCCTCTAGTGGTGAACAGCTTGTATCCAAATAGCTCCCTCTAGTGGTGAACAGCTTGTATTCAAAGAGCTCCCTCTAGTGGTGAACAGCTTGTATCCAAAGAGCTCCCTCTAGTGGTAAACAGTTTGTATCCAAAGAGCTCCCTCTAGTGGTGAACAGCTTCTATCCAAAGAGCTCCCTCTAGTGGTAAACAGTTTGTATCCAAAGAGCTCCCTCTAGTGGTGAACAGCTTCTATCCAAAGAGCTCCCTCTAGTGGCAAACAGTTTGTATCCAAATAGTTCCCTCTAGTGGTAAACAGTTTGTATCCAAAGAGCTCCTTCTAGTGGTGAACAGCCTGTTTCCAAAGAGCTCCCTCCAGTGGTGATCTGCCAGTATCCAAAAAGAAGGGAAAAGCTGATAAAGGCATGGTCAGAGGGAGTATCTCTGTGATCTGGGATTTCTGTGAGAGGTAATAAATACCTGGAAGTAGTAGTCTTGCACACTACAACTCATAGAAGCTGCTTCCACAGACCAGTGAGCTATTTTGAGCTTTTACTTTTCTCTGCCTGTTTATGTAACTCCCCTCCATGTTAGCCTATGGGGTAGATTTACTAAAACTGGTGCACTCAGAATGGTGCAACTGTGTATGATAGCCAATCAGCTTCTAAGTTCAGCTTGTTCTATTAAGCTTTTACTAGCAGAAACTGACTAGTTTCTATGCAGTGCTGCACCAGATATTGCATGCTCCAGTTTAAGTAAAAAAAAGCAATGTGTTCATGCACACTACAGGCGTTTTCAGTTTACAGGCAGAAAAAACCCCCAAAGGGTTTCATTTTTTTCAGCCTGTAAGCTCCTGAAAACGCCTGCAGTGTGCATGGACACATAAGCTAACATGGCGGGGAGTTAAAGTGGTTGTAAAAACGATATATAAAGGAAAGTGTAGCGCTGATATGATGTCAATGAATGTAATAGACAACAAAATGATATAACTGCATACAGTACTCAGTGCAATGACCTCATATGTAAGTGAGACAAGTGATGTCAATATAATAATACTGCAAGATGATATAATTACATACTCAGTGCAATGACTTCATATGTAAGTGAAACAAGTGCTGATAACAAATGTAAATCTATGTTCTATAGTGGAAAGATTGTATAATCCCCATAAGGCACCTAGACCAAGGTAAACAAACAATTCAAGGTAATGACAGTAATGTGAAGCAAAAATAGAATATGTGCATTCATAAAAGAACATTAAAGTCCATATATGACGACATGGTGACTCGAAAAACCAGGTGCAGAAAATTTGTCAGTAGATAATCCACCCGATATATATATAAGGCTTACCGGAAAGGTTGAACCCAAATAGGCATACCCTAATGAGTCAGTGAGGCTTGTGGTGTAATACACCCAGGGGGATCTTTTATCGGCACATACAGTATCCAATGGGAGAAAAAACTTATGTGCTCCTTCACAATAGTACTTCCGAATGGATGCCCACCGGAGGAATGATGGCCAGAGGATGGATCCGAGAATTTCTCCCAAGTGTGTGTTTATAGGAAGAAGAAGGAATAGGCCACACAGTATGATTCCATTTCAATGAAAAACAGTTATCGTATATATAAAAAGGGAACATTCACATTTCATGAAGATAAAAAAATGCTTTGCAACAAAAGGTAAGGAAAGTGACGCAGTGGCATCAGCAGAGCCAGTGCCAACGCATTTCGTCTAATAAGACATCATCTGGGGTGCCTGTCCACTGCGGCCACTTTGTATATATACTATTTGTGTACCCCCTAATGAGCAACAGATCTTCCAGCAATCAATTGCAAATTTACTCACTTCCGGTCATAGACAACATGGCGATGAGGCGTGCAGTCCACGCCTCGCTCTGAGTTGTGTTGATATCAATCACAGTCAAAGACAAAGGGAAATATTTTTTATCATTGAACAAAAATGTTATTATGGTCATACTGGACCTCTGAAATGGTTACTCTACATAAGAGAAGAGAAGCAACCGCATTGGCCGCCGAGAGGAAGCCGCTGACGAGGAGGAGACGCAGGGGAAGCCACTGGGAAGCTGAGGAGAAGGTGGCGCTGTTCGTGACCTAGATGGGGTAAGTGCAGGGCTGGTGGGCGGGCGGGCAGACGAGCGACAGGGGGGACCGGCTGCAGCCTTCTCTCTTCTTTCTGACTATTTTAGTCACCCCCACCCACCCATTCCCTGGTCACCGATCAGCTCAGAAAACTTTCCCGGGACGGAAGATCTGCACACACAGGAAAGAGGACAGCCGCCACTGAGATCACACATGGCTCTGCTTCCATTTTATTTCTTCCCATCAAAGTCATCAGTTTTGTTTGCCGCACCAACCCCCCCCCCCCCCCAGCCACCATTGTAAACAATACTTAGCACGCATGCATGAAACATAAAAAAATACATTGGATGTTAGGCCGGCCATATTGTACATTGAATTTCTTTCCAACCACAAAAGAAATTGCAGGAAAGAAATTTGCTCGATCATCAACACGGACAGTATTGATGGGGGAATCGCTCCTACCGGGCCATTGTCTTCTCCCTGGCGGGGACGGCATGCTGGACAGTGATAATCGCAGGTAAAAGCCCATAGCTCCCAACTGTCCCTGATTTCAAGGGACTGTCCCTGATTTGGAAAAAGGTTCCTCTGTCCCTCTTTCCTCCTCATTCGTCCCTCATTTTGGTCTGATCTACATAGTTGTATAAAAAAGCACTACGTATCTCCAAAAAAGTGTTTTATAGTGCTTAAACTTTCATCCAATTTCTAAATTGCTCCATTTGTAAATTTCTAAAGCAAATATTAAGGAATAGTAGAGGTAAAAAAAAAAGCAATTGTGGGTTCAACTAATCATTTTTTTTGTATAATTCTTCTTTAAGCGGGATGAGGCGGGGGTGTGTCCTATGCCTACATACAGTGGCTTGCGAAAGTATTCGGCCCCCTTGAACTTTTCAACCTTTTGCCACATTTCAGGCTTCAAACATAAAGATATAAAATTGTTATTTTTTGTGAAGAATCACCAACAAGTGGGACACAATTGTGAAGTGGAACGAAATCTATTGGATTTTTGAAACTTTTTTAACTAATAAAAAAATGAAAAGTGGGGCGTGCAAAATTATTCGGCCCCCTTGCGTTAATACTTTGTAGAGCCACCTTTTGCTGCGATTACAGCTGCAAGTCGCTTGGGGTATTGTCTCTATCAGTTTTGCACATCGAGAGACTGAAATTCTTGCCCATTCTTCCTTGCAAAACAGCTCAAGCTCAGTGAGGTTGGATGGAGAGCGTTTGTGAACAGCAGTTTTCAGCTCTTTCCACAGATTCTCGATTGGATTCAGGTCTGGACTTTGACTTGGCCATTCTAACACCTGGATACGTTTATTTGTGAACCATTCCTTTGTAGATTTTGCTGTATGTTTGGGATCATTGTCTTGTTGGAAGATAAATCTCCGTCCCACTTTCAGGTCTTTTGCAGACTCCAACAGGTTTTCATCCAGAATGGTCCTGTATTTGGCTGCATCCATCTTCCCCTCAATTTTAACCATCTTCCCTGTCCCTGCTGAAGAAAAGCAGGCCCAAACCATGATGCTGCCACCACCATGTTTAAAAGTGGGGATGGTGTGTTGAGGGTGATGAGCTGTGTTGCTTTTACACCAAACATATCGTTTTGCATTGTGGCCAAAAAGTTTGATTTTGGTTTCATCGGACCAGAGCACCTTCTTCCACATGTTTGGTGTGTCTCCCAGGTGGCTTGTGGCAAACGTTAGACGAGACTTTTTATGGATATCTTTGAGAAATGGCTTTCTTCTTGCCACTCTTCCATAAAGGCCAGATTTGTGCAGTGTACGACTGATTGTTGTCCTATGGACAGACTCTCCCACCTCAGCTGTAGTTCTCTGCAGTTCATCCAGAGTGATCATGGGCCTCTTGGCTACATCTCTGATCAGTCTTCTCCTTGTCTGAGCTGAAAGTTTAGATGGACAGCCAGGTCTTGGTAGATTTGCAGTGGTCTGATACTCCTTCCATTTCAAAATGATCGCTTGCACAGTGCTCCTTGGGATGTTTAAAGCTTGGGAAATCTTTTTGTATCCAAATCCGGCTTTAAACTTCTCCACAACAGTATTACGGACCTGCCTGGTGTGTTCCTTGGTCTTCATGATGCTCTCTGCGCTTTCAACAGAACCCTGAGACTATCACAGAGCAGGTGCATTTATACAGAGACTTGATTACACACAGGTGGATTCTATTTATCACCATCAGTCATTTAGGACAACATTGGATCATTCAGAGATCCTCGCTGAACTTCTGGAGTGAGTTTGCTGCACTGAAAGTAAAGGGGCCGAATAATTTTGCACGCACCTTTTTTCAGTTTTTTATTTGCTAAAAAAGTTTAAAATATCCAATAGATTTCGTTCCACTTCAAAAATGTGTCCCACTTGTTGGTGATTCTTCACATAAAATGAAAATTTTATATCTTTATGTTTGAAGCCTGAAATGTGGCAAAAGGTTGAAAAGTTCAAGGGGGCCGAATACTTTCGCAAGCCACTGTACTTTTGCTAATAGGTGTCCCTCGTTCCCATCTCAGAAAGTTGGGAGGTATGAGACCCGGCATGCTGGTTGTGCCCAAATTGATCAATCAATCAACTTAGTACATTCAGCCTGCCCATACACGGTTCCAATCCAGGCCAGTTCCTGCTACAGATTCGAACTGTGTATAGCCTGTCTTCGCCATTTTGATGTCCTATGATAGCCACTGATAGACTGCAAAGCAGGCATCTTCTGCTGTTTGCCTTTTGTGTTATCACAGTTTACAATGGACTCTACCATACTTGAGCCACTGAACTTTGATGCCATAGCCCCGTTTTCAGCGGCCTTTGTTTTTTCAGTAGCTTGCTAACCATTGTATTCTCAGGGTGGGCCTAGGCTAACTGTTTTACCGCACTCCTAAGGTAATGTTCTGCATTGCAAGCATATAACAACCGCTAAGTCTAGGTTCACACCTATGCGGCTGCGTTTGATGCGTTTTTCAGGCATGTTTTTCAGTGCATTTTGCGTTTTTAAACCAGCGTTTTTTATGTGTTTTGCATGCAGTTTTCATGCATTTTGCATTTTACATTTTTTTCTTTAAACGCACTGTAAAACACACTGTATAAAGCTGGTTGCTAAAGAGGGGACCCGGAAGCCGGCCGCCGCGGTTCCCCACTGAAAGCTGAATATAAAAAAATAGTGATATAAAAAAAAGTTTTCAGAAACGCACTACAGTCCATTTAACATGGTTTCCTATGGTAGTAGTTCACATCTACGCGTTTTGCCAATGGTGCATTTTTGGAAAGGGACGGGGACTTTTTTCCCGCGATTTGCGGCTAATAGACTTCAATGGAGCTGCACCAGAAGCGCAGGTGGTGCATTTTTAATGTGTTTAATGTTTTGCATTTCTTATTTTACCACTGTATACAGCTGGTTACTAAGCAGGGGGCCGAGAGGCCAGCCGCCTCGTCGTTAGCAACCGATGAGTCATCAGCAGTCAGCAGAATTACCCGCTGAAAGCTGAATGTAAAAAAATTAAATTTGCCGGCAAAAAAATTAGCAAAAAAAAGTGGCGTGGGGTCCCCCCCAGGTCCATACCAGGCCCCTCGGGTCTAGTATGGATTCGGCGGGGACCCGCTAAAATGTAAAGAAAAAATGGCGTGGGGTCCCCCCAAAATCCATACCAGACCCTTATCCGAGCATGCCATCCAGCAGGTCAAGAAAGAGAGGGGATGAGTGAGCGCCCCCCCCTCCTGAACTATACCAGACCGCATGACCTCAACATGGGAGGGATGGGTGCTTTGGGGCAGGGGGGCTCTGCTCCCCCCACCCCAGACCACCTTGCCCCCATGTTGATGAGGACAAGGGCCTCTTCCTGACAACCCTAGTCGATGGTTGTCGGGGTCTGCAGGCGTGAGGTTATCGGAATCTGGAAGCCCCCTTTAACAAGGGGACCCCCAGATCCCGACCCCCCACCCTGTGTGAATGGGTTTCGGGTGCATCGTACCCCTACCCATTCACCAAAAAAGCAGTGAAAAGTAAAATAAAACAAGATTCCTTTATTAGTAAAATAGCTCTTAGCCGCCGTCTCTCCGGATATCGTCTCTTCCAGTGCCCTCGTCTTCTTCCGCCACCGTCTTCTCCTCGAGCTGTCATCTCCCTGTGTCCTCGTCATCGTCTTCTTCCTCCTCGCGGCCGCCTTCTTCTTCTTCTTACTCTTCCTCCTTGCTTCGCCGTATTCTTCTTCCTCGCCGCTGCCGGTTACCCGCTAAAAAACAAAAAAGAAGCTGGTCTTGCCGTGAAGCTGTCTTCCTCCGTTGTTATGTTCTCCGCTGTTCGTGCCTCTTATATAGGCCTGGGGCATGGCCATCCAATGACGTCGCTCGGAGAGCCCGCCCCTTGTGATATCATTTTTTTAAATTTTGGTGTGGGGGGTCCCCTCTGAATCCATACTAAACCCGAAGGACCTGGGGGGAATCCCCACGCTGTTTTTTTCACAAATTTTTTTGCCGGCAATTTTTTCTTTTTACATTCAGCATTCAGCGAGTAATCCTGCTAAATTGCTGATGACTCATCGGTTGCTAAGGATGCGGCAGCCGGCCTCCCGGCCCCCTGCTTAGCAACCAGCTTTATACAGTGGTAAAATAAGAAACGCAAAACATAAAACACATTAAAAATGCACCACTTGCGTTTCTGGTGCAGCTCCATTGAAGTCTATTAGCCACAAATAGTGGGAAAAAAGTCCCAGACTCTTTTCAACAATGCACCAGCCACAAAATGCATAGATGGGAACTAGTACCATAGGAAACAATGTTAAATGGACTGTAGTGCATTTCTGAAAACTGCAAAACGCACAAAAAAACGCATAGGTGTGAACCTAGGGTAAGTCACATCTGTAAAAAGAAATACGTTACACTGTATGGAAACTGATGGTGAAGCTGGAGCAAATCACTTATCTGCAGCAATGTTTTCAAAATATCTTTTTGCCCCCAGGACAAATAATGCTTTATTTGTATTGTTAGAATTTATTGGTGGAGGCTGAGAAACATGTTTTTAAAAAGTGAATTATTTGTATCAGTGGCTGGTTCATTAAAGAGGAGAAAATAATCAGTTTTCATGTCAGTAGCTGGGCCGGGATAAAATAAGGTGAATGATCTATATCGCAGCAAGCAGTTCAGAATTTAATCCGATAGCACAAATTCAATTTATTTAAATTTAATGGTCTGCAACATTTATTGGCGTATGATTGAAACAGTAACTGATTGTACAAAGAATGTCGGAGCACAGCTGCGCCCAGTCGTATTTTGATTTATTTTTAGGCGGCACGCTTCAGAAGATGATTACTGCAGACAGGAAAGGTCGGGATTGACTTAGGATAACTTTTTTTTCTTCAAATAAACCATATAAGCCAACCTACTGAGCTTTTAATGCAACTTACTGCTTTCAGCTGTTGAGGCCATCATCATGTGACCCATACTGATGAGTCCGGGACGGCGGAAGCAATGTTATGAGTGAGAATTTGGTTTCACAAAGATGTTCACTTTTCTTTGCATATTAATAAAGGCACATATGTCCACTTTGGGGGAAAAAAACTGTAGAGTGCTCCTGTGTAACTTAAAGCTGAAGTTAAAAGAGAAGCTCCGGGCTCCCCCAAAAAAATTAAAGTCTGGAGCTACAAATACTGTAGCTGCTGACTTTTAATATAAGGACACTTACCTGTCCAGGGATCCAGCGGTGTTCTCACCCAAGCTGATTCTTCAAGCCTTGTGGCTTCACAGCCGGTTTCCTACTGCGCATGCGTGAGCTGCGCTGTACTTTGTTAATGGTCTTTTAGTCTTCTGGGACCTGTGATGTGTTCCAGAAGACTCTGGGGAAAGGAGGGGGCCAAACTCCAGGGGCCAGATCGCTAGGGCACCTATGACCAGACATGGGAGTGGGTACATATGAAAACCAGGTACCAGCTTCCCCCTCCCCCCAAAAAGTGGCAGTGGAGGGGGGAAGAGGGGTTGTGCTTCTGTAACCAAGGATAACCAATAACCAGCGGAAACTTAGGTGAGAAAATAACTTGGAATTGGATTATCTCATGGTGAAGAGCCCCTACAGCCATGGACAACGGAACCGTCTCATGAGTCACATGGGCAGCTGTAGTGCTCTCCAGTCAAGAGCCTCAATGGCAAGTAGAGTGTCACGCAGCTGCAGTGGAATTGAGTGCTTCGATACAAAGGCAGCATTAATGAACAGGCCTGCAGCCCCAGAGTCGATTAGTGCCTGTATCTCGACTGACGACTCAGCCCAAGAAACAGTGACTGAAACCAGGGGCTTATCCTTCTGGATAACTGGGGACGAAACAATGCCACCTAAGGTCTGTCCATGACAGGACCTCAAGGTTCGGGAGTTCCCTGGATGGGTAGGACAAGACTTTAAAAGGTGACCTGCCTGGCCACAATAAAGGCACAATCTCTCCCTCCACCTAAAGGTTCTCTCATCTGCAGAGAGGTGAGGGTGGCCCGGGTGGGACTGCAAAGCTTGGAGGCAAACGTACAGGAGGCTTCCGCAAGCGCTCCTTAAAAGAGAGTCTTTGTCTGAGTCTGGAGTCAATGAGAATGGCAAACGTGATCAACTTCTCCAGCTCAGTGGGTATATCTCGGGTTGCTGTGTCATCCTTGATGGAATCCGAGAGACCATAAGAAAAAGCAGCCACGAGGGCCTCATTGTTCCAAGCAACCTCTGCTGCCAGAGTGCAGAATTAATTGGCGTAGTCGACAACAGTTCTCGTACTCTGTTTGATGGACATGAGGCACTTGGCAGCAGAAGCGGAGCGTGTGGGAACATCAAATACCCTTTTAAAGGTGGCCACAAACTCAGGGTAACTCAAGACTACAGGTTTTTGCGTCTCCCATAGAGGGTTTGCCTAGGCCAAGGCTCTCTCAGAAAGCAACGATATCACAACCTACTTTGCTTCTGTCCTTGGGAAACACCTGGGCAGCATCTCAAAGTATATCTCAACATGGTTGAGAAACCCTCTGCATTGAACTGGGTCGCCCCCAAATCGCTTGGGAAGCGGAGCGGAACCAGACATACTTCTCATAGAGGTAATACTTGAGGCGGTGCCTGCACAGAGACTGGCGCAACAGCAGGGACGGCCTGCAACTCAGATTGTACTGGAGCAGCCACAGTGGGAGATTCCAGGTGAGCCGTGCGACTCAGGAACATTTGTAACGCCATGGCAAACTGATCCATGCAGTGATCCTGCTCATCCAATCTGGAAAAAATATTACCAACAAGTGGATTGACTGTATCTTCTGAATTCATGGACTTCACCAACTGTCAGAAACCATGAAATCAGACCGAGACAGAAGTTCAGTTAAATCACACTTGTTTAATAATAAAAAATAAATACTGTATATGTCAGGGGAAAATCGTGGGTGCGTGTTATACGCTGATCCCTGCCGTTCTCTGCTGATTGTGAGCGGAGCGGTGCGAGCGCGGCCAACATACACAAAGCCGAGTGCACTCGGCTAGTCTCGGCTCCTCTCGAAGTCCCACCCACGTGACTGTGAGCGGAGCCAAGACTAGCTGAGTGTACTCAGCTTTGTGTATGTCGGCGGTGCTCGCTCCGCTCCGCTCACAGTCACGCCCACTGTGACTGTGAGCGGAGCGGAGCGAGCACCGCCGACATACACAAAGCCGAGTAGACTCTGCTAGTTTCGGCTCTGCTCACAGTCACGTGGGCGGGACTGCGAGAGGAGCCGAGACTAGCCGAGTACACTCGGCTTTGTTTATGTCGACGGTGCTCGCTCCGCTCCCAATCAGCGGAGATCGGTGCCAATTTTAAATTCCTGCAATGAAGCTGCAAAGAGACACAGGGCTGCAAAGAGATACAGGGCTGCAAAGAGACACAAGGCTGCAAAGAGACACAAGGCTGCAAAGACACTGGACAAGGCTGCAGATGGACACTGGGCAAGGCTGCATTGATGGGCATAAGTGGGCATGGGGTAAGTTTTTTTTCCTTAAACTTCCCTCCTAAAAGTTTTTTTCCTTAAAATTCCCTCCTAAACTTGGGGTGCATGTTATATGCCGGCACGTATTATACACCAATAAATACGGCAGAACAAACGTAGTCAAAACATAGCCAGAGTTCAGGAACCGGTACAGATAGTCAGACAAGCCAAACGAAAGGGAGCCGGAGATGAGTGTAGTAAAAGAGCAAGCAGGATCTGGAGCCAAAAGGGGTGTCAGCCAAGCACGTCTTTTAACAGGAACGCAGGAGAGCGTC
>CM053028.1:77130656-77158445 GCA_028564925.1 Lithobates sylvaticus
TCACTTAGGGGGTTATTTATGAAAGGCAAATCCACTTTGCACTGAAAGTGCACTTGGAAGTGCAGTGGCTCTAAATCTAAGGGGTAGATCTGAAATGAGGGGAAGCTCTGCTGATTTTATCATCCAATCATGTGCAAGCTAAAATCTGTTTTTTTATTTTCCTTGCATGTCCCCCTCGGATCTACAGTGACTTTACTTCCAAGTGCACTTGCAGTGCAAAGTGGATTTTCCTTTAGTAACTAACCCCCTTAGTGTCAGATTTGTCCGCCGCAATGTCGCAGTCCTGCTAAAAATCGCTGATCGCCACCATTACTAGTAAAAACAATAAAAAAAAAATTAAAAGTCCTATATCCCATAGATTGTAGACGCTATAACTTTTCCGCAAACCAACCAATATACGTTTATCGGGATTTTTTTTACTAAAAATATGTAGCAGAATACATATTGGCCTAAATTGATGAAAACATTTTTTTTTTTCATTGGATGTGATTTATAGCAGAAGGTACAAAATATATATATTTTTTATTTTTTTAATTGTCGGTCTTTTTTTGTTTATAGCGCAAAAAATTAAAACCACAGAGGTGATCAAATACCACCAAAAGAAGCTCTATTTGTCGGAAAAAAGGACATACATTTTGTGACAGACCTAGCCGGGACACGGGCTTTTTGAGAGGACTACATGCTAGCCTCCTGCCAGCTGATCACGGGCCCCCCAAAATACACTCTCTGTATATGCATTTGGCATTAGAAATAGACTAGCATCTGACGCCTTGTGTCCCATTCAATGTCATGAACTCAAGCCCCCTGTCTATTGTGTAAATGAGGCTGGTCTGGCTTGTAAGGTGTATTCCACACACTGTCAGATGCTAATGTCGTCAACTCCAGACAGCCTGTCTGTTGCCTTGTGTAATTCTAAAGAATATTTCACCTATTGTTGTATGTGCTAATTAACCCTGCAATTGAATGAAGGAGTCCAGTGTTGATTAAGGTAATTAGCTCATGCTAATTAGGTTAGGTCTTAGTCATCTGGCTCTATAAAATTGTGTGACATGTCAAATAAAGATCAGTCCATGTTGGCACCAAGCAAGTGTTGTCTCGTTTGGTGCTTGGGAGCGGTTGGAATATCTTATACCTATATCCAGACTGAGAGGAAGTGATATATGACGAACGCACTCAAGAGGAGTGTAGGGACGTTCCGTCACATTGGTGGCAGCAGTGGGATGCTTCCTGCAGTCTGGGACATCCAAACCTCCACCTGGATCCAAGGTCCGGATAGCAGGAGAGGAGGAGAGGTACAGATACCAGCCGCCATGGAAGAGGAATTCAGGAGGAGGTTGCGAGAGATGCAGCTATAGCACAGAGGACCAGTATCAGAGCAGGTCCTGCTGGGATGGTTTGATTCTATTCGCTGCGAACTCTGGAAGGAAGCGCTAGCCCGTGAGCAGCGTCACCAGGGAAAAGTTCTCCCCTCCATCCAGGAAAGGTACTGGTCGCAGTATGGATTGCGGGTGCTGTTTTTGGGAGAAAAACCGCACAAGGAGCAGACAGCTGAATTAAGCAGGCTGGTCTGGGCAGAGATGAAGCTGGATGAGAGTTACAGAGCCCTCCGGTGGCATGTATCCCAAGCATGCCCTTGGATAGCAGATGACAGCCCAACGGAAGGCTTAAGCTACGGCGGCCTGGGACTGTTGTATGTGAAGCTGACAGGGGACTCTAACTTTGGGAGTGATTTGGAGTGGCGGTTGGATGAAATCATGGATTTCAGAAAAGGGCTACTGAACGTCTCGGAAGTGCACTGGGCACTGGAAGATTTGGAGTTTCTGGCCAATCAGGAATGGGAGCTGGAGATCGCCTACAGACGTCTCCTAGACTCTGCTCAGTGCCAGGGCTGGGCTCCCTTTGCCTGGGACTATAAGGAAATGCCAGTGGACAACTCTGAAATCCTGTCTGAAGAGTCAGCAATGTGGCAGAGTAACAGTGTGCTTTGCCAACCTGCCCCTGCAGCTATGGACGCGGAGGTCTTATGGCGGATGCAGCAAGTGCTGACTGACCTTGATGATCCTGTTTCTGCATGGGATGATCTTGGATGGAGGAAGGTGCCTGTCCAGCAGCATGCCAGAGAATCGGCAGTGGAAAATCTGGAAATTGCCATCCCCAAAGCTGAAGTGCTGACAACCGGCCAGAGCTCGGCCAACCTCTGCTCAGCACTGATAGCATCTTCTGGGTTCCATGGACAGGAGATGGTGAACCTATATCCCCAGACACCAGTTGCAGAGACTGGGGATTTGATAGACTTTTCTGCTGAGGAAAAACAACCTGATGAGCCTCCAGCAGAAGAGCTGGTATTAGGGCCGAACTTCACTGTGCTCTGCCCAGCACCAACGCCAGTATCCATGGAGTTGCAAGGAACTTCCCCAGCTGAAGCTCTGGTCACTGAACAGAGGGTCCAAGACCTCTGTCCCATACCTGTGGCAGTTCTGGAGGCCCAGGGTGAGGAGGTGGTGGTCACTCCCGAGCAGCAGCTCAGGGCCCAAGGAGAGAATGCAATCTGCACTTCACATCTGCAGCTTGATCTGGTGTCAGTGGATGGGCCTGTGGTCTCCACTAACAGAACACCAGCAGAAGTGCTGGCAACCGGGCAGAGTGCTACCAACCTCTGCCCAGCACCGGTAACAGCTGCGGAGTTCCAGGGAGCTGGGGCAGTCGGCCTCTCTCCCCAACAGTTAGCTGGAGCAGATGATGTAGGGAAGCTCCTACGCCCAGCTGAACTGCTGGCAACGGAACAGAGCGCTGCTGGCCTCTGCCCTCAACTGACACAGGACAGATTTCCTGTAAAGGTGGATGGGAATTCAGTCTCCACCTGTATACCCCAGGGATGCTGGGCAGTAGGCCCATATGCCCAACAGCATGACAGACTGAGCCCAGTCACCCTGTCTTCTCTCCAGCGGCTGAAAAGACTCCAGGGAGGAGGGCCAGTCCAGGCCTCTCCCCAGCGGCAGATATGTTCTATGAGAGAGGCAGAGGTTGGCTGGGTGAGTAATACTCTGTTTGAAACCATTTGTTTGGGGTACTGTGTGGGTACAGGCATTAGAGGACTGGAACTATGGACTAACTTCGGAGTCAACCCGTCTGGGGTCTCCTCCTGTGTTAGTCTCCTGCCGAAAGGGGAGAAATGTGACAGACCTAGCCGGGACACGGGCTTTTTGAGAGGACTACATGCTAGCCTCCTGCCAGCTGATCACGGGCCCCCCAAAATACACTCTCTGTATATGCATTTGGCATTAGAAATAGACTAGCATCTGACACCTTGTGTCCCATTCAATGTCATGAACTCAAGCCACCTGTCTATTGTGTAAATGAGGCTGGTCTGGCTTGTAAGGTGTATTCCACACACTGTCAGATGCTAATGTCGTCAACTCCAGACAGCCTGTCTGTTGCCTTGTGTAATTCTAAAGAATATTTCACCTATTGTTGTATGTGCTAATTAACCCTGCAATTGAATGAAGGAGTCCAGTGTTGATTAAGGTAATTAGCTCATGCTAATTAGGTTAGGTCTTAGTCATCTGGCTCTATAAAATTGTGTGACATGTCAAATAAAGATCAGTCCATGTTGGCACCAAGCAAGTGTTGTCTTGTTTGGTGCTTGGGAGCGGTTGGAATATCTTATACCTATATCCAGACTGAGAGGAAGTGATATATGACGAACGCACTCAAGAGGAGTGTAGGGACGTTCCGTCACACATTTTATTTGGGTACAACGTCACACGACCACGCAATTGTCAGTTAAAGTAATGCAGTTCCATATTGTAAAAAAATGGCCTGGTCAGGAGGGGGGTAAAACCTTCCGGAGCTGAATTGGTTAAAGAAGAATTATTCAAAAAAAAAAAGATTAGTTAAACACGCAACTAATTTACCACTACTATTCCTTTATATTGGCTTTTGACATTTACAAATGCAACAATTTAGAAATTAGATGAAAGGTTTAGTACTGGGAAATGCTTTTTGAAAGATAAAAAGTGCATTTTATATACATCTATATAGATCAGATCAAAATGAGGGACAAACGAGGAGGGACAAAAGGACTTATTCCAAATCCCTCGAATCGGGGACAGTTGAGAGCTATGAATGTATGGCCAGCCTTACACATGGGAAGGCTATGGAGACTACAAGTGCAGTTGCTCCAGTGCTAAGTAAATAAGGCAAAGCATCACTTTACAAAGAATACCCAATCAAGTGCAAGAAGAAAAAAAAAATAAAAATGTTTGCTCGCACATGATCAGATGATGACGCTCTAGAGCAGGGGTCTCAAACTTGCAGTCCTCCAGCTGTTGCGAAACTAAAAGTCCCATGAGGCATTGCAGGGCTGACAGGTACAAGCATGACTTCCACAGGCAGAGGCACTGCTGGTGCAAGGATTTTTGACACCCTAGGCGAAACCTCATTTTGCCGCCCCCATTGGTTCCACCCCTGACTCCACCCCTTTGCCCTGCCCATGTATACCCCATCTTTTTAATGAAGTGCCCATCAAATGCAGCCTCACCAGCGCCCATTAATGCAGCCTCACCAGTGCCCATTAATGCAGCCTCACCAGCACCCATCAATGCAGCCTACCAGTGCCCATCAATGCAGCCTACCAGTGCCCATCAGTACAGCCTACCAGTGCCCATCAATGAATGTTTGCTTGCTTCCATTTATTGGGGAGTTGGGACGCAGACACATAGTCGGAACACCAGTGGCTGGGCGCCCTAGGCAGCAGTGCGCTCTAGGCGGCTGCCTAGTTTGCCTAGTGGTAGCACCGGCCCTGGGCAGAGGCATGATGGGCCTTGTAGTTTCGCAACAGATGGAGGGCCGCCAGTTTGAGACCCCTGCTCTAGAGGAATTACACTTGCAGAGTGCAACTGCACTTTACAAAGTGCACAGTCTATTTGCCTTTAGCAAATTAGCCCCACTGTCTCCATCTCCCACTTTTGCTCTGGAGATGGCACTGTATCACATTCACTTCCAGAGGAGATAGAAACCAGCCAAGCTGATGCTAATGGCACAGGCGCGTTCTGCCATTGTCACTATCAGAAAACCCACCGTTGGAAAAGTCACGCAGCCATCACTGGAGTCCATGTAGATGGAAGTGGCTGTAAAAAGGCTGCAGACGATCAGCAGCACTGAGATGTAACAAAGGAGGGAAAAGAAGTATTTTATTTAAAAAAGAATACATAACGATTGCTTAGGGTAAAACTGTGCTGTAACAAACTAAATGTCATTCGCTTAGGCTGGATTCACACCTTTGCAGTTTTAGTGCTTTTTGCATTTTGCATTTTGCAGATTTGGTTTCCTATGGAACATGTTCAGTAGTGCAAATCTTCAAAATGCAAAAGGCACTGAAAATGCATAGGTGTGAATCCAGCCTTAGGCTGGATTCACATCTATGCATTTTGCTTTTAAGCGTTTTTGCAGTACTTTTTGCGGTGCTTTACCGCGATTTTGCCGCGATTTGCGTTTTTGTATTTTTTTTTTTTTACATTTATTTTTTTACACTGTGGTTGCTTAGCAACCAGCTATATAGTATAAAAAAAAAAACAAAAACAAAAAAACCGTGGCAAAATCGCGGTAAAAACGCGGTACTTGCGTTTTGGATGCGGGTCCATTGACTTCTATTACATACATACTGCATTTTGCACGAAAAAAAGTCCCCGACCCTTTCCAAAAATGCAGAGGCACAAAAATGCATTGATGTGAACATGTTCCATAGGAACCCACGTTAAAAAATTTCCCTGCATTTCTGCAAAATGCAAAATGCATCAAATGACGCATTAGTGTAAATCAAGCCTGAGGCTCGATTCACATCTATGCATTTTGCTTTTGAGCGTTTTTGCGGTGCTTGCCGCGTTTTTTGACACGATTTTGCCGCGATTTGCGTTTTGCGTTTTTGTATTTTACTTTTTTTTTACACTGTGGTTGCTTAGCAACCAGCTATATACAGTGTAAAAAAAAAAAAAAAACCCGCAAATCGCGGCAAAAACGCGGTAAAAACGCAGGACTTGCGCTTTGGATGCGGGTCCATTGACTTCTATTGAAAAAAAGTCCCCGACCCTTTCCAAAAACGCAGAGGCACAAAAATGCATTGATGTGAACATGTTCCATAGGAACCCATGTTAAAAAATTTCCCTGCATTTCTGCAAAATGCATCAAAAAAACGCGCTAGTGTGAATGGAGCCTTAGGCTCGATTCACATCTATGCATTTTGCTTTTGAGCATTTTTGCAGTGCTTTTTGCGGTGCTTGCCGCGTTTTTTGGACACGCGTTTTTACCGCGATTTTTCCGCGATTTGCGTTTTGCGTTTTTTTATTTTTTTTTTTTTTTTTTACATTTTTTTTTCACTGTGGTTGCTTAGCAACCAGCTATATACAGTGTAAAAAAAAAATTTAAAAAAAAAACGCAAAACGCAAATCGCGGCAAAATCGTGGTAAAAACGCGGTACTTGCGTTTTGGATGCGGGTCCATTGACTTCTATTACATGCAAAACGCTGCATTTTGCATGAAAAAAAGTCCCCGACCTTTTCCAAAAATGCAGAGGCACAAAAATGCATTGATGTGAACATGTTCCATAGGAACCCATGTTAAAAAAATTCCCAGCATTTCTGCAAAATGCAAAATGCATCAAAAGACGCATTAGTGTGAATCAAGCCTGAGGGTATACATCTATTTTAATTGCAATACCTTATGGAATCCAATCAGGATTACATCTACTGGAGTAAAAAATTGATTCTGAATGGACAAAAAAAAAAAGAAACATGAAATTTTACTTTAAAAACATTACAAAAGTTTCAAAAAGCTCAAAAAAAAGTTCATAAGCAGTTCACACATTTGTATTCTGCAAATCCCGTCTGTTGGTTGCTCTGCCAAACACATCGGCTGCAGGCAGCCAAGAGAGTCTCATCTGCGTCCAATCGATCAGTCGCTGTTGTGGCCCCGCGGGGAGGAAAGGTGTGCTGACTGCTGCGGGCCAGACAGAAAACTCTGCTGAGATCACAGAATGTGAACAATGATTGTGAGGGGATGACAGGGCCAGCGATGACGGGAGTTCTGCATGGATCGTCACCTTTCTCAAGCTGGAACACACCGATCGTTCCTGTGTGTTTGTATTGGTGGCCCCTTTCACTGCAATGCATTTTATCTGCAGTTTATATGGAAATACTAAGCTGCAGCTCAGGAAAAACGATCTTGTACTTTCATTATGCAATTGCAATTATAAGTAACATTGCTCTACATTTTTTATAAAGGCATATATAAAAGAATCAAATAATGCAGCTCTGTAATCATCAATACACCATTAACTGCTTCAGCCCCGGAAGATTTTACCCCCTTCCTGACCAGAGCACTTTTTGCAATTTGGCACTGCGTCGCTTTAACTGACAATTGCGCGGTCGTGCGACGTGGCACCCAAACAAAATTGACATGTTTTGTGCTTACCAGAACTCATGTGATCACTGAAAAAGTGGTAAAATCACGTTCATATTCAGGGGACGTAGGTCCGCCAACCAGGTTGCAGAGAGAGCCTATCCACCTCCTCCTCCAGGCAACCGAATGATAAGAGAGCTTGGTATCCACTGTCACTACGCACTGTGACTCGGGTATCCGGGTGTATTAGTGGTCTGTATCTCATTAAAAAAAAAGGGTATTCCACATAGTGTATTACCATTGATAAAAGATGATTTAATAAAAAAGGTAACACTCACATATAGAAGAACGATTCAGGCAAAAAACGCTGGAAACAGCACTTCCTCCAATAGTTAAAATAGCCGACAATGATTCACGCATATGTGGTTGCATGTGTACATGGCTCCGCACAACGTATTTTGTCACATATGACGTCATCACTGGCACCTAGTTCTAGTCATTCTCTTTGCAGCTCAGCTCTTCCTGTTCCCCCTCCCAGCAGTAACCTGGCAGCTCAGGTCCTTTTTACCAGCAGTGTCTAAGGCAGGTCATAGATTTTCTTTTCGTTTAACCAGCTGATTGTATCCTCCATCAACACATTTGGTGTTGATGGGGATTCCTTCCCACAGAGATATTGTATTCTGACAGTGGGGAGAGTTTCCGATGTCAGAAGACAATGATCAGTGTTGTCGGCTTTAGTCAGCGGCACTGATCGAGCAAAAAAAAAAAAAAACAACCCAACAGTCTGGCTGTACAGAGGTCAATCGACAGATCCACTTCTGTACAACCAGTTTCCCCATAGATGAACTGAAATTCGGCTGGTCCCTGCTGAACCAGTCAAAATTTCGATCCATCTATGGCTGGCTTAAAGAGGGAGTCCGGCAAAATGAATTATTTTTAAAAGTCAGCAGCTACAAATACTGCAGCTGCTGGCTTTTAAAATATGGACACTCACCCGTCCAGCACGCCCGCGATGTCGGCACCCGAAAGCCGATCTGTCGATCGTCTCTCGGGTGCTGCCGCCGCCATCTTGCGGCTTCACTTCCCGGTTCCCTACTGCGCATGCGCGAGTCGCGCTGCGCAATAAGGACGCTACCTGCTGTCTCTGGGATCTGTGTGTTTCCCAGCAGACAGCGGGGGGATGACAGGAAATGGCGTAAATACCCGCAGATTCTGCGGCTATCTATGCCCGGAAGTGGGTGCAGATACCTGTATTATACAGGTATCTGTACCCCCCCTCCCCCCTGAAAGGTGCCAATTGTGGCACCGGAGGGGAGGAGGGTTCCGATGAGTGAAAGTTCCACTTTAGGGTGGAGCTCCGCTTTAAGCAGCTCAGCACCTTCTGCTCCCCCATCCAAGAAGTGACTTAGCGCCCCAGCTTCCCCTGCTCCCCCTTTTATTAGTGACTCAGCAGTTCAGCTCACTGCTGGGAGGGGGAGCAGGGGTTTAACATAGATCTCCAGTGTTAAGCATGGGGCATTGTGCAAAGCTGAGAAGTGCTTTACATCTACTTCTCCACCCTTTTTGTCATCATGTATAATCAAATGTAAATATAAATTGTTATGTAAGAAAGATCTGCAGAACCAGTTGCGGGATAAGATTGCTTGCTGTATTATTGCTAACAGATGGTGTCACACATTAGTCTCACTTCTTTGTTGCCACAACAGTGCACTTTAAGTACACACTCCCTCTTCCTCCACAATAAGCGCTTTTCTGTTTCAGTTCTTTTGCGTTATACTTCACGGTGAAATGGGACATTTTTCTTCCCGAGATGTTTTGTGCCGTTCTGCAATTTCGCCTTTTGTGTGAAAGTGATTTCTTTTCATCTTACCATTCTGCTGTTCAGTTTTCACTCCACAAATGATGGGTTTGCAGAAATAGGCTTTGTGACTATTTTCCTTCTTTCCTTTTTTTTTAAAATCGTAAATAGAGGCGCCGAGCATGAGTGTAAACAACCCTCCATCTGTAGTCTGTGCGTCCCGAAGATTCCCGAACCAGAGGTCTGAGATTGAGGTGGGGAGCACACTGAGCGGAAAAAATGCCACTTTTAAGGGTGTTTGACATTTTTTTTCTGCCCTCCTTGCATTTCTAGCTATGGCCATTTTGAGTAAAGGCAGATGATTCATGTGTCATTTACTCCCTGGAATCCATCTACCCTTAACTCAGGCATACAGACAGGTGGGTGTACTTAGCTGAGAAAGCCCCTTCTCAAGATGAAAGAAAAAAATGCCCATGAAGACTTCTGGGATGTATGACATCATTTTGGCCTAGGCCAGAAACCAGGAAGCAACTTAAGAAATATAAAAAAAAAGATTAAAACAAATACAATACAGTGGAACCTTGGATTGCTAGCATAATCCGTTCCAGGTGAATGCACGTAATCCAAAGTACTCGCATATCAAAGCGAGTTTCCCCATTGAAGTCAATGGAAACGAAAATAATTTGTTCTGCATTGACTTCAATGGCATGCAATATCGCATGTTGCCAGAGGTGGGGGGGCGCCGGAGAGCCTCGGAAACGGCCGGAAAGGCCCGAGAACACTTCGACTGACCTCGACAAACCTCGGAAAGGCTCGGAAACTGAGTATTTCCATGTCTTGCAGAGAATTGCCGAATGGCTGATCGGCTGTAATCGGCGTCATTCGACTCTTCTCAGCTCCGGCACCCCCCGCACCTCAGGACAAATGCGGTACTGCAGGCCCAATTAGCTTGAGTTCTGCTCGTCTTGCGAGACAAAACTCGCAAACCGAGTCAGCATTAAAAAAAAAAAGTTACTCGTCTTTCAAAATGCTCGTTAACCGCGTTCCCTGTAAACCAAGGTTCCTCTGTACCAGCTTGGTTTATCTACCCCTTTCTAGCTGTGGCTTACTTACATTGAGTAAGGGCAAATGATTCATGCATCATTTACTTCCTGGAATCCATCTACTTAGCTCAGGCATACTGACAGGAGGGTGTGCTTAGCTGAGAAAGCCAGATGAAAGAAATAAATGCCCATGAAGACTCCTGGGTTGTATGACATCATTTTTGCTTAGACCAGGAAGCAACTGAAAATGTTTTAAGTTTAAAACAAATACATTATAAGCTTTGTAACTCTTCCCTTTCTGTTAAATACCACCCCCCCCCCAAAAAAAAACGAATTAATATAACCACTTCACCTCCAGAAGATTTACCCCCCTTCATGAACAGTCCATTTTTTGCGATACGGCACTGCGTTACTCTAACTGACAATTGCACGGTCGTGTGACGTGGTACCCAAATAAAATTGACGTCCTTTCTTTACCACAAATAGAGCTTTCTTTTGGTGGTATTTGATCACCACTGCATTTTTTTATTTTTTCACACTGTAAAAAAAAGTGCGTACATTTTGAAAAGAAAAACAATATTTTTTTACTTTCTGCTATAAAACATATCCAATAAAAAAAAATTGAATTTCTTCATAAATTTAGGCCAATATGTATTCTGCTACATGCTTTTGGTAAAAAAAATCCAGAAAAACATATATTGATTGGTTTACGTGAACGTTATAGCATCTACAAACTATGAGATATACACTGAGCAAAATTATAAACGCAACCCTTTTGTGTTTGCCCCTATTTATCATGAGCTAAACTCAAAGATCTACGACTTTTTCTATGCACACACAAGGCCTATTTCTCTCAAATATTGTTCACAACTCTGTCTAAATCTTGATGTTAGTGAGCACTTCTCCTTTGCCAATATAATCCATCCACCTCACAGGGGTGGCCTATCAAGATGCTGATTAAACAGCATGATTATTGCACAGGTGTGCCTTAGGCTGGCTACAATAAAAGGCCACTCTAACATGTGCAGTTTTACTGTATTGGGGGTCCAAAAACCAGTCAGTATCTGGTGTGACCACCATTTGCATCACGCAATGCAGCACATCTCCTTCGCATAGAGTTGATCAGGTTGTTGATTGTGGCCTGTGGAATGTTGGTCCATTCCTCTTCAATGGCTGTGCGAAGTTGCTGGATATTGGCAGGAACTGGAACAGGCTGTCGTATATGACGTATGAGTGCTGCCAGCATTGCTGCAGAGGTTGAAGTGGTGGGGGGTCAGCCTGTCAGTGCTCAAACCATACGCCGTACACTGTATCAAATTGGTCTGCATGGCTCTCGTCCCAGAAGGAAGCCTCTTCTAAACACGATGCACAAGATAGTATGCAAACAGTTTGCTGAAGACAAGCAGACTAAGGACATGGATTACTGGAACCATGTGCTGTGGTCTAATGAGACCAAGATAAACTTATTCGGTTCAGATGGTGTCAAGCGTGTGTGGCGGCAACCAGGTGAGGAGTACAAAGACAAGTGTGTTTTGCCTACAGTCAAGCCATAGTGGTGGGAGTGTCATGGTGTGGGGCTGCATGAGTGCTTCCGGCACTGGAGAGCTACACTTCATTAAGGGAACCATGAATGCCAACATGTACTGTGACATACTGAAGCAGAGTATGTTCCCCTCTCTTCGGAGACTGGGCCACAAGTCAGTATTCCAACATGGTAATGACCCCAAACACACCTCCAAGACGACCACTGCCTTGCTTTACCTTGGGTAAAGGTGATGGACTGGCCAAGCATGTCTCCAGACTGAAACCGTATTGAGCATCTGTGGGGCATCCTCAAACGGAAGGTGGAAGAGCTCAAGCTCCGTGATGTCGTCATGGTGGAGTAAAAGAGGACTCCAGTGCAACCTGTGAAGCTCTGGGGAGCTCCATGCCCAAGAGGGTTAAGGCAGTGCTGAAAATAGTGATGGCCACACAAAATATTGACACTGTGGGCCCAATTTGGACATTTTGACTTATGCCCCGTACACACGATCGGAAATTCGTCCAGCAAAAGAACGATAAGAGCTTTTGGTCGGAAAATGCGCAGTGTGTAGGCTCCATCGGACTTTTGCTGGCGGAATTCCAGCCAGCAAAAGATTGAGAGCAGGTTCTCTATTTTTCTGTCGGAAAAAGTTCCGAACGGAAATCCCGATGGTCTGTAGCAATTCCGACGCGCAAAATTCCTACGCATGCTCGGAAACAATTTGACGCATGCTCGGAAGCATTGAACTTAATTTTCTCGGCTTGTCGTAGTGTTGTATGTCACCGCCTTCTTGACGGTCAAAAGTTCAGCAAACTTTTGTGTGACCGTGTGTATGCAAGCCAAGCTTGAGCGGAATTCCGTCTGAAAAACCATCCAAGATTTTTTGGACGGAAATTCCGCTCGTGTGTGCTTGGCATTAGGCGTGTTCTCACTTTTGATGCCAGCGGTTTAGACATTAATGGCTGTGTTGAGTTGTTTTTAGGGGACAGCAAATTTACACTGTTTCACAAGCTGTACACTCACTACTTTACATTGTAGAAAAGTGTAATTTCTTTAGTGTTGTCACATGAAAAGTTATAAAAAAATATTTACAAAAATTTGAGGGGTGTGCTCACTTTTGTGAGATACTGTATATATGATTCTGCACACAGCTCCCACCTTGTAGCAGTAAAAGTGCTATATGGCGGTCAGCAAGTGGATAATAAACCTCCCTATCTATTTACTATTGTTAACAGCATAAAGATTATGCATAGTGATTGAGTTTAGTTCTGCTTTAAATTCCTTCTGTTCCAATTCCAGCCAAATTTACAAGGCAGATACTGCTCTGTTGTTTTGTGGTGGCTCTGGATTCAGATCTTTGAGGGTTCCTCAATCCTTTGTGAAGTCTTCATTTTGTTCATACAGTTTCAGGCTGCTCACATGAAAGGAAACCTTCTAAGACAAGGGTTCTACTTTAGCTTAATCTGTAGGTCGATGCACAAGAGTGACAAAGAAGTAATCAGAGATGAAGTAGTTAATATATTTTATTTGTTAAAAATCATATCAACATTCCAACGCATTTCAGGGGCACTCCGACATCTTCTTCAGAGCTTATGTTTGGAATGCAGCCAGATCCTCCTGTGTTTTTTTTTAAACAAGTTGAAATGTGTAATTGGAACTGTAAATGGATTTGTAATAGGTGCTCTGGCTTTTATTGGCTGATTGCTGGCACCCATTGCAGTTCCACATATAGGTTTTTTATTTCAAAGTATTTTATTATGTTTGAAAAAGCATATACAATGAACAATGTCAGGATACAGAACCAGAACATACAGAAATATAGCAAGAACCTGCATCATATGTGAAACATAAAAGAAATGGGGCGAAAGATGAGGAGATACGAGATGGTACCCGAAAGGACCTACGTAAGGGAAGCGAGAGGAGAAGGTCTGCTTGGCAGCGTAGCGAACAGCGACCCCCCACCATCAGGCACCCCGAATGGGAGCAATCTGTGCCCAATAGGGGGGATCCCCGCCGCCCCACCACCCAGCCTCATTGTCAAACATCAACAAATAGGGCCTTCTCCATTGGTCTGCCAGTAAATAAGGAATCATCCTAAAGTAGGGGCCTGACATTGTTCCAATAAACTTCAACCAGGAAGGAGAGCAAAGGGTGGGAAATGGAAGAAGAGAGAACAATAGGGGGAAAGAAAAGGGAGGGGAAAGAGAAAACGGAGGGGAGGGAACATCAATTTCGGGATACAGGTGATTCAGGGAGGTATTGAGTTAGTGAGCCATGGCGCACCAATATAAATGGCCCAGGGTTCCCATGTGGATTCAAAAGCACTAACTGTGTCAGAGATAATGTTAGATAGCTTCTCTTGTGACATAATCCAAGATACTTTCCTGATTACTGCTGGGAAGGAGACCCTGGTTTTTTTCCAGGCTTTAGCAACCGTAAGTTTGGCACCTAAAAGTATAAACCTGATAAGTCTACTAGAGGCCTTGGATAGGTTTGGGATGTGAGCATTGAGGAGGGCCACCATAGGAGATCTGGGGATCTGGCGTCCCACAAGCTTATCGATCAAGTTAAACACTTTTCTCCAGAACAATCGTATTTTGGGGCACTCCCACCAAACGTGAGACAAGGTTCCCACGAGAGTACACCCCCTAAAGCACATGGGGTTTGCTGTCGGGAAAATTGAGGCGAGACGCGACGGGGTATAGTACCATCTGGAGATGATTTTCAGGCTCGCTTCTATTAGCGTAGTGTTTAGGATACCCTTAAAAGAGTCAAAGCTTGCTTTCTGCCAGGTCCCCAGATCCCAGTTGAACTGGAAGTCTGACTCCCAGCGTTGCATATAAGGGGACTTAGTGGCCGGCAAGGTGAGTGATGAGTAGATTGTCCACACACCCCCCCGCTGGTCCATGGACTGACCGCACCAAATTTCATATTCCGTAAACTTTGGGGGAAGTGGTTTGTCCCTCCAAAGTTTGTGTAGAAAATTTGAAATCTGTCTAAACCTGAATTTTTCAGAGTCAGGTAGATCTAATTTCTTGATGCAATAAGCAAGGGTGATAGGGCCTGAATTTGTAAAAAAGTGTCCGATTCGGTACAGCCCCTTATCCAGCCACCATCTGAATGCTTGTATATTTTGTCCTGGGGGGAAGGCAGGATTATGAAATATGTGAGATAGAGGTTTGTAAGCTGAGACCAGAGTTGTATTGGAGCGTACAGAGTCCCAGAGGGCAAACATATGTGAGAGGGTTGGGGCCATAATCGGGGGGCGCGCTTTAGGATTCGACCAGAGGAGGTAATCCAGAGTGTTATGAGGCACTGCCTGCCTTTCTAAATGGACCCAATCCGGTTTTTCATATTTGGAATAGATCACAGAGAGTTGGGCGATCCTGGCTGCTGTGTAGTATTTGTATAAGTTGGGTAATCCCACTCCCCCTTTCTGTCTATGTAGATACAGTGTTTGTTGCGGAATCCTATAGCCGGTTGAACCACAGATAAATTTAAGGACCTTGCTTTGGAATGATTTAATGTGATCCTTCCTGATGGGGATTGGTAGAGACCGAAAGAGATAGAGGAGTCTGGGGAACAGCGTCATCTTTATTGAATTGACCCTCCCGAGCCAAGAGATATTGTATTTAGACCATGAATGGAGATCCAGCTCCAATTTCCGGTACATGGGAGGGTAATTAGTGCCGTAAAGGTCCTCTGTCTTGGCCGTGAGTGCAATACCGAGGTATTTAATGGAGGAAGTGTTCCAATGGAACTGAAAATGCTTCCGTAGGGATTCGACCGTGGAAGGGCGGAGGGAGACATTAAGTGCATGTGACTTGTTATAATTAACCCGGAGCCCAGACATTTTAGCAAATTCATCTAGAGAGTGGCAAAGATTAGGTAGAGTAGTGATCGGGGAGGTGAGGAAAAGGAGTATGTCATCTGCGAAGAGACCGCATTTATGGACCTGAGATCCGCATTTGACTCCTTGAATATTGGGGTTTTGTCGGATGGAGATGGCAAGTGTTTCTATGGCTATGGCAAAAATCAGGGGAGATAATGGACAACCTTGTCTAGTTCCTTTAGCTATGGATATAGGTTGGGAGTAGTGACCCTGAAGTTTGATTCGAGCAGTGGGATTGGAGTATAGGGCACGTAATAAACCCATAAAGTTGTCGCCAAAGCCCCAGCGTTTCATGATCTCAAAAATATATGGCCAGGAGACTGAGTCGAAGGCTTTTTGGAGATCTAGGGAAAGTAGCATACCAGACTGTTTAGGGCCCCCGTCCCAACCTGTTTGAAGGATAGATACTATATCTATTGCTCGTCTGATTTGATCAGGGCCCTGTCTGCCTGGGATGAACCCCACTTGATCCCTGTGTATGTATCGGTTAATGAAAGAAGCCAGGCGATTCGCTAAAATTTTGGTAAGGATTTTCAAGTCGCTATTTATGAGAGAAATTGGTCTGTAATTACCGACTTCTTCCGGGTTCTTGTCCGGCTTTGGGATTACGGCAATGAAGGCAGTGTTGAGATGGGGATCGAGTGGGGTCCCCATTGTCTTTGAGTTGAGGAATCTAGTGAGGTGAGGGGCTAGGGCAGATGGGAACGTCTTGTAATAGGAGTTGGAGAGACCATCCGGACCTGGTGCCGAATTAGATTTTAGGGCTTTAATAACTTCCTGGACCTCTTCAGTGGAGAAGGGGGCTTCCATTATTGCCTTATGGTCCGCAGATAGGGTGGGGATAGGGATCCCGTTAAGATAATTCGAGATGATCGGCTCATCAGAGGCGTCTTGGCGGCTATAAAGTTTGGAGTAGAAGTCGTGGAAGGCCTCTAGGATTTTGGAGGGGTTAGATGACGTACCCTGTCCCGGGATTCTAATTTTGGGCATTACATAGGAGCGGAATTTGGGAGTCAATTTGGAGGCTAGCATGGAACCTAACTTGTCACCCTGGGTATAGAATTTATTTTTGCTCCACCTTATTTGTTTTTCAGCCTTCGCTGTCAATAAAAGGTTAAGTTCAAGTCTGGTCTTATCAATTTGATGTTGTAATGATGGCGAGGGGAATTGTTTGTGCTGGGAGCGCAAGGAGGTATATTCAGCTTCAAGTCTTTTAATGTCGGCTGTCCGTTCCCTTTTAATTTGTGTCGATAGTTTGATAAATTCACCCCTGATAAAAGTTTTGTGGGCTGCCCACAGGGTTTCCGCTGATATTCCTTAGGTATTGTTAAGGGAGAAGTACTCAGAAAGAGATTTCTCTAACATCTGTATTCTTATTGGATCCGAAAGCAGGGATTCGTTCAATCTCCAGTGTCCAAATCCCGGCTTCCGATATTGTCTGTGCAGAGATAAAGTAAGTGAGTGGTCAGAAAGGACGGTGTCTTTGATTCTCGATGAAAGGATCCGGGGGACGTCTCGGGTCTGAATCAGGAGATGATCAATCCTGGCATACAAGTTATGGGGGGCGGAGAAATGGGAAAAGTCACGTTTACCCGGGTTTAATTCTCTCCATGCATCTGCCAAGCCCTGAGCATGGAAAAATGCTAAAACTTATATGTATTAAAGTGAAAATCCAGGTAAAATTAACGCGCGATTTTCTGCCTGAAAACGCTTCGCTCAGGTGTGAATGCAGACTTAGAATTTTACACTCAGCACAACTACTGTGGGTAAGATTTATTATTTATTCTTTTATTTATTGTTGTCTACACATATTTGTTGAGTCATATTGTGGAGGTCCTGATCACTAGCCAGCCGTGTCTTTGTATAACAAACTAGCTTCAGCTTAAAAAGCAAAACAGTCCATGAACTCTGCTACAAAGTAGACATGTGCAATTTGTTTCATTATAAACTGAAGTTCCGACAACATTTTTATGTTATTCTGGGATTCAGATGTATCAGAATTTCCGAATCACAACAGTAACGCATTTCAAGGAAACCAAAATAAATTATAATGCGAAACAAAACAAGGTAACTAAAAAAAGAATGAAAAAAAATTGAAAATGAATTTGAATTTTAAATGAAAACATATTGCAATAAATACATTAAGGTATAAAAGTGAAAAAAGATGATGATAAGAATTGAAAAAAATAGAATAGAAAAAATTGAATAGAATAGAAAATAACAGAATAGAAGGAATATAGCCGTCTTCCAAAATTCAAATCAATTCGAAAACAACGAATATACTAACCAAATCTGAATTTACTAAACGAATTTCGAAAACAAATTATTTGAATATAACGTATATGACGAAACTAAATTATTAACGAAGGAACCTGAAACAAAACAAATGTTTCCATTGTGCACATCTCTAATACAAAGCAAAACTTTGGCTCACCCCCAGCATAGACTAGTGCCACAACAGGGTTTAAAATTCCCGTCTACTCCAGAGGTCCAGAAATAGCTCACAAAAACCCAGTAGTGTCTCAGCATCCAAACAGTTCATAGCTCTCTCAACCATTGTGTCCTCTTCCCCAAAACCCCTCATGACACCTGCTGACTGTTTTTCTCCCCCCTCAGACCTATCCTGCAGTTGGGTTAACCCTGTCCTCTTAAAGGAACCACAACCCAAATAACAGGGACACATATTTACCATCTAGGACCCAACCCTGGCGTCCCGTACAGTTGGTATAGCTACAACTCCCTTATCACGCTAATATTCCATTAGGTGTAGATGGGGAAAATAATTTCAGGGGTATCGCAAAATCCAAACTTATTTTTCAGGGTAAAAAGGTTAGGAAAGGTTATTTTTAAACTGTATATAATTGATGAAGTGCTGCTTCGAGCCTTGTGACTGAGAAATGTAAAGGAGACACATTGATTGTGTGTCTAGCCCAGTGATCCATACAAATCATTCTAATTTATGCACAATCTGATTTTTAAAATTGATTTGGGATTTAAATGTTGCAACTTTTGCCCTATTAATTTTCTCACATGGCCGCTCCCTCCAATAAAATGGTTCTTCTACAAATCAAAGCTTAATGAAGGTTACAAACTGATAATGTATTTGCAAGATCGATAAAGAGCACAGTTTTATTAAGCATAATTAATATAAAATGTACAATCAATAGGTCAACGGTGTTGAAACTTACACAGACCGTGGCTTAACCAACTACAAATGTGGAACTGACCTTTTAACACTTACAGTGCCTTGCAAAAGTATTCACCCCCCTTGGCATTTTTCATGTTTTGTTGCCTCACAACCTGGAATTAACATGGATTGTTTGAGGATCTGCCTCATTTAATTTACAGAACATGCCCACAACTTTGAAGATTTTTTTTTTTTTTTTTTATTGTGAAGCAGACAACAAATAGGACAAAATAACAGAAAAAGTCAATTTGCATAACTATTCACCCCCTAAAGTCAATACTTTGTGGAGCCAACTTTTGCGGCTATCACAGCTTTAAGCCGCTTTGGATAAGTCTCTATGAGCTTGCCACATCTTACCACTGGGATTTTTGCCCATTCCTCCTTGCAAACCTGCTCCAGCTCCTTCAAGTTGGATGGTTTGTGCTTGTAAACAGTCTGACCACAGATTTTCTACTGGATTGAGGTCTGGGCTTTGACTAGGCCATTCCAACACATTTACATGTTTCCCCTTAAACCTATCAAGTGTTGCTTTAGCTGTGTGTTTGGGGGTCATTGTCCTGATGGAAGGTGAACCTCTGTCCTAGCCTCATATCACACACAGAGTGGTACAGGTTTTGCTCAAGAATATCCCTGTATTTAGCACCATCCATCTTTCCCTCAACTCTGACCAGTTTGCCAGTCCCGACTGCTGAAAACCTCCCCACAGCATGATGCTGCCACTACCATGTTTCACTGGTGATGGTGTTCTTTGGGTGATGTGATGTGTTGGGTTTGCACCAGACATAGCATTTTTTTTGATGACCAAAAAGTTCAATTTTAGTCTCATGAGACCAGAGCACCTTCCTCCATACATTTTGGGAGTCTCCCACATGACTTTTCGCAAACTCAAAATGTGCCCTTTGGTTTTTTGCTGACTTTCTTCTGGCCACTCTGCCATAAAGCCCAACTCTATGGAGTGTACGGTTTATTGTCGTCCTATGTACAGATACTCCAGTCGATGCTGTGCAACTCTGCAGCTCCTTGTGGGTTACATTGGGTCTATGTGCTGCTTCTCTGATTAATGTCCTCCTTGCCCGGTCCGTGAGTTTTGGTGTGTGGCTCTGAAGCTTCTCCAGGGTTACATTAGGTCTCTGTGTTGCCTCTCTGATTAATGTCCTCCTTGCCCTGTCCGTGAGTTTTGGTGTGCGGCTGTCTCTTGGCAGGTTTGCTGTTGTGCCGTGTTCTTTCCATTTGGTTATGATAGATTTGATGGTGCTCCTAGGGATCATCAAATATTTGAATATTTTTTTATAACCTAACCCTGACTTTTACTTTTTAACAACATTGTCCCTTACTTGTTTGGAGAGTTCCTTGGTCTTCATGGCAGTGTTTGGTTAGTGGTGCCTCTTGCTTAGGTGTTGCAGCCTCTGGGGCCTTTCAAAAAGGTGTGTATATGTAATGACAGATCATGTGACACTTAGATTGCACACAGGTGGACATCATTTCACCAATTATGAGACTTCTGAGGGTAATTGGTTGCACCAGAGCTTTTTATGGGCTTCATAACAAAGGGGGTGAATAAATACACACATGCCAATTATCATTTTTTTTATTTCTGAAAAATAGTTTTATGTATATATTTTTCTAATTTTACTTCACCAACTTAGACTATTGTGTTCTGATCCATCACATATAATTCAGATTAAAAAAAACATTGAACTTAAGGCTGTAATGTAAAAAAATAGGTAAAAAGCCAAGGGAGGTGAATACTTTTGCAAGGCACTGTATCGCAGTGGGCATAGTGGACAAAAGAAGGTTTAATTTAAAGGAACACTACAGTGTGTTTTTATTTCATTAGTTATACATGTGAATGTGATTGGTTTAAAGTATATGTATAAACTATCTAATGGTGCTAGAGGGGGTGGCAGGAGAGAGGGGGCGGCGCCCATGCACCCTTATGGACGCACCGCCACTGCTGCTAGTGCTCTGTATATAACTATAAAGTAAGGTTTATGATAAGCTGTTTTAGGCGGCATAATGGGGATTGTAAGGTTTTCTTAGAAACATGTACTGCACGTCAGGTGTCAGCGATGCGACAGAGAGGATACAATTTAGCTGTGTTTATTACTTGTAATTAAAGATGGCCAAATGTCTCGGATGGCTGAAGACATTCATCCTCATAATGTGAATCCCTCAGACACATATTATGTTAACAAATCTATTCCTCTGCTTCTCTTTAGTGCTTCTCCAGTGTCTCCTTTGCCAGTCTTTTTTTTTTTTTACACTAAAGATTAATCTGTATTGCAATCTGTAATCTTGTATTATTTCTTTCCAAATTATTTACAAGCTGATGACATTTTAACCACTTGCTTACTGGGCACTTAAACACCCTTCCTGCCCAGACCAATTTTCAGCTTTCGGTGCTCTCACACTTTGAATGACAATTACTCAGTCATGCAATACTGTACCCAAATGAATTTTTTGTCCTTTTTTTCCCACAAATAGAGCTTTCTTTTGGTGGTATTTGATCACCTCTGGGTTTTTTTTTTTTTTTGCGCTATAAATGAAAAAAGACCGAAAATTTAGATAAAAAAAAGGATTTTTCTTTGTGTCTGTGATAAAATTTAGCAAATTATTAATTTTTCTTCATAAATTTTGGCCACAATTTATACTGCTACATATCTTTGGTAAAAATAACCCAAATTAGTGGATATTATTTGGTCTTTGTGAAAGTTACAGACTCTACAAACTGTGGTGCGAATCATACAAAATTGATCACATCTGATGTACTGGTGGCCTATCTCATTTCTTGCGACCCGAACAAGCCAGGAAAGTGCAAATACCCCCCAAATGACCCCCTTTTTGAAAGTAGACATTCCAAGGTATTTAGTAAGAGGCATGGTGAGCTTTTTGATGTTGTCATTTTTTTCCTACAATTCTTTGCAAAATGAATTATTTTTTTATTTTTTTCCACAAAATTGTCATTGTAATAGGTTATTTCTCTCACATGGCATGTGTATACCACAAATGACACCCCAAAATAAATTCTGCTACTCCTCCTGAGTATTACGATACCACATGTGTGGGACTTTTACACAGCCTGGCCACTTAGAGATTCCCAAAATGCAGGGAGCGCCATCACATGTTCTAGGAGCATAAATTACACATCTAACTTGTTGACTACCTATTACACTTTTGAAGGCCCTAGAGCACCAGGACAATGACACGTGACACTGACGTGGCACTGATGACAGGTGGAACTGATACGTGGCACTGATGACACGTGACACTGATGACAGATGGCACTAATACGGGGCACTGATGACACGTGACACTGACAGATGGCACTAATATGTGGCACTGGTGACAGGTGGCACTTATACGTGGCACTGATATCATGTGGCACTAATACGTGGCACTGATGAGAGACGGCACTAATACGTGGCACTGATGACAGATGGCACTGATATGTGGCACTGATGACACGTGACACTGATGACAGATGGCACTGATACGTGACACTGATAACAGATGGCACGTGACACTGATAACAGATGGCACGTGACACTGATAACAGATGGCACGTGACACTAACAGGTGGCACTGATGACAGATGGCACTGATACGTGGCACTGGTGACATATGGCACTAATATGTGGCACTGATGACACGTGACACTGATATGGCACTGATGACAGATGGCACTGACGTGGCACTGATGACACGTGGTACTGATGTGGCACTGATGTGGCACAGATGGCACTTATACATGGCACTGGGGACAGGTGGCACTGGGAAGAAATGGCACTGGGGACAGGTGGCACTGGGGACAGTTGGCACTGGGGACAGGTGGCAGTGGGGACAGATGGCACGGGGACAGATGGCAGCGGGGACAGATGGCACCGGGGACAGATGGCAGCGGGGACAGATGGCACATTTTTTTTTTTTTTTTTGTTGTACTCACGGCTGCTGCAGCCGTTCATCTCTCCCTCCTCACACGCGGTCTCTGTGTGAGGAGGGAGAGCGGCACTGAGAGATGATCTCATATGTTTACATATGAGATCATCTCTCATTGGACACGCCGATCGCTCTGTAAACGGCCACTGTGATTGGCCATTTACAGCGATCTGTGACTGGCTGTGTCCGACGGACAAGGCCAGCACAGAACTTCCCCAATGCGCGCTCCTGAGAGCGCGCATTGGGGAAGTTCTGTGCTGGCCTTGTCCGTAGGGAAGTAAACAGGAGGACGTCCAGGGACGTCCTCCCTGCAGGGAGCGTCCGCGCTGCAGCCATCTTTCGGCTATAGCGCGGGCACGAAGTGGTTAAATGAAACCTTTGCTTTTTTATTACGTACCTTATTTTAGACCCAGTGACATCACCAGCTGTCTCTGTGCTTCTTTATGCAATGCAGACAGAGCATGGCTGGTGGGAGGAGCCATCAGGGTGCCGTACATAATGTCCTAAAAACATCACCGCCTCCTCTCTTAGTACTGCTATCAAGAGTCCTTAGTCCTCATGCAAGCAGTGGGCTGTCTCTTGGGAGGAGTTATGCAAATATCAAAATGCCTTGATGGGTCAGCCTGGAGGAATGGTTGATCCTAGGCAGGCTACATTGCATCGGGAAAGTATTCACAGCGCTTCACTTTTTCCACATTTTGTTATGTTACAGCCTTATTCCAAAATTGATTAAATTCCTTATTTTCCTCAAAATTCTACAAACAATACCCCATAATGACAACGTGAAAGAAGTTTGTTTGAAATCTTTGCAAATTTATAAAAAAAAAAAAAATCACAAGTATTCACAGCCTTTGCCATGACACTGAAATTTGAGCTCAGGTGCATCCTGTTTCCACTGATCATCCTTGAGATGTTTCTACAACTTGATTGGAGTCCAACTGTGGTAAATTCATTTGATTGGATATGATTTGGAAAGGCACACGCCTGTCTATATAAGGTCCCACAGTTAACAGTGCATGTCAGAGCACAAACCAATCCATGAAGTCCAAGGAATTATCTGTAGATCTCAAAGACAGGATTGTATTAAGGCACAGATCTGGGGAAGGGTACAGAAACATTTCTGCAGCATTGAAGGTCCCAATGAGCACAGTGGCCTCCATCATCCGTAAATGGAAGAAGTTTGGAACCACCAGGACTCTTCCTAGAGCGGGCCACCCGGCCAAACTGAGCAATCGGGGGAGAAGGACCTTAGTCAGGGAGGTGACCAAGAACCCGATGGTCACTCTGACAGAGCTCCAGCATTTCTCTGTGGAGAGAGGAGAACCTTCCAGAAGAACAACCATCTCTGCAGCACTCCACCAGTCATTATTAGAAGTGTAATCCATCATGATACATTTTTTGTTCAAAAGTGTTGTTTTTTTTTACCCATAGTCCTTTGTTCTGCATTGGAGATTAGAGCCTGCTGGAGTCAATCTATCATCCCTAGCTCACAGCTTCAGCTCCCGTGTGCATAAACAGCATACGAAAATCCTTACGGTTTGGCTAGGAAGCATTACAGAGAGCTGAGGCAGCAGTATTTGGCAGCATGAGCAAGCTTTGTTTGTCTTCAGATAAGTTTTTTTAAGGCAAGATATAAATATATATAAAGTATATAATAACTTTACTTCAGATGAAGGTTGAGGGAAATGAAACTCTGATTCTGTTAATTCCACATTAAAATGTCATCTAGTTGCAGGAAGAAGTTATAGGGAATGTATATTGGTTATACAAATATTTTTTTTTGAATTATTATTAAAAAATATACAGTGCCTTGCAAAAGTATTCACCCCCTTGGCTTTTTACCTAGTTTGTTACATTACAGCCTTTAGTTCAATGTTTTTAAAATCTGAATTATATGTGATGGATCAGAACACAATAGTCTAAGTTGGTGAAGTAAAATTAGAAAAATATATACATAAAACAATTTTTCAGAAATAAAAAAAACTGATAATTGGCATGTGCGTATGTATTCACCCCCTTTCTTATGAATCCCATAAAAGGCTCTCATGCTACCAATTACCTTCAGAAGTCACATAATTAGTGAAATGATGTCCACCTGTGTGCAATCTAAGTGTCACATGATCTGTCATTACATATACACACCTTTTTGAATGGCCCCAAAGGCTGCAACACCTAAGCAAGAGGCACCATTAACCAAACACTGCCATGAAGACCAAGGAACTCCCCAAACAAGGGACAATGTTGTTGAGAAGTACAAGTCAGGGTTAGGTTATAAAAAAATATCCAAATCTTTGATGATCCCTAGGTGCGGCAAAAAAAATCTATCATAACCAAATAAAAAGAACATGGCACAACAGCAAACCTGCCAAGAGACAGCCTCACACCAAAACTCACAGACCGGGCAAGAAGGGGAATTAATCAGACAGGCAGCACGGAGACCTAAGGTAACCCTGGAGGAGCTGCAGTTCCACAGCAGAGACTGGAGTATCTGTACATAGGACGACAATAAGCTGTACACTCCGCAGAGTTGGGCTTTATCGCAGAGTGGCCAGAAGAAAGCCATTACTTTCGGCAAAAAACTAAATGGCACATTTTGAGCTTGCGAAAAGGCATGTTGGAGACTCCCAAAATGTATGAAGGAAGGTGCTCTGGTCTGATGAGACTAAAATTGAAATTTTTGCATTTCAAAGAAAACGCTATGTCTGACGCAAACCCAACACATCCCAACACATCACCCATGGTGGTGGCAGCATCATGCTGTGGGGATGTTTTTCAGCAGTCTGGACTGGAAAACTGCTCAGAGTTGAGGGGAAAATGGATGGTACTAATAATATCTCTGTGGATATTCTTGAGCAAAATCTGTACCACTCTGTGTGTGATTTGAGGCTAGGACGGAGGTACACCTTCCAGCAGGACAATAACCCCCAAACACACTGCTAAAGCAACACTTGAGTGGTTTAAGGGGGGACATGTTAATGTGTTGGAATGGTCTAGTCAAAGCCCAGACCTCAATCCAATAGAAAATCTGTGGTCAGACTTTAAGATTGCTGAAGGAGCTGGAGCAGGTTTTCAAGGAGGAATGGGCAAAAATCCCAGTGTTAAGATGTGGCAAGCTCATAGAGACTTATCCAAAGCAACTTAGAGCTGTAATAGCAGCAAAAGGGGGGGGGGGGAATAGTTATGTACATTAACTTTTTCTGTTATTCTGTCCTATTTGTTGTCTGCTTCACAATAAAAAAAAAATCTTCATAGTTGTGGGCATATTCTGTAAATGAAATGATGCAAGTCCTCAAACAATTCATGTTAATTCCAGGTTGTGAGGCAACAAAACACGAAAAATACCAAAGGGGGTGAATACTTTTTCAAGGCACTGTACATTTAAAATGCTTTTTTCAGTCAGGTAAATTTAATTTATTGCATTTGAACATTTTGTATTTTTTCTCAACTAGTAACTGGAGCTGTAGATTTCTTTTCACACATTAGCCTGTCTTGTCTAATCTAATTTGCATAAAACATTTTGTTTACAGAGGTCAATAGCTGATGCTCAGATATACATGAAACCAAATTTCCTAAGAGCATTGCATTTCCTCTTCCCTCATCTCTACCTCTTGACACTCTTCCTTCCTACCCCCTCCCCTCTGCATCCCTCCTTTCTGTTTCCTTCCTCTTCCCCGTTCCTTCTCCTCCCTCCTGCTCTCTGCTTCACTATTCTCTTCAATCACTCTTCCTCCCCCACCTCCCTGCCATCTCTCTTTTCCCTGCCTCTGTTCTCCCTCCTCCTCTCTGCTTCTCTGCTCCTCCCTCCTCCTCTCTGTTTCCCTCTTCCTCCCTGCCCCCTCCTTCTCTCTGCTTCCCCCTTCCTCGCCTCCCTCCTCTCCTCTGTTTCCTTTTACCTTCCTGCCTCCCTCCTCTTTTCTACTTCCCCTTTCCTTCCTGCCTGCCTCCTTCTCTCTGATTCCCTTTTTCCTCTCTACCCCCTCCTCTTCTCTGCTTCCTTCTTCCTCCCTCCTCTTCTCTGCTTCCCTTTTCCTTTGTGCCTCCCTCCTCTTCTCTACTTCCCTCTTCTTCTCTTCTTCCCTCTTTCTCTCTGCCTCCCTCCTCCTCTCTGCTTACCCCTTTCCCCCTGCCTCCCTCCTCCTCTCTGCCTCCTCCTCCTCTCTGCCCCTGTTCTTCTCTCTCCCTTCCTCCAATACCCTGCCTTTCTCCTCCACCTTGCTACCTTCCACCCCCCCTTTCTCCCTTCTCCAGCTTGCATATCTCCTATTGAGACAGGATAATACCTAGTTTTAGGCCAGAGAGTCTGAAGGCAAGCATCTTCTGCTATGCTTGTTTTTTTTTTTTGTTTGGAAAACCTATAATGTTTTGTTAATTAAGTCTCCTGGGAGCTAAAACTGTAAAAGAAAAATGTTATATAAATCCTAGAAAACAGTACAAAAGCAATAACTAACGCAAACTTTCTACCACCTATCTTCTTTACTATTCTCACAATACAGAGACGTGACGGTCAGGAGGCATGGTGTGACTTAAGGTACAGTGGGGACTCTTTGTTAGCTCAGTGGAGGTCAGCATATGCACAAGTAATCAGCCAGCAGTGAGCAGAACAGACAGGAGTACCCTCTGCAGTCTTAGTATACAAAACACCCCTTCTTCATCCCCTGCCCCTTCTCTATCACTTTTTTGCCACCTGAACATGCACATAGTGAAGGAATATAGTTAGAGATCAATTCACCAATAAATATCCTAAATAATGGTACCAACATCCCTTTTATATGTAAAAAGTAACAGGAATGGGGATATGGGATTTTAAAGGTACGTGTTAAAGACAATCAAATCAATTATTGATATTCAAAAACTTTTTTTACAAATACTTTTATTGAAAAACAGATAAAAATAAGTGAATACAAATACAGCCAAAGTCCTAGGTACATAAACCTGATTCATATTACAGACAAAGATGGTATTATGTTCACATATATGTATGATCGTGCATCCAACAAGCTTCTACATGTTTTGCCT
>CM053028.1:77158900-77222472 GCA_028564925.1 Lithobates sylvaticus
TTTACATATTCTTTCTGCAGCCAATGAATGCCCGCAGAAGAAGCGGGCATTCAGCGGCTGCAGAAGGCATATTAAAAGATCAGTTCCTCCATATGCAGCTGTCCCCACCGCTCCTACTATCCAGGCAGGCATACAGGAGCGCTGCACGGCCGGCCCGGGCACTCACGTCACGTTCTCCATGGGAGGTCGGCTAGGCTGCAGCAGGCGCTATAATGATATCCATCAACCGGAGCTCTTCCTTCCCAGACAGTGGATTTTCCGCAGCCTTGCCCGAATAGACAGCGCAGCAGGCCAGATGCGGGGAGGCCAGGTGAGCGACGCGCTCAGCTGCTTTAGGGCCCCGCATGGACTTGCGGCCCGCCCGGTGTGCCCTATGGCTGCCTGCACGCCTTTTCCCTAGTGATCGAGCACAGGCAAATTAGGCGGCCGCGAGGCCCCTGTGAGTGCGAGGCCTTCGGCGGCCGCCTAATTTGCCTAATTAGAGAGCCGCCTCTGCTATTAAGTTTCTAGTAGGTGACAGAGTCTGATAGGAGCCTATTGGCTTCATTTATGTAATCCATCTTATTCAAAATGACAATTCCTCCTCCCTTGCCCGCACTTCAAATGACATTGGTGTCATTGTGTTCCAGGTTCTCCATTATGTAGTGGAATTTATTTTATAACTCATAAACTTTACAGGAAAATTCCTTGACGATCACGTGTGTAAGAAATTATTTTCACACATGGAGTCTATAAAGATCCTTAATAAAATTTCCAAATGTTTTATAAAACATTTTATATACAATCTTTTATATATTCATATATTTCTTACATACTTTTTTACATATCATGTAAAGGTTCTTCTTATATATAAATCTTACACAAAATAAATATACAATATAAAATCTATACACAATACTATTCACCAAATATACATATACGTATATAGAATGAATTTTAAACATACCGGTATACAATAATTTAAGAAATTTATTTTTTATTTTTTTATATTTTCTAAAAAATGTTTATTAATTATATTTAGGTTGTGGTATCAAGGGTGTACAAGTTATATCCAAAATGATTTTAAGTAGCTTTATGTCCTGTTTCCCCCTTTCCCTTTTCCCTTTGTTGAAGCACCTTTGGCACCAATTACAGCCTCAAGTCTTTTTGAGTATGATGCTACAAGCTTGGCACACCTATTTTTGGGCAGTTTCTCCCATTCTTCTTTGCAGGACCAATCAAGCACCATCAGGTTGGATGGGAGCATCGGTGCACAGCCATTTTCACATCTCTCCAGAGATGTTTTATCATGTTCAAGTCTGGGCTCTGACTGGGCCACTCAAGGACATTTACAGAGTTGTCATATAGTCACTCCCTTGTTATCTTGGCTGTGTGCTTAGGGTCATTCTCCTGTTGGAAGATGGACCTTCGCCCCAGTCTGAGGTCCAGAGCACTCTGGAGCAGGTTTTCATCAAGGATGTCTCTGTATGTTTCTGCATTCATCTTTCCCTCAAACCTGACTAGTCTCCAAGTTCCTTCCACTGAAAAACACCCCAACAGCATGATGCTGCTACCACCATGCTTCACTGTAGGGATGGTATCGGCCAGGTGATGAGCGGTGCCTGGTTTCCTCCAGACATGACTCTTGCCATTCAGATCAAAGAGTTTAATCTTTGTTTCATTAGACCAGAGAATTTTGTTTCTCATGGTCTGAGAGTCCTTCAGGTGCCTTTTGGCAAACTCCAGGTGGGCTGTCATGTGCATTTTACTGAGGAGTGGCTTCCGTTTGGCAACTCTACCATACAGGACTGAATGGTGGAGTGCTTCAGAGATGGTTGTTCTTCTGGAAGGTACTTCTCTATCCACAGAGAAACGCTGGAGCTCTGTCAGAGTGACTATCGGGTTCTTGGTCACCTCCCTAACTAAGGCCCTTATCCCCTGATTGCTCAGTTTGACCGGGCGGCCCACTCTAGGAAGAGTCCTGGTGGTTACAAACTTCTTCCATTTACGGATGATGGAGGCCACTTTGCTCATTGGGACTTTCAACTCTGCAGAAAATGTTCTGTACCTTTCCCCAAATCTGTGCCTCAATACTATCCTATCTCAGGGGAATACAGACAATTCCTTGGACTTCATGGCTTTGTTTGTGTTCTGACATGCACTGTTAACTGTGGGACCTTATATAGACAGGTTTGTGCCTTTCCAGATCATGTCCAATCAAATGATTTTACCACAGGTGGACTCAAATCAAGTTGTAGAAACATCTCAAGGATGATCAGTGGAAACAGGATGTATCTGAGCTCAATTTTCAGTGTCATGGCAAAAGCTGTGAATATTTATGTACATGTGATTTTGTTCGTTTTTTTTTTATGGATTTGCAAAGACTTCAAACTAACTTATTTCACGTTGTCATTATGGAGTGTTGTTTGTAGAATTTCGAGGAAAATTATGAATTGAATCCATTCTGGAATAAGGCGGTACCAAAACAAAATGTGGAAAAAGTAAAGTGCTGTCAATACTTTCCGGATGCACTGTATGTGCTTTTGCATTTGTTAGTTGTTTCTTAAAAATGAAAACTTTATAAGTGTACAGTGGTTTAAAAAAAAAAGTAAAAACTACTGACAGCCAAGAAGGAAAATAAGACTACCAATGTATTCCTTTGTTTTACTTGTCTGTATTTACAGGACGTATGGTGTTTATGTCAAGTATAAGCAGTTATTTGAGTGCAATGAATGGCATATATGCCATGTCAAAAGCTGGTATGGAGAAATTCTGTGATTCTCTGCGACTAGATATGATGCGCAATGGAGTAAGGGTAAGATTTTATTTATTTTTTAAATTGAGGCAAGATTAGCTTTAGGGTCTGTGCTGTATATATTGTGTATGTGTGCATGTGTATGTAAAGTACATAGGTGTGACATACATTTACATCATTAAAACTGTCCTTCCGATGGCCAATTTTTATACAGATAAACTATATTCTGTTGCCTTTTTCTCTTAATTCTTTAAAATGGCTCTAAACCCTAACTTTTTTTTACCCTGATGCATTTTATGCATTAAGACTGGGTTCACACTAGCTGCGGCTCACAGCAGGGGTCTGGTGCGTCCCTGTTCTCCTTTCAGGTGTGAATCAGGTCCGAATGTTTGCCTGAATTTGGACCTGAATCGGACCAGAAGACGCACTGGAGGTGTGTGAACCGACTCAATTTAGAGCCGATCACAGTTTCCTGTCATGCGAATTGGATGCGGGGAAAAGCTGCATCCAATTTGCATAAGTGTGAACCCAGCTTAAGGTAAAAAGCCTTCCACTGTCTGTTCCCCCCACTCCACCTCTCTAACACTTACCGGAGTCCTCTATCAAACCCATCTACAGGTCTCCTCTCAGGCTAAAATGAGACCGATGGCAGCCATTGGCTCCTGTTGCTGTCAGTCAAATCCTGTGAGAGGAAGTGAGGGGCAGGATCAAGCCACGCTGTGTGTGTCTATGGATGCACACAGCCTGGGTTGGAAGCGCGCCTGATCATGTGCCACCATAGCAATTAGAAGAGAAGAAGAGGAGCATAAGAGGAGGTAAGGGACTGCCCTGTGCAACACCCTTGCCCAGAGCAGGCAAGTATACCCTATTTTTTTATTTTAAGGAAAACACCTGCCTATGCCTTGTGTCTCCAGTTTATTTAGGCCAATTCTCCCTCAACTGTCCTACAGCTGGGCAATTTTTACACCGCTTTATCATCTGCAATCTCTAAATTTTGGAAGAAAAATACTAGCCTGTGCCTTGTGTCATGACATTTTCACATATTCTCCCTCGTTAGCCAATTTAAGTACTAGGCAAATAACACCTCTGGATTACCAGGCCATTTTGTAGTTGTCATCGGTATAACAGTTTGATTTAATATGTTAGTGTATCTAAATCTGCTAGTCCATCTAACACTCCCCTCAGAATGACAATTTTGCTGTCCAAAGGTGCTCCTTCATCCAGAATAGGGGGCACTCTAATACAGGTGGTGTGTTACTGGCCAGATCACTAGGTGAAAAAAAAAAAGCCAGAATTGACTAACAAGGTTTACCTAAAAAAACACTCCGCACCAATTTCAATGGAATTTTCTAAGTTCAGGTTCTTTGAATTTTAAGAAAGGTTTGCTGAACACTGTGTGGATCAAACCTGGGCAGATTCAATCAGCGCTAATTTTCCCTACTATGGAGATTATTCCTCTCACTTCCGCTTATGTATACAGGACAGGAAGTCCTGTAGTGCTTCTAGTATAAGAACCATTGGGCAAGCTCTGTGGGCTGCAAGCAGTTGACAGCTTTGCTGTGTTTTTACATCAACACGTATTCTCCCCGTGCCTCTCTTGGCAGCCTCGGCATCTCTACTATGGGCACCCGGCTGTGACAGCATGCAGCTTCACAGCCAGGTGCCCACTGCGCATGCGTGAGCGGTGCTGCGGTCTGTGACGGGCCCACAAGTCTTCTAGGACCTGTCATATGTCCCTAAAGACTTTGGAACTTCTGGGTGGAACTCCGCTTTAAGTCTTGTATTCTGTCACAATAAAGCCTGGTCTGTGACCTTCTTGTAGATTTCACTGGAGCTAAGCAATACAGCCTGGTCAATGACCCGCTCCTGCTTGTCACACAATAATGAAGGATCAGAATCGCACTGATGGGGTCATCCCTGTGCTCTCTATTAACTGGCTTCAAATTCTGTTCCTAGTTTTCCCAGTCTGGTGCTTTTGCAAGGGGCAGGACATGAGTCTGATCTCAAGACATTTTTAGATACCTGGGCTAGATGTATGTGATTGTACATTTACTGATTCTTTTAAGGAATATACTGTATAATTGAATTACATGGTAGCTCTGCTAGTAACTCCTGTAAATGGTGGATAACTCTATGCTGACCTGCTGGATTTAGTACTTTTATTTACTGACCTGGAACAAGTATAAAGATAAGGACTTCTACTTTCTGACTTTCTGATCTGCATGCTTGTTCCAGGTAAAGTATAAAACCAAAGGCAGCCACAGGGGCGAACTGACAACACATGGGGCCCCTGGGCAATAGGAGATTATGGGGCCCCCGGGCAATAGGAGAAGATTATGGGGCCCCCAGGCAATAGGAGATTATGGACTCATTTACAGTATACACACACAGAAACACAATATACACACACAGTATACACACACAGAATACACATACACACACTGAAAAGGCGGGGCAGCTATAATCTTGGGATTTTTTTTAAAAAACACAGATTTTTACATACTGTTCCTGGTTTTATTGAGGCTGGCAACCCTGATGGGGCCCCTTAGTGGCATGGGGCCCTCGGGCAGTGCCTGAGTGCCCGAATGGTCAGTCCGCCCCTGGGCAGCCAGGAAACTAGCATTTTCACAAGGAGGTCAGAAAGTGCAGCCCTCATAACTTGATAGCTCATATCCCTCATATATCTTGATAAAGCAACACTTTACAGATAACAATTAATATCCACACCTGCTCTTGAATGAGCTTATCTGGTACTCTACTGACCTCATACAGTCTTACATTGTAAGTACAGTTTTTTTTTATCATTCTTTCTTCCATGCACACTTAGAATAAAAAAATACAAACTCCATGCAGATAGAGCTTGGGGTTTAAAGTGAAGGTATAGGCCCCAGTGCTGCAAAGCTAACCTTTATTTTCTATTCTCTAATTTTAGGTGTGTCTGATAGAACCTGGTAATTATGTGCAAGCTACAAATCTCCTGCCACAAAAATCTACTGATGACATCTGGAATTCACTTTCTGCAGATGCAAAGGAAAGCTATAGCAAGGAATATGTGGAGAAAGCCAACCATTTTGTTAATTTATCTCTGTCCAAAGGTAGCAGTAAGGGCCATGAGGTGGTGGATGCTATTGTAGATGCTCTCACCTCGGCTACACCAAAGCCTCGATATTTAGTGGCCTCTATTGCAGAGAAAATATCGGTTTATCTTTACCTTTGGCTTCCAACCTCTCTGTTTGATAAAATATTATCTCTAGTTTCGGCTTGATGAAATAAAAAAAGGCAACGTGTCATGGCCAATATATTCAAAAGAGTTCTGTCATCATGTAGTTGTCATTGTTTGTAAACTACTTCAAGCAACGTTTGTACATAAATGTTACAGCAAAAATATACCGTACTTAGGCTACTTTCACACTGGAGCGGTGGGGGCGCTGGCGGTAAAGCGGCGCTATATTTAGCGCCGCTTTACCGGCGTTTTAGCGGCGCATTTCGGCCGCTAGCGGGGTGGTTTTACCCCCCGCAAGCGGCCGGAAAAGGGTCAATACCGCCCGCAAACCGCCGCTACAGTGGCGTTTTGCGGGCGGGTTCGGCGCGCTTCCCCATTGTTTTCAATGGGACTGGGCGCTATAGGAGCGGTAAATATACCGCTCCTATAGCGAGCCAAAGATGCGGCTTGCAGGACATTTTCCAGCGTCCTGCAAGCGCATCGCTTCAGTGTGAAAGCCCTCGGGCTTTCACACTGAAGACACAGCAACAGCTGTTTCGGGTCGGTTTGCAGGCGCTATTTTTATCGCAATAGCGCCTGCAAACCGCCCCAGTGTGAAATGGGGCCTTATTCTTAAAGGGTAACTCCACTTCCGTGGGGAAAACAATAACAAATAAAGAAAAAATAATATAGTGTATACAATTGTAACACTATATTATACTGATATTGTAATTGAATGTTATTAACCACTTAAGCCCCGGACCAATTTGCAGCTAAAGGACCAGGCCCCTTTTTGCGATTCGGCATTGCGTCGCTTTAACTGACAATTGCACGACGTGGCTCCCAAACAAATTTGGTGTCCTTTTTTCCCCACAAATAGAGCTTTCTTTTGGTTTTATTTGATCACCTCTGCGGTTTTTATTTTTTGCGCTATAAACAAAAATAGAGTGACAATTTTGAAAAAAAATGCAATATTTTTTACTTTTTGCTATAATAAATATCCCCAAAAAATATATAAAAAAACATTTTTTTTCCTCAGTTTAGGCCGATACGTATTCTTCTACATATTTTTGGTAAACAAAATCGCAATAAGCGTTTATTGATTGGTTTGCGCAAAGGTTATAGCGTCTACAAAATAGGGGATAGTTTTATGGCATTTTTATTAATAATTTATTTTTTACTAGTAATGGCGGCGATCAGCGATTTTTATTGTGACTGTAACATTATGGTGGACACGTCGGACAATTTTGACACATTTTTGGGACCATTGGCATTAATACAGGGATTGGTGTGATTAAAAATGCATTGATTACTGTAAAAATGTCACAGGCAGTGAAGGGGTTAACCCCCCCCCCCCCGCCTCTTAGTGGTTAATTGTGACCTGTGTGTTTTTTTTTACTGTAGGCTTAACGTGTGACATCACTGATCGTCTTTCCCTATGACAGGGAACAGACGATCAGTGACAGCCTCACTAGGAAGCACGGGAGAGGTTTGTTTACACTTACCTCTCCCCGTTCTTCAGCTCTGTGACCCGATCGCGGGACACCGGCGGCGATTGGGTCCACGGGTCCCACGGTCACGGAGCTCAGGACCGGGCTGGGCTCTTAAAGGGCAACGTACCTGTACATTGTTGTGCCCAGCCGTGCCATTCTGCCGATGTAAATGTGCAGGAGGCGGTCCTTAAGTGGTTAACAATGACCTTTCCTTTTCAATTTGCAGCTGCTGTAATTTTCTGAAAATACAATGCAATATGGCTACCTGGAGGAGTTCTGTATAATGTGTACAGAACGGCCCTCAGCAACATCATTTCCTGCTTGTGTGATTTGTTCACTGATTTTCTCAGAGGTCTGCACTATGATACAAGTCAGATATCAGGCATCCCCTGAAACAAAAAAAAACATTTTTGGTGAGAAACTCCCAATAGGAACTCATCTATCTAAAGGGATGCAGGCCCTGCAGCTTTCCTCATTAGTGTCCTGTAGGTGCAGCAGCTGATTGATAGTTATGAAACCACTCCCATTAGACTCACTTCTGCACATGGGCACAGAGGAACAAGCAGGGATTTCTTTTGAATAGCAAAAGGTAGGAATCTGATACAAAGTTGGTTAAAATCCTTGCAATGTACATAGATCACCCAGAGGGAAATGTTTTTTTCTCAACAAAAGTGGCGCTTTAAATATTGTATATATTGTATACATGTATTCTGCTTCGGGGTGATCAAAACTGTCATAAAAATGTTATGGCACACACCATTGACCACTGTTGTTCACTGATGGTGTTAAAACTGGACTTTCAGCCATCCAATGCGCTAGGCATCATGTTTAATGTTTCACCATACGCATTATTAAAATCACTACTCCCCACCAAATGGGATTTACAATTTATTTATTGCAGCCAGGTGATGAGCTCCACAAAAAGGTTGAAAACAGACAGTCTATACTGTGGGAAATCTTGCTGGGGATCCAAACAGGGGAATTCCTAATAATATTTGGAAAAAGGGGCAGAAATTTCCTCTTGAGCAAATTTATCTTTCCAATCAGAGATAGAGGAAGTTTTTGCCAAGCGTGTAGTCTAAGTTGACCAGATTTTTTAAATGAAATCCCGGGACATATTTTTTATTTTTTTTATTGACAAATAGTAAACTATTTTATAAGCAAATTTTCCTCAAAATATATATGCAGTGTATGTTGTATGTGTTTATGGAATGTCTGTATGATATATACGTTATTTCTGGAAATCATTTCGTACCAGCCCCATAGCATTATTATACTAGCCCAACCGCATAACGTCATTTAAAGCACATTTGAAGAGTGTATTATACCCCCCAGTGCTCATCAGCTCAGCCTCATCAGTGCCCATCAGCGCAGCCTCATCAGTGCCCATCAGCTAAGCCTCATCAGTGACAATCAATGCAGCTTCACCAGTGCCCATTAGTGCAGCCTGATCAGTGCCCACCAATGCAGCCTGATCACTGCCCATCAATGCAGCCTCACCAGTGTCCATCAATGCAGTCTCATCAGTGCCCATCAGCACAGCCTCTGGAGTGCCCATCAACGCAGCCTCATCAGTGCCCATCAGCGCACCCTCATCAGTACCCTTTAATGCAGCCTCACCCATGCCCATCAGTGCAGCCTCACCAGTGCCCATCAGCTCAGCCTCACCAGTGCCCATCAGCTCAGCCTCACCATTGTCCATCAATGCAGCCTGATCAGTGCCCACCAATGCAGCCTCACCAGTGTCCATCAATGCAGCCTCACAAGTGCCCATCAGCTCAGCTTGTTCAGTGCCCATTAATGCAGCCTGTTCAGTGCCCATCAACGCAGCCTGTTCAGTGCCCATCAATGCAGCCTGTTCAGTGCCCATCAGCACAGCTGTTCAATGCCGAGCAGTTCAGCCTGTTCAGTGTCCATAAATGCAGCCTGTTTAGTTCCCAGCAGCTCAGCCTTACCTAGAGGAGAGGAGACAGATTATACAGAGCAGGGATCTCCTGTTTACCCTGCTCAGACGCTGTGCTTAGACGAAGTCCTGCTTCCTATGATAGATGTTACTAGTGTGCTGCCTATCATAGGAGCTGGCCCAGGAGGCGGGACTTCATCTGACAGCCGGGTAAGTGGGAGATTCCTCACTCTGCATAATCCTGCAGCGATTGCTCCCAACCCCCCCCCCCCCCCCCCCGTTCGAGACACTTAGCGGAGGGGGCTGCCGCCACACTGGATCGACATTTCACAGTCTAGGCAAATGTAGAGTAGGGTGACCAGATGTTCCCGGCCCTGCAAAGCGGGGACAAAACCGGGGACAGACTTTCCTCTGTGGACAGTGTCCTCAATCCAGGGACTGTCCTCGGAAACCGGGGACGTCTGGTTACCCTACTGTAGTCTACATTTAAGGGTCTGGAGTACAGGGGTAACATTAAGAGGGATGAAATCCGACACTGAATTAGAAGGTAAGACCTAGGTACTTAACAGGGTTAAGGTACTTAAGCCACTGGAGAGGACAGCTAATGGTAGGAGAAGGGACCTTAAGTGACAGAACTTGAGACTTCTGTCAATTTACCCTAAGACTGGAAAAAGTGGTGAAGGTGTTCAAAATGGACAAGGCTGTAGATAATGAAGAGTCAGAGTCTTGGATAAAAAGCACCATGTCATCTGCATAAAGTGACATTTTTTTCCTCCCACCTGAATGCCCTATACCTGATATCTTTTTAGAACTGCAGCCAGCAGCTCTATTATCAGTGCTTAATAGGCCTGGGGACAATGGGCAGCCCTGGCGAGTACTGTACATCTAGACACCCAAAAGAAATCCAATACCATCCCATTAAGTTTAATCGCCACCGCTGAACTTTTATATAGAATTTTAACCCACTTCTGGAAAATCGGACCAAATACAAATGTATTGCCAATCTACACAATCAAACGCTTTTTCGGCTGGCTTAGTTGGACATGTGTAAATACCGTCTGAGGTTTATATCTGTGGCTTTATGGGGCATAAACCCTGTCTGGTCCGAGGAAATAACATATTAAAGGGCAGTCATAAGTCTACTGGCCAACATTTTTGTGAGCATTTTAAAGTCCGTATTAAGTCAGGAAATTAGTCCATAAGAGGCACAAAGCAGCAGGTCCTTGTCAGGTTTGGCTATCAGTACCAGATGAGCCTCATAAAAGGAAGAAGAAAGGTAGATCCCACTGGAGGCAATCCTGATAGGAGTTCTGATTAATCTTTGTACCACTCCACTGGCAACCCATCATGACTGGGGGCCTTGTGGTTAGGAAAGGAGCCAGTTGCAGTAGCCACCTCCTTGAAGGGGGAAGCAGGCTAGTCACAAGTCTTGGCAGATAGAGTGGGCAAACTTAAGGGCTCAAGAACCGCCATAAGGTCTTCTCTAGAGTATAGTGCAATAGAATAGGTGAGTATAGGTCTGAATTATAAGAAACAAGGGTCTGAAGGATTTCATCTCTAGAAGTGATTAGGTGACCTGAGGCACAGGCAAGGGATAAGCGTTAGGGGTTTAACATCTGCTGTAAGGAGTACCAAACGTTTTCCAATTTTGTCTCCCTTTTCAAAAATATGTCAAGCCCCCTTCTTTAATGAGCAATATGTAAGATTTTGGTCATGTAAACACAATTCTCGCCCAGAAAACTGTAAGGTGGCCAAGGTTTCAGGGGAGGGAGAGTCAGCGTTAGTCCGGGTGTGTTTCTGTTCACTGTCTTGCAAAACAGAGGTGGCAGGCATGGTTATATTTGACTCTCATCTTCTTAAGTTCAGAGATGTACATCCCTCTAGTAGCTGCCTTAAAGGCATACCATACCATCTGTACCGTAGAAGACTCCTCTTTTAGCTGTCAGGAGGATGTCATATGAGATTGCACCATTGGTTCAACTAAAGTATCACCCACCCAACCCGGAGTTAAACGCCAAGAACCAAAAGGTTTATATGCCTCTAATTACAGGGTAATTTGTAATGGGAATGATCTGACAACCCGCCGGCAGGTAAGTAACATCTATAACCATTGACAACAAGGCAGCTGTAAAAAAAGGCTAAGTCAATTCTGGAGGAGGAAGTGTACACAGAAGATAAGTAGGAGTAACATTTAGCAGTGGGGTGTTTTCATCTCTAAAGTTCTGTACGACCCGCGGATAGGGCCCAGTTAGATAACTTAAGGTTAGGTGATCTATTCAGGTTGGAGGTGTCTAACCTGTTTATCTAATATGTTGTTAAAATCCCCCACAATAAATACCCTCAAGGGGGTGTAGATAGAGTTGCCACTTTTTCTTCAAGCCAAACCTGAACAACTTAGAAGCACACAGTAATTTTTTTTAGCATACACTATAGGATTGTAACAGACCTGGGACACCTTTGGCCACTCCAAAGAGAATAGTAACGTGATGTACACAGTGCCCCCTCACCCTCCTGTCAGGCCCTGTTCTGAGTCACATTCCTGTCTGAATAATGTGTCCGGGTTTCAGTTGGCAACCCTAGTTGTAGGACAGTGTGACCAGCTCACAATGGAGCCGGTTCACACAGCTGCATTTATAAATGTCCTGTGCACCTTTGGTTCAAATTCAGGTGCAAATTCATGGATGCTATTCAGGGACGCAATGGACCCGATGCTGTGAACCGCGGCAACAGCATATGTGAACCCAGCTTTAATGTGTGAAGATATACTGATAATACCAGGAAAGGCCACTAGATGGGGGCTTGGTAACGCCAGAAGATTCTGGAGCCATACATAACCACTTACAGTGCTGTCCATTTAACACACATGACAACTGCATATAAATACATGTATAAACCATAGGTTCAAGAGAAAACCATGCAAAAACACATAGGGGGGACTTTTGACCACAGGCAGTAAATGGGAATTTAACTTTAGGTTAGGTAAAAAATTGTAAATTCTTTTTTTTTGTTATGTGTGTGTAGTTGGTTGTGATTTTATTTGTGATGGAGTTCCCCTCATTCTTTGTAATTTAGTTGTGGAATTTATTCACAATGAGAATAAAATTAATCTTAATCTTCTCCCAGGACCTAAAAGGGAGAAGGCTGTCAGATGTGATATCCAGCATGCTTTCACAGGGATGGTGTCACAGCTAATCTAAATCCCTTGCTCTGGGACACTTTTCAAGGCTGCCAGGTGGGATGGTATTTTCTGCAAGTGTTGAGACTTTGTGAGTTCTACTAAGGGGACGTACAGTTTGGGACTTTGCTATTTATACTAGGGGACATAGAGCTCCAGCAAAATGTGACTTTGAGTGTATTCACCAAGGGGAAACTTTGCTACTGATCCATTAGAGATTGATTTCACTCCGGAGGGAGTACAGGGATCAGCATTTTTGTGTACACAGTGAAGGAAGTTTTTCCTCAAGCTGTTCTACCAAGTTAAGTTGGGCATCTTATAACCCCTTATTCCCATCTAAGTTGTTTTCCATCAATAAAACAACAAAAAAGAAGCCTGTGCACTGGTTACTGACTTGGTGTGAAAGTTGGAAAATGCATGTTGCCTGGATGTGCAGGAATAGGGGACCCAAAAATCCAGAGGCCCTCTAGGGGGTAGTGCTACATGTGTAAAAAGAAGTAAGATGAAAAGTGTATTTAGGCTTTAGAGCAGTGGCAGCCCGCTCATTAGGTACGAAGGGGTGCCGCCCCCCTAATCCATGCGCCCAGCCCCTAATCTACATGCAGGGACGCATGGATTTCAATGGGGTTCTTTGTTTTTTTAAGAACGTGATTAGAGCCTAATGCCGCGTACACACGACCATACTTTTCCAGCAGAATAGGTCTGACGGTCTTCCTGACAGACTTTCGGCGGAGTTCCGACGGACTTTCCGAACGAGCGGACTTGCGCACACACGAACGGACTTTCCGTCAGACTAGGTCTGACGGTCTTCCCGATGGACTTTCGACGGAGTTACGCCGGACATCCGAATGAACGGACTTGCCCGCACACAGACTAAAGTCCATTCATTTTGAACGTGACTCCAGGTACGACGGGAGTAGAAAAGGAAGTCCATCTCGCCGCTTTTATCGGCGAGATTGACACCTTGCAAGCCTAGTTGCTTGAGCCGCGCCTGGTATGGATTTTAAGGGGAACCCCCTATGCCGAAAAAACGGCGTGGAGGTCCCCCCAAAGTCCATACCAGACCCTTATCCGAGCACGCAGCCTGGCCGGTCAGGAAAGGAAGTGGGGACAAGCGAGCTTCCCCCCTCCTGAACCGTACCAGGCCGCATGCCCTCAACATGGGGGGTGGGTGCTTTGGGGGAGGGGGGCGCCCTGCGACGCTCTCTCCCGCTGTAATGCTGTGTACACGATGCGCCCCTTATGACATCACCGCCCGGGGCATTCTGGGACTGTGCCGTCATGCCTATATAAGTCGTTGCGCACCGTTTACACATCATTACAGCGGGAGAGAGCGTCGTGTCAACATCGGAAGAACAGAAGAGGGAAGAAGAAGACGACGAAGGTGAAGACCGGGCCAACGCTAGGTGGAGAGCTGGAAGAAGATAGCGGAGGAGCCCGGCAGAAGATACCGGAGAGCGCGGAGAAGAACCGGAGACCGGGAGAAGAACAGGAAAGTGCGGAGAAGTCGGAAGAGGGCGGGGCGCCCCCCTTCCCCAAAGCACCCACCCCCCATGTTGAGGGCATGTGGCCTGGTACGGTTCAGGAGGGGGGAGTGCTCGCTCGTCCCCACCCCCTTTCCTGACTGGCCGGGCTGCGTGCTTGGATAAGGGTCTGGTACAGACTTTGGGGGGACCCCCACGCAGTTTTATCGGCGTAGGGGGTTCCCCTTAAAATCCATACCAGACCTAAGGGACATTGTCGCTTATCTCTCACGCTCGCTGCAATAGGAAAATGTGTTTTTCCTATTGCAGCGAGTGCGAGATGTACAGTATCCTGCAGCCGAGAACCAGCGCGATAGGATCGTGCTGGAAACATTCTCGCGGGCAGGTGCTGTAGCTTCCCTTGCGTCGTATTTGGTCCGTCGGACCAGCATACAGACGAACGGGCTTCCCAATAGGAACTGGGTTCAGAGGAGTTCCGGCGGGAAGATTTAAAACATGTTCTGTTTCTAGGTCCGTCTGATTTTTTGAAAAAAAAAAAAAGTTTGATTAAGCCCACACACGATTGGAATGTCCTACAGAATGACTCCATCTGACCCTTTTCTAACGGAAAGTCTGGTGGTGTGTACGCGGCATAAGGCTCTAATTGGCTTCAAAAAGGGTGGGCTCGGGACACAGATAACTGCGCCCAGAGCCCCCCCATTTGTGTGATGTGTGCGGCGGTGGTTGGAGCAGATAAGCAGAAGAGAGAAACAGTAAAGGAGCGGAGGAGGAGGCGGGGGAGCTGCCGGCAGAAAATAAGCGTGCAGTCTTCGGCGGAGACTAGTGGTGAAGTGCAGCCAGGTGGAGGGGAGGAAAGAGTGGGAGCAGTCAGGTGGAAGGGAAGACAGGGTGGATGCAGCCAGGTGGAGGGGAGCACAGGGTGGATGCAGCCAGGTGGAGGGGAGGACAGAGTGGGAGCAGCCAAGTGGAGGGGAGGACAGAGTGGGAGCAGCCAGGTGGAGGGGAGGACAGAGTCAGAGCAGCCAGGTGGAAGGGAGGACAGAGTGGGAGTAGCCAGGTGCAAGGGATGGCAGAGTGGGAGCAGCCAGGTGGAAGGGAGGACAGGGTGGATGCAGCCAAGTGGAGGGGAGCACATGGTGGGAGAAGCCAGGTGAAAGGGAGGACAGGGTGGATGCAGCCAGGTGGAGGGGATCACAGGGTGGATGCAGCCAGGTGGAGGGGAGGACATATTGGGAGCAGCCAGGTGGAAGGGAGGACAGGGTGGATGCAGCCAGGTAGAGGGGAGGACAGAGTTGGAGCAGCCAGTTGGAAGGGAGGACAGGGTGGATGCAGCCAAGTGGAGTGGAGCACAGGGTGGGAGCCGCCAGGTGGAAGGGTGGACAGGGTGGGAACAGCCAGATTGAGGGGAGGACAGAGTGGGAGCAGCCAGGTGGAACGGAAGATAGAGTAGGAGTGGCCAGGTGGAAGGGAGGACAGGGTGGATGCAGCCAGGTGGAGGGGAGGACAGAGTGGGAGCAGCCAAGTGGAGGGGAGGACAGAGTGGGAGCAGCCAGGTGGAGGGGAGGACAGAGTCAGAGCAGCCAGGTGGAAGGGAGGACAGAGTGGGAGTAGCCAGGTGCAAGGGATGGCAGAGTGGGAGCAGCCAGGTGGAAGGGAGGACAGGGTGGATGCAGCCAAGTGGAGGGGAGCACATGGTGGGAGAAGCCAGGTGAAAGGGAGGACAGGGTGGATGCAGCCAGGTGGAGGGGATCACAGGGTGGATGCAGCCAGGTGGAGGGGAGGACATATTGGGAGCAGCCAGGTGGAAGGGAGGACAGGGTGGATGCAGCCAGGTAGAGGGGAGGACAGAGTTGGAGCAGCCAGTTGGAAGGGAGGACAGGGTGGATGCAGCCAAGTGGAGTGGAGCACAGGGTGGGAGCCGCCAGGTGGAAGGGTGGACAGGGTGGGAACAGCCAGATTGAGGGGAGGACAGAGTGGGAGCAGCCAGGTGGAACGGAAGATAGAGTAGGAGTGGCCAGGTGGAAGGGAGGACAGGGTGGATGCAGCCAAGTGGAGTGGAGCACAGGGTGGGAGCCACCAGGTGGAAGGGAGGACAGAGTGGGAGCAGCCAGGTGTCACAAATACCGGTTCTCTCAGGGGAGAGGAGAGAGATCGTGTGTTCCTAATAAGTAGGAACACCGATCTCTCTCCTCCCCTAATCAGTCCCATCCCCCCTACAATTAGAACACACCCAGGGAACACAATTAACCCCTTGATCGCCCCCTAGTGTTAGCCCCTTACCTGCCAGTTTCATTTATACAGTAATCAGTGGCTATTTTTTATCTCTGATCGCTGTATAAATGTCAATGGTCCCAAAATACTGTCAAAAGTGTCCGATCTGTCTGCCGCAATTTCGCAGTCCTGATAAAAATCGCAATCGCAGATCACTGCCATTACTAGTAAAAAAAATAATAATAATAATGACATAAATCTATCCACTATTTTGTAGACGCTATAACTTTTGCCCAGTGCCCATAAATGCAGTCTGTTTAGTGCCCATCAATGCAGCCTCACCAGTGCCTATCCAATGCAGCCTCCCCAGTGCCCATCAATGCAGCCTCACCAGTGCCCATCGATGCAGCCTCACCAGTGCCCATCGATGCAGCCTCACCAGTGCCCATCAATGCAGCCTTACCAGTGCCCATCAATGCAGCCTCAACAGTGCCCATCAGTGCAGCCTCACCAGTGCACATCAGCCCAGCTTTACCAGTGCCCATCAATGCAGCCTGATCAGTGCCCATCAGCTCAGACTCATCAGTGCCCATCAATGCAGCCTCACCAGTGTCCATCAATGCATCCTCATCAGTGCCCATCAGCTCAGCCTCATCAGTGCCCATCAGCTCAGCCTCATCATTGCCCATCAGTGCAGCCTCACCAGTGTCCATCAATGCAGCCTCGCCAGTGTCCATCAATGCAGCCTCACCAGTGCCCATTAATGCAGCCTGATCAGTGTCCATTAATGCAGCCTCACCAGTGTCCATCAATGCATCCTGTTTAGTGCCCATCTGCTCAACCTGTTCAGTGCCCATAAACCATCAGCTCAACCTTATCTGTGGTCATCAATGCAGTCTGACCAGTGCATAGCAACTAGAGGAGAGCAGACAGATTATACAGAGCTGGGATCACCTGTTTACTCAGCACAGCCGCTGTCCTCAGACAAAGTCCTGCCTCCTATGATAGACATCACCAGTGTGCTGCCTATCATAGGAACCGGCCCAGGAGGTGGGATTTCATCTGACAGCCGGGTAAACGGGAGATCCCGCTCGCCTCCCCCCCTCCCTGTCTGAGACAGCCCAAGCCCCAATAGGCCCAGTGGGACCAATGGTAGAGCCAGCTCTGGACACCCCCCCCCCCCCTCTGCCCCAGCTCATGGAGCACCCCCCCAGGATCGGCCCTGCAAAGCAGCGTCCTGAGTTTGGGGACTGTCCCTGGAAACCGGGAACATCTATTCACTTTAGCCTATCAGGGCTACCTAATAAGTGCCCATCAGCAAAGAAAAACTTAATTAAAATGTAATAACAGAAACTCATCTCCTCCTTGTCTGTGACCATTACACTCAGTCTGTCCATTCATTTTCAAGGCAATCCCGCCCCTCCTCTGGACTACATTACCCCTAATTCTTTGCAGTACAGGAGGGAGGGGGAAGGAGGAATACTGTGCTCTGTTCTCTCCCCTAACCTATATACAACCACTGCTGGGAGAGTGGTGGGAGGAGGGAGCAGACGTAGGGGAGGGGCGGGATGCTGGGAGAGGGCAGTCATGTGTCCATGTGGATCGCAGCTGGTGGTTCTTTTCGACAGATGCAGAGGAGGAGTGGCAGTGCCGCTACAAGCAGCACACAGGCTGAAGTCGCTCCAGCTTCTCTATTTTTTTTCAAAAATGGTTTATTTTTATTTTTTCCAAAAATTATTTATTTTTTAAAAAAAATATTTTTTTTAAATTATTATTTATTTTTTCAAAAATTATTTCTTTATTTTTTTTTAAAGGATTTATTTTTTTTCAAAATATTTTTTTTTTTATATATTTTTTTTTCTAAAATGATTTTTTAGCTGATCATGTTTTGGCTGATCAGAGAAAGGAGAAATAATAATAATAATAATAACAACTAGAAAAGCTACAATTTCTGGGGAAATTGTGTGAAGTGTTCTTGCCTCCACCTACATTTTAGGAAAAAAAAACATTATTTTTTTTCAAAATGATTTATTTTTTTCAAAAAACATTTTTTTTTCAGAAATTATATTTTTTTTTCAAAAATGATTTATTTTTTTTATATTGTTTTTTTTCAGAAATTATATATATTTTTTTCAAAAATGATTTATTTTTGTTATATTGTTTTTTTTCAGAAATTATATATATTTTTTTCAAAAATGATTTTTTTTTTCAAAATTATTTTTTTTTTCAAAATTATTTTTTTTTAAATGATTTTTTTTTCAGAAATTATTTTTATTTTTTCAAAAATGATTTATTTATTTATTTCAATAATGATTTTTTTTTTTTCAAAAATGATTTGTTTTTATTTCAAAATTTTTTTTTTTTTTTTATATATATTTTTTTTCTAAAATTATTATTTTTTTTAAATGAAATTAATTTTTTTTCAAAATTTTTTTATATATTCTTTTTTCTAAAATATTTTTTTTCAAAAATGGTTTATTTTTATTTTTTCCAAAAATTATTTTTTTTAAATTATTATTTTTTAGCTGATCATGTTTTGGCTGAACAGAGAAAGGAGAAATAATAGAGGAGAATAATAATAATAACAACAACAACTAGAAAAGCTACAATTTCTGGGGAAATTGTGTGAAGTGTTCTTGCCTCCACCTACATTTTAGGAAAAAAAACATTTTTCTAAAACTTTTTTTTTTCTAAAATAATTTTTATTTTTTTTCATAATCTTTGATTTTTTTTAATGATTTTTTAAATGATTTAATGATGGCTTGAGTAACTAAACTTTTATTTTTCTAAAATTATTATTTTTTTTTCAAAAATGATTTCTTTATTTTTTTTAAATGATTTATTGATTTTCAAAAATTATTTTTTTTATATATATATTTTTTTCTACAATTATTTTTTAGCTGATCATGTTTTGGCTGAACAGAGAAAGGAAAAATAATAGAGGAGAATAATAATAATAATTAACAACTACAAAAGCTACAAAGCTGGGGAAATTGTGTGAAGTGTTCTTGCCTCCACCTACATTTTAGGAAAAAAAAAACATTTTTCTAAAATTATTTTTTTTTTAAATGAAATTTATTTTTTTTTTAAAAAAAATTTTTTTTATATATTCTTTTTTCTAAAATTTTTTTTTCAAAAATGGTTTATTTTTATTTTTTCCAAAAATTATTATTTTTTTAAAAAAATTATTTTTTTAAATTATTCTTTTTTTTTCAAAAATGATTTCTTTATTTTTTTTAAATGATTTTTTTTTTTCAAAAATTATTTTTTAGCTGATCATGTTTTGGCTGAACAGAGAAAGGAGAAATAATAGAGGAGAATAATAATAATAATAACAACAACTAGAAAAGCTACAATTTCTGGGGAAATTGTGTGAAGTGTTCTTGCCTCCACCTACATTTTAGGAAAAAAAAAAACATTTTTCTAAAACTTTTTTTTTTCTAAAATAATTTTTATTTTTTAATGATTTTTTTTTCATAATCTTTGATTTTTTTTTAATGATTTTTTAAATGATTTAATGATGGCTTGAGTAACTAAACTTTTATTTTTCTAAAAATTATTTTTTTCAAAAATAATTTTTTTTTATATAGTTATCTTTTTCATAAATTATATATTTTTTTTCAAAAATAATTTTTTTTTCAAAATTATTTTTTTTTTTTTTTTTCCAAAAATGATTTTTTTTTTTTTTTAATGATTATTTTTTTCAAAAATGATTTTTTTTAAAATATATTTTTAGACATAGACATGGTACAAGAGATGGTCAGAGGGCGCAGACATGATACAAGAGATGGTCAGAGGCCGCAGACATGATACAAGAGATGGTCAGAGGGTGCAGACATGATACAAGAGATGGTCAGAGGCCGCAGACATGATACAAGAGATGGTCAGAGGCCACAGACATGATACAAGAGATGGTCAGAGGCCGCAGACATGATACAAGAGATGGTCAGAGGGCGCATACATGATACAAGAGATGGTCAGAGGCCGCAGACATGATACAAGAGATGGTCAGAGGCCGCAGACATGATACAAGAGATGGTCAGAGGGCGCATACATGATACAAGAGATGGTGAGAGACTGCAGACATGATACAAGAGATGGTCAGAGGGCGCATACATGATACAAGAGATGGTCAGAGACTGCAGACATGATACAAGAGATGGCCAGAGGCTGCATACATGATACAACACGGTAATGCCACCCAACACTAGAGCCACAGATAATCCCGCCATACACTCCTCTGTCCCCTACTACAAGCAGGAGAAGCTGACACATTTGCTTTGGGCGCCCTGCTTGTTAATGCTCACTGATTGTTTGATAGGGGTTACAGCACATCATTACCGCTCACTTGGTGGCAGAGCAGTATTGTGGTGTGTGATGCAATTGTTGGGGTACTGTTGGTTAAATGACAGGATAAAGTTTAGGGTGATCGTGGCAGCATTGGGGTGAGAGGCTGAGCTATCTCCCCTATAATGGTAGGGGGTAGGGTGATAGAATGCCAGAGGTGGGGTACAGGAAGGATGTGGATGATAATGACAGGAGACAGGGTTGTAAGATGCCAGAGGTGGGGTACATGGCGATGATGACAGGGGGTGGGGTGGTAGGATGTCAGCAGAGGGGGAGGATGATGACAGTGGGGAACAGGGGGGTGAAGATGCGGATGATGATGGGGATAGGATGGTTGGATGCTAGAGGTGGGGTACAGGGGGGTGATGGGGATGTTGATGATTATAGTAGGTGGGGTGGTAGGAAGCTGGAAGAGGGGTACAGGGGGATGAAGATGGCAGGGAGTGGGGTGAAGGGAAGCTAGCAGAGGGGTACTGGGGAGGTTTAAAATGACAGGGGGTGGGGTGATAGGATGTCAGAGATGGGGTACAGGGGGATGAAGATGAGAGGGAGTGGAGTGGTAGGAAGCTGGCAGAGGGGTGCAGAGGGGATGAAGATGACAGGGGGTGGTAGGAACCTGGCAGAGGGGTGCAAGGGGGACGAAGATGACAGGGGGTGGGGTGGTAGGAAGCTGGCAGAGGAGTGCAGGGGGGATGAAGATGACAAAGGGGTGGGGATGTAGGAAGCTGGCAGAGGGGATGAAGATGACAGGGGTGGAGTGGTAGGAAGCTGGCAGAGGGGTGCAGGGGGGATGAAGATGACAGGGGGTGAGATGGTAGGAAGCTGGCAGAGGGGTGCAGGGGGGATGAAGATGACAGGGGGTGAGATGGTAGGAAGCTGGCAGAGGGGTGCAGGGGGGAAGAAGATGACAAGGTGTGGAGTGGTAGGAAGCTGGCAGAGGGGATAAAGATGACAGGGGGTGGGGTGGTACGAAACCTGGCAGAGTGGTGCAGGGGGATGAAGATGACAGGGGGTGGGGATGTAGGAAGCTGGCAGAGGGGAAGAAGATGACAGGGTGTGGGGTGGTAGGAAGCTGGCATAGGGGATGAAGATGACAGGGTGTGGGGTGGTAGGAAGCTGGCATAGGGGATGAAGATGACAGGGGGTGGGGTGGTAGGAACCTGGCAGAGGGGTGCAGGGGGGATGAAGATGACAGGGGGTGGGGATGTAGGAAGCTGGCAGAGGGGGGTGATAAGAAATATGATGATAGGATGCCAGGAACAGGATAATGATGATGACAGGTAGGTGGCATCATATGCTGGACGGCAAACACATCATCAGTGCACTGCTCTGTGTCTGAGTGAGGTCACAGGTGGCTGGCAGCGGTGATTTTCAGGGCGCCGGTCATGGGATGCTGTTAGTGTCCGGCAGGATTGTCGTGTAGTACCTCGAGACCCGCATGATCGGCAGGCGCCAGCTCCCTTACGGATTTATCTGAGCTCTGTCTGCAAGTGCACATGGTAGGAGAAGGAGATCCTCAGAGCGCGGCAGAAGGGGAGGAGCCAGAGGAGGGGACTACATGCAGCCACTCGTGATCCTGGGCTCTTGAGCAGTGCTTAAGTGGTCGGGGTAAACCTAGATGTGCGTATCTAGTTGTGCGCACGGCGCACCTGAGCAGGTGTGAGCAGGGAGGTGCCAGCATAAGTACTTGAGGAACCATCAGCTTCAGTGCCCTCCCCCTCTACTGCCCCCCTAAGGTGGCCTTACAGTGGCGCTAGCAGCCAGCCCTGCTGAGTGGCTCCATCTGTGATCCGGAGCTGTCAGCCTCAGAGGCGGCTCTCTAATAAGACAGATCAGGCGGCCGCGAGGCCCCTCCCAGTGCGGGGCCCAAGGCGACCGCCTCATATGCCTAATTAGAGAGCCGCCTCTGTATTGTTTATTTATTTAAAAAAAAAAAATTCAAAATGATTTTTTTTAAATCAAAACTTTCTGAAACAATGGGATATTTGTTCTAGCTATTCAGGTTTAATGACTGTTAGTCACAGGTAAATTCTATGTATGACCCAAATCTTGCCATATATTTGCACGGTTTTCCTTGTCCATTCGAGAGGGTAGATAAATGTTTTTCTGGTGTCTGTGACAAGCTCATCTGCTTTTCAAGGGCAATAGTTCACTTCATTTTTTTTTAGGCCTGCTGAAATCTCTCATCTCTGCCAGTGAATATTAATAGTATTTCTTCATAAATTCACAACAGTATATATATACTGTATATGATCCTGTGCAGCGTGACCGCCCTGAATCGGTAAATCTGCTATTTAGCGGTCGGCAACTGCTTAAGGTCATCAGCATTATGATAACAACAAACAGGCAGTAGGCATTCTATCATGGCTCTGGCTGGCAGTGCACTGTCACAGTGCTGACCTTGTTATCTTATTGGTCAGAAGTTACCAGAATCAGCACCCAGCAGCCATGTTATGTGACACACTGTGACAGTGCACTGCCAGCCAGAGCCATGTCTGCTGCCTGTGAGTTATGATACCATCCATTATGCCAGAGAGATAGACACAATGCAATGTAGTCTATTCACAGACACCCCCAAATAGGGTTGCCACCTGTCCGGGATTCACCCGGACAGTCCGGGTTTTCAATAATGTGTCCGGGTTTCAGTCCTCCTGATTATTTAGACTGGGCTGCGGCTCCCCAAGTAACGGAGATAGTCACACACAAATCTGTTGCTATCCGGGAGCTGCAGGCGGCTGTCTGGAAGCAGGTTCGGCATCACTGGGGGGGGGACAGGGTGATGATGTCAGCAAAAGCAATTTGGCCACACCCACATTTTGCTGCTGCACGCTATGTGCACTGCATTACTAAGTGTTCGGGTTTGGCTTAACCGCTTGCCGACCAGCAGAAGGGCACATACAGGCCGATTAACATACCTGTACGTTGCCCTTTAAGCAGCGGTTTTCGGGGACGCGCGCCCGCTGCAACCTCCGTGAGTAGGACCGCGGGTCCCGCGGACTCGATGTCTGCGGGGATGCCGGCTATCGTCTCAAGGAGAGGAAGAACGGGGAAATGCTAATGTAAACAAGCATTTCCCCGTTCTGCCTAGTGACAGGATACTGATCACAGCTCCCTGTGGATCGGGAGCGGTGATCACTGTCATGTCACATATAGCCAAACTCCCCCACAGTTAGAATCACTCCCTAGGATACACTTAAGCCCTTCACTGCCCCCTAGTGGTTAACCCCTTTACTGCCAGTGTCATTTACACAGTAATCAATGCATTTGTATAGCACTGATCGCTGTATAAATGACAATGGTCCCAAAAATGTGTCAGATATGTCCGATGTGTCCACCATAATGTCGCAGTCCCGATAAAAATCGCAGATCGCCGCCATTACTAGTAAAAAAGATTTTTAAAATAAAAATGTCATAAAACTATCCCCTATTTTGTAGACGGTATAACTTTTGCGCAAACCAATCAATATACGCTTTTTGCGAGTTTTTTTACCAAAAATATATAGAAGAATACATATCGGCCTAAACTGAGGAAAAAAAATGTTTTTTTTTATATATTTTTTGGGGATATTTATTATAGCAAAAAGAAAAAAAATTATGTGTTTTTTTTCAAAATTTACGCAATTTTTTTGTTTATAGCGCAAAAAATAATAACCGCAGAGATGATCAAATACCACCAAAAGAAAGCTCTATTTGTGGGGGAAAAGGACGTCAATTTTGTTTGGGGGCCACGTCGCACGACCGCGCAATTGTCAGTTAAAGCGACGCAGTGACGAATCACAAAAAACGCTCTGGTGTTTTGCCAGCCATATGGTCCGGGGCTTAAGTGGTTAAAGAAAAGGTGGCAGCCATACCCCCAAAGCACCCCTGTGTTGAAGCCTTGAAGGCACTGTCAGCTCCATGATCGGATCTGCTTCCCCTCTGTTCCTGCTGCTGGACATTGTCAGCTAAACTCAGCTGCCTCTCTCTGCCTGCCGCCGCGTTCCACCTCACAGCCTCTCAAGTCTCACTCTCCGGCCCCCTGGCTACTACTGAGCAGGCGGCTGGCCAGAACTTGAGCCAGGGTAGAGAAACATGTGAGCAGGAGTGGAATGGGCATACACCCGAAACTGAAGAAATAGTCCCTCCGCTTCAACCAGCACATGATCATCAGAAAGGGGCACAGACATAGACGTGTGCAAGGGGTGTGCCTGGTGTGCCTGGGCACACCCTAATCACCCCATGCAGTGCAGATTTCCCTGCTGATATTTCACAATAGCCCCTTAATGGGGCTCCTAAAAAATATTGTAAAAAAATAAATAAAAAAATAAAGTAAGTCCGGGAGATGGACATGAACACCAGCAACACCCCCGCGGGAGACAGACGGCCTCCTTACTTTAGGAGGCAGATGTCCTACCCGGGATGACTTCGATCTCCCCTCCTCCTCCCTCTCCTGTCCGAGCCGGGGAGCGCTGGATGCTGGATGGCTGAGCCGCTCCTGGAGTCACAGTGGCGGCTGGTGGGTCGGTCAGTCGGGCTTGCCCTGCTTCTCCTCCGGCCACGCGACTCCTCCAGCCATGCATCTTCTCCCTCCCTCCATGACCAATAAGATCCCTTCTCCTTTCGGCCAATCAGGAAAATTGGTCTCTAGACCTGTTCCTGATTGGCTGGTAGGAGAATCAGTGTGATAATAGCGACTATCCATTCGCTATCGTCATACAACTGGGTGGGCTCGGAGCGCAGTGCTCTGTGCCCCAAACCCACCCTTTTTTGAGGCCTATTAGAGCCTCTGGCTCTAAACACATGCTTCAAAAAAAAAAAATTCCCCATTGGACTCCATGCATCCGGCACCCTGCATGTAGATCAGGGGGCGGGATGCATGGATAGCGGGGGCGGAGCCCGTGCACCCGTAATGGACATCCGCATCCGGAGATCGATACGGCGGATCCGCTGCACGAGTGTCGCTACAGGAGCTGCTGTCCGGAAGGCATTAAATCGGCCTGGTCATTGGTGAGAGGGCAATCGCCCACCTTTACAAATCCTTTTCTTACAGTTTCACTGGGACACATTGCACAGACATATTTACCCTGGGAATACTTTACAGAACCTATCTTGAACACTGTGCATAGACACCTTTAACTTCTACCATTCCAATAAACCTTATTGCTTGCTACTTCCCCTTATTGGATAAAGTTAATGAGCTCCTACTGCCGGTGAAAACCATCAGATCTGCAACCGGGACATTGCTGTCATTATTGCTACAAGGGCCCTTATACCATTGCCATTAAGTCCGACCTCCCATTGGGGTTAAAGATTTATAGGCTGGCCGAGGGTTCCCTTTTAGAAATCTGTCAGTATAACCACTTAATCTTGATTTATCCTTTCAGGTGCAAGCAGCATTCCACTGTACATGTGTGTGTATATAATTGACTGTTTACCTACAAATATCTTGGCTTGTGTTATTTGGAGGAATTCCTATGCTGAGTTGGCACTGTTGCCCAAAACTCAGCAGATCTATTACCACCTCTTTGTGACAATATCTTCTTTGAACTGTTCTAGTAAACTTTATCAGAACATAAACGCATAGTGTTCTTTGACTTATTACTTTAAGGTGGTGCAAAGATATCTGAACCCAGAGTGTCAGGTGGGTTGGAATGTTCATCAGGTCATGGCAATGCAGATGAGCAGGTAAATCCAAGCAGTCCCTTAGGGGGCCGTGCTACACTAAAAAAAAAAAGCTTAGTAAATAAGGAGAAGCTGTGTTCACTTTAAACCTTTAATTACGTGCAAGTATAAAAATCACGTGTTTTTACCTGCACTCTACACTTGGTCGGGTATTCAGTGTGAACACAGCTTCACCTCAGCTCAACTAAGCTGAACTCTACTTTGCAAAGGCAACAGTCTCCACTCTTTCAGTCAATCAAACCACAGTGGGGGTGCTCCTAGCTCCCTCTGGGGAACAGTCCAGTTTCAGGGTTGGGGTGTGGGGGGGGGTACTCTGGGGTATTTGGGCAGCCCTCATGTGTGTGGGGTGGTTGGGAGTGGGTTGGGGGCAGGGCCAGATTAAGAACATCGTGGGCCTGGTGCTGAGGATTTTGGTGGGGCCTTTTATAAACAATAAATGAATAAATAAAAATGCAAACAATTTTTTGTTATAACAAATTAAATTAAAGAGAGAGGGAGGATGAGAGAGAGAGAGAGAGAGAGAGATGGATGAAAGAGGTGTTAGGGGTAAGGGAAAGAGGATGAGAGAGAAAGGGGGATGAGAGAAAGAGGATGCACATGAGCATGCGTGGTAATAATATCAACGCAGCCCAGCCAAGGCAAGGCAAGTGACCGAAGGTACAGAACCCCGAAGGAAGACCGGGTGAAGATGGAAGCGCCCGGGCCCCGCCGGATTGATCACAGCACAGCACTGGAGGGCTCAGTCTGACAATTTAAGTGTACCCTAATGCGCTAATATGCTGTGCATACTTGTACATTATGGCATAACCTACCTAAGGGCCTCTAAAAAATAGTAATGTTAGAAAAAGTTTACTACCGCTTTAATATCATTGGAACCCAGGAGCCTATTGACCCGCATAGTTGCCAACATTTCAAAAATATTTTCAGGGACACTTTTTTACAAGTGCTATATTTAGAGTAGCTGACATCCCCTATGTTCATCTATACATCACAATAGTAATTACAAAATTAAATAAGTACTAATAATGGGGCAGGACAAATATGAGGACTGAGATTTCCTTTAGTTGAACTAACAAAAGTGTGCCCATTATAGAGCTGGTAACATTGAGGATATTCAGTATAATTTTAAAGAACTGTTTTTGTGGGTAAGAGGCATAGGGGAGGAGAATGGATGGTATAAAAGTGGGAAGTATGTGCAGGTGAGGGAGAGGAATGTGGAGGGTCTAACAGTGGGCACTATGTACATGAGAGGAGTGCGGAGGGTATGGCAGAAGGCACTATGTACAGGAGAAGAGTGTGAAGAGTATGACAGTGGGCAGTATGCACAGCAGAGGAGTGTGGAGGGTATGACAGTGAGCAGTATGTACAGGAGAGGAGTGTGGAGGGTACGAAAGTGGGCACTATGTACAGGAGAGGAGTGTGGAGGGTATGACAGTGGGCAGTATGTACAGGAGAGGAGTGTGGAGGGTATGACAGTGAGCAGTATGTACAGGAGAGGAGTGTGGAGGGTACGACAGTGGGCATTATGACAGGAGAGAAGTGTATGACAGCGGGCACTATGTACAGGAGAGGAGTGTGTAGGATATGACAGCGGGCGTTATGTATAGGAGAGAAGTGTGGAGAGTAATACAGTGAGCAGTATGTACAGGAGAGAAGTGTGGAGAGTATGACAGTGGGCACTATGTATAGGAGAGCAGGATGCAGTAATCTGGGAAGGAAAAATGTAAAGGTTTGTGGAAGGATGTTTAGGGACTGTGTAGTGGTGAAGCGGGCCCTACATGGATTGAAATTACACCAATTAAGCAGAGACCAGCCATAGTTGATCTATGTATGGACTACCTGGTTTTACACAAGTCAACCTATTAACCGACTTGAGTACAACCAGTCTGTCGGGTTTTCCCCAAAACAATCAGTGCTGCAAGCTATAGTTAGCAACACTGATCATCGTTTTCACTGGCAGAACACAATAACACTGCAGGAGTGATTCCCCCATCCACAGGTCAGCATGTGAGAGGGTGTGTGGGGACAGGCTGGGGAGAGATACTAGTCAGTGGCTGGTTAGACACCGGCTAGTATCAGGGCCAGATACACACAGGTTACATATGCCACGATCGTTAGAGCGAGAGCAATAATTCTAGCCTTAGACCTCCTCTGTAACTCTAAACATGTAACCTGTAAAAAAATATCGCTTAGTACACAAAAAAAATCGTACTAACTTTATTTTTATTTTTTTGATGAATGAAACAGTTTCTTTCCAAAAAAAACGTTTGAAAAATTGCTGCGCAAATATCGTGTAACATAAAAAGTTGCAAAGACCACCATTTTATTCCATAGGGTGTCTGCTAAAACAATATATATAATGCTTGAGGGTTCTGAGTAATTTTCTATAAAAAAAAAATTATGATTTTTACATGTAGGAGAGAAGTGTCAGAATTGGCCTGGGTGGCGAGGGGTTAATTATCATAAGTAATATGCAAATAATTATTATAAGCACTGTGATCTCATCCTCTCAGTCTGCTGCAGAGTGTTCCAGCTTGTATTTATACTGGCCGCTCTGTATATAGCTTCTGACAGGCTGCGCAAGCAGCCCCATATCTCCAGAACCATAGATGATAGCAGCCCCATATACCAGTGCTGGGGTAGGTCTTTAGCTACCTACCCCCCAAATGTGGGGTCTCTGTGACCCCTGATTGCTGAGCTACAACCCTCGAAGTCGATAATTTTTTTTTTTTTTTATTTTTTTTTTTTTTGGGGGGCAAATGGGCCTATCTTGAGAAAGGGGCCTGGAGCTGCAGCTCCAATAGCCCCTATGTTAATCCGGCCCTGACTAGCTGGAGGGTCAGAGCTCTGCCAAAATGATGACAGCCATTAGAAAAAAAATGTCATACAGAATAGCCTTGGGTGACATAAGCCTTGCTCTACATTATCCTAGGGATATGTTACAATTTGACATCCTTGTTGTCTCTCATTCTAATTAAGAGGATCAGTTGATGCTCATCTAGATTTTAAACTTTGATAAACTCACTCAGTGTAAACAAGTCATGCAAAGTATAACCCCCTTCCCAACTTCATTATGAATTAGGCATATATGCAGAGGCAGAGAAAGTGGCCCTTAATGCCAAGCTGCCACACATATGTGTCCACGGTGGTCTGGGGATGTGGGCTGGGAGCGTGCCCACTGCATGCTCCCACCACACTGACTAAGCGGTCTCGCTGCTTCTCATCAGGAACCAGCAGGATGGACTCCTGATCATGTGACCACGGTGGGAGCCAATCACATGGGGTCATGTGATTGGGAAGCCACTCTACTACTTTGCAACGGCCATTGGGAGGAGGTGTGAGGGGGGGTTAAAATTGCTTTTGAACATAAAAATAGGAAAGCCCTTTCATTTATTATTATTCGCTGTTCACTCATCAGGTCATCTTACCTACAATAATGCCATGACAGGTTTTACTTTACAAAAAAAGTAATGGCAGCACGGACATCGTCTATCAGGTCATTTACAATGTGCCTGGGTACACGTGCTCACTAGAGGTGGCCTTAACATAAGTGAATGTGGAGTTTTGCCATGACAACAAGATGAATTGCTGTAACTATCTAGTCATATAATCATAATGTCTGTTAAAGGGCAAGTTTATAACACTTCCTTGTAACATACAAGCTGTGTGCATTCCTCACAGTCACACTAAGGCCCCTTTCACACTGGGGCGTTTTTCAGGCGGTACAGCGCTAAAAATAGCGCCTGTATAGCGCCTGAAAAAATCTGGCCCCATTCACTCCAGTGTGAAAGCCGGCGGGCTTTCACACTGGAGCAGGACGGTCAAAAAAGTCCTGCTAGCAGCATCTTTGGAGCGGTGTATTCACCGCTCCTTCCCATTGATTAGAATGGGACACCACGGTAATACCGCAGCAATGCCGCAGCAAAGCGCTGCTACGGCGGCGCTCTGCGGGGGTCTTTAACCCTTTTTCGGCCGCTCGCGGGGGGGGTAAAACCGCACCGTGAGCGGCCGAATACCGCGGCTAAAACGACGGTAAAGCAGCGCTAAATATAGCGCTGCTTTACCGTCACCGCGGCTCCCCGCCCCAGTGTGAAAGGGGCCTTATAGCTAACCAAATGAGCTCTCACACCTTTCCACCCCCTATGGACCAGAGCACTTATTACATTTCAAAAATAACTTTGTACTTTATTTTTATATTCAATAGTTTTATTGTTTTTTACAACCATTATCAAACTTATAGAATAAAGGAATACAGGATAAGGGATTTTAGAGGTACGTATTTTAAATATACGCTACAATATATTAATATAAAAATACAAAAAAGTTTTTATTTATACAGAACAAACAAGTAAGAAATGGTGGATACAGATATACATTCAGAGTCATAGGTACATACACAAAATTCCTATTGTAGACACTGTTGATACTGTAATCACACACTAGAAATACTACGTCCAAAAGCTTCATTTTTTCGTTAGTTTAATTTTCGTTTATTAGTTTATTCGAAATTCGGACGCATTCGTATTTATTCGTACATTCGTAGATTCGTAATCTGAGCATAATTCATAATTTTAAGTAATGTGTATGCCATTATTACATTTTAAGAGACACGGAAAATGACAAATCGAAAAAAAAAGTTACGAATGTACGAATTTTTTCGTTCAATCCATTCGAAGCACGTTAAGCAGCGCCATTGTAAGAGACGCGGAAAATTACGAATCGAAAAAAAAAAAAAAAAAGTACGAATGTACGAATTTTTTCGTTCAATCCATTCGAAGCACGTTAAGCAGCGCCATTGTAAGGGACACGGAAAATTACCAATTCAACAAAAAAAAAAAAGTTACGAATGTACAATTTTTTTCGTTCAATTAGTTTTTTTCGGATTTTCGTTATTTTCGGATTCGTCCGATTCGAACGATTCGTTAAAATTTTTAGCGAATCGTTCATTCATTCATACGAAAACGAATAAAAAACGAAACGAATTGCACATGTCTAATGCTAATGGAGCTGTTTGTTTTCTCTGCCTGCCCATCTCCTTCCTTTTCCTTAAAACCCCGAAACATTATATAATTTTTATTCCAACACCCTAGAGAATAAAATGGCGGTCGTTGCAATACTTTTCTGTCACACCGTATTTGCGCAGCGGTCTTACAAGTGCACTTTTTTGGGAAAAAATACTTTTTTTTTTAATTAAAAAATAACACAACAGTAAAGTTAGTCCAATTTTTTTTTTTTATATTGTGAAAGATAATGTTACGGCAAGTAAATTGATACCAAACATGTCACGCTTCAAAATTGTGCCCGCTCGTGGAATGGCGACAAACTTTTACCCTATAAAATCTCCATAAGCGACTTAAAAAAATTCTACAGGTTGCATGTTTTGAGTTACAGAGGAGATCTAGGGCTAGAATTATTGTTCTCGCTCTACCGATCGCGGCGATACCTCACATGTGTGGTTTGAACACCGCTTTCATATGCGGGTGCTACTCACGTATGCGTTTGCTTCTGCAAACAAGCTTGGCGGGACGGGGCGCGTTTAAAATTATTATTTTTTTTTTATATTTATTTTAACTTTTATTTTTAATTTTTTCACTGTCCTTTTGAAAAAAAAAATTGTGTCATTTTTATTCCTATTACAGGGAATGTAAACACCCCTTGTAATAGAAAAAAGCATGACAGAGCCTCTTAAATATGAGATCTGGGGGTCAAAAAGACCTCGGATCTCATATTTACACTAAAATGAAATAATAAAAAAAAAAAAAAATTGTAATTTGAAAAATAAATAAATAAATAAAATGTCCCTTTTAAGACCTCTGGGCGGAAGTGACGATTTGAAGTCGCTTCTGCCCTGCAATGACTTGGAGACGGGCGGGGGCCATCTTCCCCTCACTCATCTCCATGTTGTTAAAAAAAAAAAAAAAAAAAAAAACTGGCTCCTAACTTTTTTAGCTGGCTCCTAGATTCCAAGCAAATTTGTCAAGCCCTGGTGTAAATATTTTATTCTATCTTTTCATGTGACAACACTGAAGAAATGACGCTTTGCTACAATGTAAAGTAGTGAGTGTACAGCTTGTATAACAGTAAAAAATGTGCTGTCCCCTCAAAATAACTCAACACACAGCCATTAATGTCTAAACCGCTGGCAACAAAAGTGAGTACACCCCAGGCATGTACCGGCCATCGGGAGTTTCCCGGTGGGCCGATGGCTCAGTGGGCCAGTTTCAGAGACAGGGGAGGAGAGTGAGATACACAGCGCCAAATTTAGCATTAAAACAAACTTTTATTCCACTTAAAGAACGTTACTGACAAAGTTAGTAGGGTGAAAGGCATTGAGACACTGCGCAAGAGTCAAGGCTTGTCATCAATCTGAATTAGGAGCCGCCACCGGGAACCGATCGGGCCAGTAGATGCAGAGCATCGGTGTGTACTACTACTTCCTGGTGGCGGAGGAATGATGGCCTGAAGGATGCGTCACCTCCCACATCTTGCATCATTTCCGGCTGATGACATCACGTCCGCCCATCATGCGTTCCACCGCTACCAGGAAGTAGTAGTACACACACTGATACTCTGCATCTACTGGCCCGATCGGTTCCCGGTGGCGGCTCCTAATTCAGATTGATGACAAGCCTGGACTCTTGCGCAGTGTCTCAATGCCTTTCACCCTACTAACTTTGTCAGTAACGTTCTTTAAGTGAAATACAAGTTGTTTTAAATGCTACATTTGGCGCTGTGTATCTCTCTCTCCTCCGCTGTCACGTTGTATGTTGGGGGGGGGGGGGGGCAGAGCTGGGTTGGAGGTGCCCATCAAGTCCTGTAGTAGCACTGCATCTGGTGACAAGTGACTTGGCAGGCGACGGGGGCAAGTGATATGCGGCATCTGGTGGCAGGCGACGTGGCAAGTGACGCGCTGCATCTGGTGGCAGGCGATGGTGGCAAGTGACATGCGGCACCTGGTGGCAGGCAATGTGGCAAGTGACATGCGGCATCTGGTGGCAGGCGACATGCCAAGTGACAAGCTGCCTCTGCTGACAAGTGACATGCCAAGTGACGTTCTGCATCTGGTGACAAGTGACTTGGAAGGTGACAGGCGACAGGGGCAAGTGATATGCGGCATCTGGTGGCAGGCGACGTGGCAAGTGACGTGCTGCATCTGGTGGTAGGCAATGGTGGTAGGCAATGTGGCAAGTGACATGCGGCATCTGGTGGCAGGCGACATGCCAAGTGACAAGCTGCCTCTGCTGACATTTTGATGTTAAGTTGTGGGCCTGACATGGGAATTTATAGATAGGCAACTCCTATCCTCATATATTGCCTATCTATAAATTTCCAGGAAAATAAACACATTTTTTTGTTGGGCACATGTCTAATTAGCATTGCTGGGTGTCATACCAAAGGCCACCACAAGAGGGCGCCATGTTCTAGAAGGTACCATAGGACTGCACAAGGCCGCGGCCTCAATTACCGGCCGGCGCGGTCCATCGCGATCGCGCGCGGGGGGGGGGGGGTGCACTATGGAGACAGGATGCCAGGTCACTAATTCTAGTCGCCAATGCGACCTGGCGCCCGGGGTTTGTCGAGCACCGATTTACACAAATGTGAGGGGTGTACTTACTTTTGTGAGATACTGTATATGAAGTTGACATATCCTAAAGAGATCACTCTTTGACACAATGGGGGAGATTTACTAATACTGGAGCACTTAGGCACTGAACCTTCTCTGCCAGACGAATCACACTGAAAATGTGTCCTCAATGGTGACCCCACCAAACCCCACAGCTGCCAGAATGAGGAAGATGGCATGAAGAGCGCCAACCTACAAAATGAGTCCAAGGAAACCTTAACCACTTCAGCCCCGGAAGGCTTTACCCTCTTAACCGCTTAAGGACCGCCTCCTGCACATATACGTCAGCAGAAGTAGCGCGGCTGGGCACATCAACGTACAGGTACATTGTCCTTTAAGAGCCGTGGGTCGCGCGCCCGGTCCTGAGCTCCGTGACCGCGGCCGCTGGTGTCCCGCGATCGGGTCACAGAGCTGAAGAACGGGGAGAGGTATGTGTAATCAAACCTCTCCCCCGTGCTTCCTAGTGACACTGTCACTGATCGTCTGTTCCCTCTTATAGGGAAAGACGATCAGTGACGTCACACGCCAAGCCACGCCCCCAGACAGTTAGAAAACACACACAGGGCTCACTTAACCCCTCCCCGCCCCCTAGTGGTTAACTCCTTCACTGCCAGTGTCATTTACACAGTAATCAGTGCATTTAAATAGCACTGATTGCTGTATAAATGACAATGGTCCCAAAAATGTGTCAAAAATGTCCGATGTGTCCGCCATAATGTCGCAGTCACAATAAAAAAATCGCTGATCGCTGCCATTACTAGTAAAAAAAAAAAAATATTAATAAAAATGCTATAAAACTATCCCCTATTTTGTAGACGCTATAACTTTTGCGCAAACCAATCAATAATCGCTAATTGCGTTTTTTTTTAACCAAAAATATGTAGAATACGTGTCGGCCTAAACTGAGGGAAAAAAATTTTTTTTGGGGATATTTATTATAGCAAAAAGTAAAAAATATTGCATTTTTTTCAAAATTGTCGCTCTATTTTTGTTTATAGCGCAAAAAATAAAAAAAACGTAGAGGTGATAAAATACCACCAAAAGAAAGCTCTATTTGTGGGAAAAAAAGAAGGATGTCAATTTTGTTTGGGAGCCACGTCGCACGACCGCGCAATTGTCAGTTAAAGCGACGCAGTGCCGAATCGCAAAAAAAGGGCCTGGTCCTTTGGCTGCAAATTGGTCCGGGGCTGAAGTGGTTAATGACCAAAGAATTTTTTTGCGAATCGGCACTGCGTATATTTAACTGACAATTGCGCGGTCGTGCGACGTTGTACACAAACAAAATTGACGTCCTTTTTTTCCCCACAAATAGAGCTTTCTTTTGGTGGTATTTGATCAGCTCTGTGGTTTTTATTTTTTGCACTAAAAACAATAAAAGAAGGAGCGACAATTTTGAAATAAAAAAAATAATATTTTTTACATTTATTTTTTTTTAAAACACATTTCTTCATCAGTTTAGGCCGATGTATATTCTACATATTTAAAAAAAAAAAAAAAAAAAAAAAAAAAAAAAAAATCGCAATAAGCGTATATATATTGGTTTTCACAAAAATGATAGCGTCTATACAATAGGGAATACATTTATGGCATTTTTATTTAATTTTTTTTTATAGTAATGGTGGGACTACGACATTGCGGTGGACAGATCGGATACTGTTTTGGAGACCAGGTACATTTATACAGCGATCAGAACTAAAAATAGCCACTGATTACTGTATAAATGTCGCTGGCAGGGAAGGGGTTAACAGTAGGGGGGGATCAAGGGGTTAACTGTGTTCCCTATGAGTGTTTCTAACTGTAGGGGGGGGGGGGGGGGGGGGGCTTACTGGGACATGACAGAGATCACTGTTCCCGACCACTGGGAACAGTAGATCCCTGTCATGTCACCCGTCAGAACAAGGAAATGCTATGTTTACATTCCCCCCTTCTGCCTGTGTACAGGTCAATCGCGGGCCGCCGGAGGACATCGAGTCCTCCCAACCCACGGGCACGCCCCCGCAGCGTGCAGCGCACGCCCACCCGCCACCTGTCATTCGCCCCGCAATGGAGAGCCATGAATGGATGGATGAGAGGTATAAATGGGTCTCTTATATCTGCCTGTAGTTCTGTTTTAACACTGAACTCCAGGCAGACATCTAAATACACAGATCATTTACCTGTGACAACCCCCTCAGAAATTACATACATGACACACAGGTCAGTCACAGATTACATACACGGCACACAGGACGGTCAGAGATTACATACATGACACACGGGTCAGTCACAGATTACATACATTACACATGGGACGGTCACAGATTACATACATAACACACGGGACGGTCAGAGATTACATACATAACACACGGGAAGTTCAGAGATTACATACATGACACACGACGGTCAGAGATTACATACATAACACACGACGGTCAGAGATTACATACATAACACACGACGGTCAGAGATTACATACATAACACACGACGGTCAGAGATTACATACATGACACACGACGGTCAGAGATTACATACATGACGGTCAGAGATTACATACATGACACACGGGTCAGTCACAGATTACATACATGACACATGGGACGGTCACAGATTACATACACGACACACGGGACGGTCAGACATTACACACGACGGTCAGAGATTACATACATGACACACGACGGTCAGAGATTACATACATGACACACGACGGTCAGAGATTACATACATAACACACGACGGTCAGAGATTACATACATGAACACACGACGGTCAGAGATTACATACATAACACACGACGGTCAGAGATTACATACATGACGGTCAGAGATTACATACATGACACACGGGTCAGTCACAGATTACATACATGACACATGGGACGGTCACAGATTACATACACGACACACGGGACGGTCAGAGATTACATACACGACAGTCAGAGATTACATACATAACACACGGAAAGTTCAGAGATTACATACATGACACACGACGGTCCGAGATTACATACATGACACACGGGTCAGTCACAGATTACATGCATGACACACAATGGTCAGAGATTACAAACACGGCACACGGGGCGGTCAGAGATCACATACATAACACACGGGAAGGTCAGAGATTACATACATAACACATGGGATGATCACAGATTACATACATGACACACGATGGTCAGAGATTACATAACACACGGGACGATCAGAGATCACATACATAACACACGGGAAGGTCAGACGATTACATACATAAACACACAGGATGGTCACAGATTACATACATGACACACGACGGTCAGAGATTACATACATGACACACGCCGGTCAGAGATTAGCTACATGACACACTGGACGGTCATAGATTACATACATGACACACGGGATGGTCACAGATTACATACATGACACACAGGACGGTCAGAGGTTACATACATGACACACGACGGTCAGAGATTACATACATGACACACGGGTCAGTCACAGATTACATACATGACACACGGGAAGTTCAGAGATTACATACATGACACACGACGGTCAGAGATTACATACATGACACACGGGTCAGTCACAGATTACATACATGACACACGATGGTCAGAGATTACATACATGACACACGGGTCAGTCACAGATTACATACATGACACACGAGGGTCAGAGATTACATACACGGGTCGGTCAGAGACCACATACATAACACACGGGAAGGTCAGAAATTACATACATAACACACGGGAAGGTGAGAGGTTACATGCACGACACACGGGACGGTCAGAGATTACATACATAACACACGGGATGGTCACAGATTACATACATGACACACGATGGTCAGAGATTACATAACACGCGGGACGATCAGAGATCACATACATACCACACGGGAAGGTCAGACGATTACATACACGACACACGGGACGGTCAGAGATTACATACATTACACACGGGACGGTCACAGATTACATACATTACACACGGGACGGTCAAGCTTACATACATAACACACGGCATACATGAGAAGGAGATGGCACCCCATTGGTCAGCATAGAGGAGCCTGGAAAGTAATGCACCTCCAGGAACTCCTCCCTCTTCCAGGCTACACCCCCATCTCGCAAACTCTAGTAGTAGCCTGCAGGAGATAGGCTGGGAACCTGCAGGGAGCGGAGACGCCAGTGCAGATGTGTTCTCTGGCATTTATGGGGTTAATGGTTTCCATGGAAATCATCCCCCCCCCCCCGCTTGTTTTCACGCTTCTCCTCCTTTGAAGTCACGTGGCCTCGTTCTGCCAGCTACGTGCAACACGTGACACCCGCAGAGAGAGACGTAACGGCCCAGGTGGGAGTGGGCGTGATCAGCGCATGGGAGGGACGTGACCAGATGACGTAGGAAGCGTTGCCAGGAGACCAGTAAATAGACAATCGGGAGCTGGAGCCGTTGCACTGTGACGTCAAGGTTTCATCTGATAAATAGCCGAGCAGAGGATGAGAGCGTTCAGTGTTAAGAGATCAGAGAACAGGAAACATCTCCACCTCAGAGCTCTGGAGGGAGGAGCCTTTGTCCAGACCACATCCGGGTCACAGCTTGTCTGTGTGTCCGGGGCTGCCTCCTCTGCTCAGGCTCTAAGGAACTCCCAGCAATCTCTGTCCACATGAGGAACTACAACTCCCAGCATGTACTGTGTAAGTAATGGGGGTTCAGCTCCCAGCCTGGAATAAGATGTTACAGGACTACAAATCCCAGCATGATTTCTTCTATATATGTACTACAAGTCTCAGCAATCTCTACATACCCCAGCCTGCTCCCCTCCCCCTCCTCAGGGGTAATTGTACCCCACACTTATCTCCTACCGCCCTTTACCCCTCCCCCCCAGGACCGGGGCCTGCGGGGGAGGGGTAATTGTACCCCACACTCATCTCCTACTGCCCTTTACCCCTCCCCCCCAGGACCGGGGCCTGCGGGGGAGGGGTAATTGTACCCCACACTCATCTCCTACCGCCCTTTACCCCTCCCCCCCAGGACCGGGGCCTGCGGGGGAGGGGTAATTGTACCCCACACTTATCTCCTACCACCCTTTACCCCTCCCCCCAGGACCGGGGCCTGCGGGGAGGGGTAATTGTACCCCACACTCATCTCCTACCGCCCTTTACCCCTCCCCCCCCCCCCCCCCCAGGACCGGGGCCTGCGGGGGAGGGGTGGGATGGCTGAACTGGAGGGGAGCAGACTGGGGTATGTAGAGATCACTGGGGCCTGTAATATCTCCATAGAGAAAATCATGCTGGGAGTTGTAGTTCCTTATTCGGACAGAGGTTGCTGGGACTTGTAGTTCCTTTAGAACCTGAACAGAGGAGGCAGATCACACAGACACGCCAGGACCCGGCTGTAGTCCGAACAATGGCTCCTCCCTCCAGAGCTCTGTGTGGGGGATGGTCCCTCCTCCTCCACTCACCTACCACCGAGGGTGGGGCTCCAATTGCCCGCCCTCCCCCACACACAGGGCTGATCCAGGAAATATTCGATTGCCTCTCGGGGGATCAGGAAGGAATTTTTTCCCCAGCTGGAGCACATTGGATCATGCTTTGCTGGGGGTTTTCGCCTTCCTCTAGATCAACTGCCTCACAAACCAATACACCCCCACTCATCTACCACCAAGAGGGGACGCTACCACCCTGGGCATGGGGTGATTGTGGCCAGTGGAACTTCCCAAGTTTCATCTGCCCTCAGTCCCGGGGACCATGCCCAGCATACTGGTAATACCCCCTGCCTCCACCTACATGCAATCCTCTACCACCAAGGGTGACAATGCCTCAGGCTTTGCTACACCCACTCATCTACCGCCAAGAGGGGAAGCTACCACCCTGGGTATGGGGTGATTGTGGCCAGTGGAACTTCCCCCCAAGTTTCATCTGCCCTCACTCCCCCATGCCCAGCATTCTGGTAATACCCCCTGCCTCCACCTACATGCAATCATCTACCACCAAGGGTGACAATGCCTCAGGCTCTGCTACACCCACTCGTCTACCGCCAAGAGAGGAAGCTACCACCCTGGGTATGGGGTGATTGTGGCCAGTGGAACTTCCCAAGTTTCATCTGCCCTCAGTCCCGGGGACCATGCCCAGCATACTGGTAATGCTCCCTGCCTCCACCTACATGCAATCATCTACCACCAAGGGTGACAATGCCTCAGCCTTTGCTACACCCACTCATCCACCGCCAAGAGGGGACGCTACCACCCTGGGCATGGGGTGATTGTGGCCAGTGGAACTTCCCCCCAAGTTTCATCTGCCCTCACTCCCCCATGCCCAGCATTCTGGTAATACCCCCTGCCTCCACCTACATGCAATCATCTACCACCAAGGGTGACAATGCCTCAGGCTCTGCTACACCCACTCGTCTACCGCCAAGAGGGGACGCTACCACCCTGGGCATGGGGTGATTGTGGCCAGTGGAACTTCCCAAGTTTCATCTGCCCTCAGTCCCGGGGACCATGCCCAGCATACTGGTAATACCCCCTGCCTCCACCTACATGCAATCATCTAGCACCAAGGGTGACAATGCCTCAGGCTTTGCTACACCCACTCATCTACCGCCAAGAGGGGACGCTACCACCCTGGGCATGGGGTGATTGTGGCCAGTGGAACTTCCCAAGTTTCATCTGCCCTCAGTCCCGGGGACCATGCCCAGCATACTGGTAATACCCCCTGCCTCCACCTACATGCAATCCTCTACCACCAAGGGTGACAATGCCTCAGGCTTTGCTACACCCACTCATCTACCGCCAAGAGGGGACGCTACCACCCTGGGCATGGGGTGATTGTGGCCAGTGGAACTTCCCCCCAAGTTTCATCTGCCCTCACTCCCCCATGCCCAGCATTCTGGTAATACCCCCTGCCTCCACCTACATGCAATCATCTACCACCAAGGGTGACAATGCCTCAGGCTCTGCTACACCCACTCGTCTACCACCAAGAGGGGACGCTACCACCCTGGGTATGGGGTGATTGTGGCCAGTGGAACTTCCCAAGTTTCATCTGCCCTCAGTCCCGGGGACCATGCCCAGCATACTGGTAATACCCCCTGCCTCCACCTACATGCAATCCTCTACCACCAAGGGTGACAATGCCTCAGGCTTTGCTACACCCACTCATCTACCGCCAAGAGGGGACGCTACCACCCTGGGCATGGGGTGATTGTGGCCAGTGGAACTTCCCCCCAGTTTCATCTGCCCTCACTCCCCCATGCCCAGCATTCTGGTAATACCCCCTGCCTCCACCTACATGCAATCATCTACCACCAAGGGTGACAATGCCTCAGGCTCTGCTACACCCACTCGTCTACCACCAAGAGGGGACGCTACCACCCTGGGTATGGGGTGATTGTGGCCAGTGGAACTTCCCAAGTTTCATCTGCCCTCAGTCCCGGGGACCATGCCCAGCATACTGGTAATACCCCCTGCCTCCACCTACATGCAATCATCTACCACCAAGGGTGACAATGCCTCAGGCTTTGCTACACCCACTCATCCACCGCCAAGAGGGGACGCTACCACCCTGGGCATGGGGTGATTGTGGCCAGTGGAACTTCCCCCCAAGTTTCATCTGCCCTCACTCTCCCATGCCCAGCATTCTGGTAATACCCCCTGCCTCCACCTACATGCAATCATCTACCACCAAGGGTGACAATGCCTCAGGCTCTGCTACACCCACTCGTCTACCGCCAAGAGGGGACGCTACCACCCTGGGCATGGGGTGATTGTGGCCAGTGGAACTTCCCAAGTTTCATCTGCCCTCAGTCCCGGGGACCATGCCCAGCATACTGGTAATACCCCCTGCCTCCACCTACATGCAATCATCTACCACCAAGGGTGACAATGCCTCAGACTTTGCTACACCCACTTATCTACCGCCAAGAGGGAATGCTACCACCCTGGGCATGGGGTGATTGTGGCCAGTGGAACTTCCCCCCAAGTTTCTTCTGCCCTCACTCCCCCATGTCCAGCATTCTGGTAATACCCCCTGCCTCCACCTACATGCAATCATCTACCACCAAGGGTGACAATGCCTCAGGCTCTGCTACACCCACTCATCTACCACCAACACAGGGCTGATCCAGGAAATATTCGATTGCCTCTCGGGGGATCAGGAAGGAATTTTTTCCCCAGCTGGAGCACATTGGATCATGCTTTGCTGGGGTTTTTCGCCTTCCTCTGGATCAACTGCCTCACACCCAACCCAATACACCCACTCATCTACCAAGAGGGGATGCTACCACCCTGGGCATGGGGTGATTGTGGACAGTGGAACTTCCCCCCAAGTTTTATCTGCCCTCACACCCCCATGCCCAGCATGCTGGTAATACCCCCTGGCCCCACCTACACCCACTCATCTACCGCCAAGAGGTGACACTACCACCCTGGGCATGGGGTGATTGTGGCCAGTGGAACTTCCCCCCAAGTTTCATCTGCCCTCACTCCCCCATGCCCAGCGTACTGGTAATACCCCCAGGCCCCACCTACATGCAATCATCTACCACCAAGGGTGACAATGCCTAAGGCTCTGCTACACCCACTCATCTGCCCTCACTCCCCCACGCCCAGCTCCCACCTACATGCACTCATCTACCACCAATGGTGGCAATGCCTCTTAGGTTCCACAGAAAATGGGGTGCCTTGCCGTGGCTCTGTGGCTTACGCATGCATTTGTGAATGTGTGCAACTAAACCCCTGTCTTTGACACATACTGCTTGACAGGACAGTTTGGTTGGTCACAGGCTGGTCGGTAAGTTGAGCGTGGTAATGTCTTATTTTTATGTGTTTGCCTTTGCAATGTTCTTTGCTGCAGTGACCAGTTACAGGTGGGGGCAGTAACCACTTTTTTGTACCACCAAGGGTGGCAATGCCTCTTAGGTTTTGCTACACCCACTCATCTGCCACCAAGAGTGGCAATGCCTTTTACTGTAAAGTGTTTTATACATTTGCAATATAGTCCCACCTATGTTTTTTTATTGGATATTGTAATAAAATTTGACTACTTTTACTTAACAATACTTGTCGGTGTGGTGTTTGTTTTATTTGAATAGATGGGGATGGGGATTCCATTTGGTTTTTCTGATCCGCCCACTGGCTGATTGAAAAAAAAAAACAAAACACTTTTCTATGTCCAACATTAGGGACTCTAGCAGCCCATAGATTATGCAATTTTCTTTCCGTCCACAACGTGTGGACGGAAAGAAAATTGCTCGATTTCCCCCAACAACACAGATGGGGAAATCCCTCCCATAGTGCTATTGTGTTTTTCCAGTGAGGAGCTTTCCCTGCCGGTAGAACAAAATGATCACTGCTGGTGGCTATAGCTGCCGGCAGTGATCACATAAAAAAAAAAAAAAAATCCCACTGGTTGTACTGAAGTCAATTTGATTTTAGTACAGCTTGCCCAGGGATGGATTGAATCTCAGGCCTTGTCGCTGCTGAACCAGCCGAGGTTCAATCCTTCTGTGGCCGGCTATGGATTGTAAGAACCGAGAGGGCTGATATGAATGTGCAATATAAATGTGTAAATTGTCAGCATTATAGAAATACCTGTGATAAATAAAGTACATTTATGTTTCAATAAAATCCCGAAAAATAAGTCTCTTTATAGGATATTTAGTGAAAGCTACTTTTAAGAAAAATATTTGTATATATTCAACCTCAGTGTGGGTCCGGGAGTGAGCACATACAAGGGACCAACGGATGATGTCATCCAATCAAAACTGTTATATGTTCCGTAGTTAGTGCCAGCCGTATTGGGTCACCCGTAGGGAGGGATGACTTAATATCAAAGAATTCACAGCGGATATTAGTGGTGATACCACTGTCATAACTCTTTGTTGAATATATATGGTATCTCTACTGGGAGGCCATGGAAGTCAAACACAGAGCACAGGGTACATCTCTTGGTAATGTATAGCTCCTTATTAGGCGCATCTGTAAACCCAAGTTTTGCGCATAGCGCATAAAAAAGGGGAAAATATAAAGCCAATATGTATCCAAGATGGAGTCCGTAGGGACCGTGGTATACTGTCAGTGGATGGTATGGCTAGGATCTCGTGCTGCTGTCCATCTGTATCATGAGCTCCACCTTATCAAACTTATGTAATAATACCATCTACAGTCTTAAATCTTGGCAAAGACAAAAAAAAACAAAACAAAACCCACCCCCACCCCGCCCCCCCCCCCATTTCTTTCTAGGCTCCCTCCTTTTCCCTTCTTAAGCCCCATACACACGCGCGGATTATCCGAGGACCAGGTCCGTCAGACCATGTCCGTCATACTTTGTCCGATGTTGGTTTTGCGTACACACGGTCGGACAAAGTTGTCGGAAAATCCGATCATTCTGAACGTGGTGACGTTTGTTGCCTACGACGGGACTACGTAGAGGCTAGTAGCCAATAGCTTTGGTCTTGTAATGTGATCTGAGCATGCGTAGCACTTTGTCCGGTCGGAATTCGCTACACACGATCGGATTTGGTGTGATCGGACTTTGTTGTCAAAAAATCTATCCAGCAGGAGATAGGACTTTGTCCGTCAGACAATCTGATGGAAACTGTCCGATGGTGCCTACACACGGTCTGATTTTCCGACAACATTGTCCGATAGGACAGAATCCATCGGAAAATCCTACCGTGTGTATGGGGCTTTAGTCTTCCCCAACTAATCAATTCTCTACATACTCAAGATATTAATATTCCCATGTCTTCTCATTCTCGTGTATAACATATTTCCCTATACTTCCCCGATTTCTTGAAATCCAGCCATTTCCCCCAGGTATCGTTATATCTCTCTAGTCTAGTAGGTCTTCCCCTGCATGTATTGTCTTTTCTATGGAGCAGATCTGACCAATTTTTAGTATCCATTTCTTTGCACTTGGGGTTATTAGTGTTCGCCGGTACCTAGGAATCGGGCTTTTAGCTGCGCACCCTCAGCGGGGTCACATACAATCTAGCCAAGAGTTTAAAGCTAATTTCTGTTGTCAGTGGCGGGGGGGGGGGGGGGGGGGCGGCTGACAGTGGCTGAAGTCCAGAGTGGGTCCCCAAAAAGCCCTGGGTCTCGGGTGGGCACGGTTCTATTATTAGCCCCGAGCGCAGTCGCCGAGCTGGGACCGATCTGACCCGAGTGCGGCCAAGTGTAATAGCAGGTCCCACCTTCTGGAGCCTGCAGCGTTGATGGACGTCCCACTGGTCCAATGCCTGGACCGCGGGACGTGTGACCTCCATCATAGGCGCTGCAGGCTCCAGAAGGTGGGAATTACAATGCGGCTGCCGCGCCACTGTCAGAAGATCCCAACCCCACTTATTAGGAAGTTGAAGGATAATAAAACTATAACTAGAGGCATAAAGGCAAAACCTTTTTTTTTTTTTGTCTTGAATACATTGGAAATAGATTTGAACCCGTCAGGTTGTCCCAGTTGGGGAGATCCTCTCTATTTATCCTGTTTACTGTTATCACTGAGTGTAAAGGTGAAGGAAAATCCCTTATTTAAGGGAAATCTTCCAATGGGGACACTAGTTTTGGTGACCCTGGTGACAACCAGGGATTCCCTAACTTTGGAGGGATTTCTTCTCACTTCCATGGGAAAGAAAGTGAAGGGAAATCCCCCCAATGTGACAGATGGCAAAAAAAAAACTGACAGGGGCTGTTACACAACCAGTAGGCCTGTACACAAGATTAGAAAATCCACGAAAAATACCACTTTCGAAGCGATCGTATCAAAATTGGATCGTGTGTACAGAGCTTTTCGAGAGCTGATCATGACAGTTCAGCCGATATTATCCAATCGGACAAGCAGGAAAATTTCTCGTACGATTTTCATTTAACTGGTACAGATGTCATTCGAAGATACAATACAAATACACTACAACCCATGACATCACTTCCAAATGTTTTATTCTGTTGTATGAGAGTTTTCGTACTTTAGTAAACTCTTCATGTTCGATATGCGACTAGCATGCAAAAAAAAAAAAACGGACGATCTGTCGTCTGATTTATGGATCGTGTGTACAGGGCATTACTCTATCCAAAATGATAAAAAAAAGTCTTGCCTTCAGTTCTGCTTTAAAGAATGGAAAATCAAGATGTTGTGTTATAGCAAGAAGCCATTTTTTAAATCAAAGGATATAAGTTTGCCTTCTTTCCTTGCAACGTGGGAGCAGCTAACCTACAGTCTTTTGCCTGCAACTAAAAAATATTGTGTTCGTGGCTGCCCACCACTATTACATCATGTCGGTTGTTAGCACCGCATACTAGTTAGAGGGTCAGAGTTCTGCCATGACTGCCACAATCTCATTGACTAGCTAGGAGATCAAAGCTCTGCCACAGTTCTGTCTATTGGCTAGAGGGTCCGAGCTTGGCCACAACCTTGTCTACTATATACAAAGGTCTGCTACAACCCCATCTACTGTTAAAAAGATCAGAGCCCTGCCACAACCACAGTGTTCTAGTTAGAGGGCCAGAGCTCTGCCACAGATCTGTCCATTGGCTAGAGGATCAGAGTTTTGTCACATCCCCGTCTACTAGCTGCAGGGCCAGATTAAGAACATCGTGGGCCTGGTGCTGAGGATTTTGGTGGGGCCTTTTATAAACAATAAATGAATAAATAAAAATGCAAACAATTTTTTGTTATAACAAATTAAATTAAAGAGAGAGGGAGGATGAGAGAGAGAGAGAGAGAGAAATGGATGAAAGAGGTGTTAGGGGTAAGGGAAAGAGGATGAGAGAGAAAGGGGGATGAGAGAAAGAGGATGCACATGAGCATGCGTGGTAATAATATCAACGCAGCCCAGCCAAGGCAAGGCAAGTGACCGAAGGTACAGAACCCTGAAGGAAGACCGGGTGAAGATGGAAGCGCCCGGGCCCCGCCGGATTGATCACAGCACAGCACTGGAGGGCTCAGTCTGACAATTTAAGTGTACCCTAATGCGCTAATATGCTGTGCATACTTGTACATTATGGCATAACCTACCTAAGGGCCTCTAAAAAATAGTAATGTTAGAAAAAGTTTACTACCGCTTTAATATCATTGGAACCCAGGAGCCTATTGACCCGCATAGTTGCCAACATTTCAAAAATATTTTCCAACATTTCAAAAATATTTTCAGGGACACTTTTTTTACAAGTGCTATATTTAGAGTAGCTGACATCCCCTATGTTCATCTATACATCACAATAGTAATTACAAAATTAAATAAGTACTAATAATGGAGCAGGACAAATATGAGGACTGAGATTTCCTTTAGTTGAACTAACAAAAGTGTGCCCATTATAGAGCTGGTAACATTGAGGATATTCAGTATAATTTTAAAGAACTGTTTTTGTGGGTAAGAGGCATAGGGGAGGAGAATGGATGGTATAAAAGTGGGAAGTATGTGCAGGTGAGGGAGAGGAATGTGGAGGGTCTAACAGTGGGCACTATGTACATGAGAGGAGTGCGGAGGGTATGGCAGAAGGCACTATGTACAGGAGAAGAGTGTGAAGAGTATGACAGTGGGCAGTATGCACAGCAGAGGAGTGTGGAGGGTATGACAGTGAGCAGTATGTACAGGAGAGGAGTGTGGAGGGTACGAAAGTGGGCACTATGTACAGGAGAGGAGTGTGGAGGGTATGACAGTGGGCAGTATGTACAGGAGAGGAGTGTGGAGGGTATGACAGTGAGCAGTATGTACAGGAGAGGAGTGTGGAGGGTACGACAGTGGGCATTATGTACAGGAGAGAAGTGTATGACAGCGGGCACTATGTACAGGAGAGGAGTGTGTAGGATATGACAGCGGGCGTTATGTATAGGAGAGAAGTGTGGAGAGTAATACAGTGAGCAGTATGTACAGGAGAGAAGTGTGGAGAGTATGACAGTGGGCACTATGTATAGGAGAGCAGGATGAGTAATCTGGGAAGGAAAAATGTAAAGGTTTGTGGAAGGATGTTTAGGGACTGTGTAGTGGTGAAGCGGGCCCTACATGGATTGAAATTACACCAATTAAGCAGAGACCAGCCATAGTTGATCTATGTATGGACTACCTGGTTTTACACAAGTCAACCTATTAACCGTCTTGAGTACAACCAGCCTGTCGGGTTTTCCCCAAAACAATCAGTGCTGCAAGCTATAGTTAGCAACACTGATCATCGTTTTCACTGGCAGAACACAATAACACTGCAGGAGTGATTCCCCCATCCACAGGTCAGCATGTGAGAGGGTGTGTGGGGACAGGCTGGGGAGAGATACTAGTCAGTGGCTGGTTAGACACCGGCTAGTATCAGGGCCAGATACACACAGGTTACATATGCCACGATCGTTAGAGCGAGAGCAATAATTCTAGCCTTAGACCTCCTCTGTAACTCTAAACATGTAACCTGTAAAAAAATTTAAAGCATCGCTTAGTACACAAAAAAAATCGTACTAACTTTATTTTTATTTTTTTGATGAATGAAACAGTTTCTTTCCAAAAAAAAAACGTTTGAAAAATTGCTGCGCAAATATCGTGTAACATAAAAAGTTGCAAAGACCACCATTTTATTCCATAGGGTGTCTGCTAAAACAATATATATAATGCTTGAGGGTTCTGAGTAATTTTCTATAAAAAAAAAATTATGATTTTTACATGTAGGAGAGAAGTGTCAGAATTGGCCTGGGTGGCGAGGGGTTAATTATCATAAGTAATATGCAAATAATTATTATAAGCACTGTGATCTCATCCTCTCAGTCTGCTGCAGAGTGTTCCAGCTTGTATTTATACTGGCCGCTCTGTATATAGCTTCTGACAGGCTGCGCAAGCAGCCCCATATCTCCAGAACCATAGATGATAGCAGCCCCATATAGCAGCTGGGGTAGGTCTTTAGCTACCTACCCCCCAAATGTGGGGTCTCTGTGACCCCTGATTGCTGAGCTACAACCCTCGAAGTCGATAATTTTTTTTTTTTTTTAATTTTTTTTTTTTTTTGGGGCAAATGGGCCTATCTTGAGAAAGGGGCCTGGAGCTGCAGCTCCAATAGCCCCTATGTTAATCCGGCCCTGCTTAGACACCTTCCCGCCCAAGCCAATTTTCAGATTTCAGCGCTGTCGCAATTTGAATGACAATTGATAGGTGGGCACTGATGGGCATGGGTGGGCACAGATAGCTGGCACTGATGGACACTGATGGGTAGCACTGATGACACTGATTGGTGGCACTGATGACACTGATGGGTGGCATTGCTGGGCATCAGGTTATATATTGGTGCCAGTCAGGGGGGGCTGCGCTGATAAACAATTAACCCCCCCTGTCAGGAGAGCCGCTAATCGGCTCTCCTCTACTCGCGTCTGTCAGACGCGAGTGAGGAAAAGCCGATCAACGGCTTTTCCTGTAGAGCCTCTGGCTCTAAACACATGCTTCAAAAAAAAATTCCCCATTGGACTCCATGCATCCGGCACCCTGCATGTAGATCAGGGGGCGGGATGCATGGATAGGGGGGGCGGAGCCCGTGCACCCGTAATGGACATCCGCAGCCGGGGATCGATACGGCGGATCCGCTGCACGAGTGTCGCTACAGGAGCTGCTGTCCGGAAGGCATTAAATCGGCCTGGTCATTGGTGAGAGGGCAATCGCCCACCTTTACAAATCCTTTTCTTACAGTTTCACTGGGACACATTGCACATATTTACCCTGGGAATACTTTACAGAACCTATCTTGAACACTGTGCATGGACACCTTTAGCTTCTACCATTCCAATAAACCTTATTGCTTGCTACTACCCCTTTTTGGATAAAGTTAATGAGCTCCTACTGCCGGTGAAAACCACCAGATCTGCAACCGGGACATTGCTGTCATTATTGCTACAAGGGCCCTTATACCATTGCCATTAAGTCCGACCTCCCATTGGGGTTAAAGATTTATAGGCTGGCCGAGGGTTCCCTTTTAGAAATCTGTCAGTATAACCACTTAATCTTGATTTATCCTTTCAGGTGCAAGCAGCATTCCACTGTACATGTGTGTGTATATAATTGACTGTTTACTGTTTACTGTTTACAAATATCTTGGCTTGTGTTATTTGGAGGAATTCCTTTGCTGAGTTGGCGCTGTTGCCCAAAACTCAGCAGATCTATTACCTCCTCTTTGTGACAATATCTTTTTTGAACTGTTCTAGTAAACATTATCAGAACATAAACGCATAGTGTTCTTTGACTCATTACTTTAATCTCCTTGCGACCGCCGGCTGTCAAATGACGGCCAGGCGGCGCAGCTCTCATGGTCGGAGGGTGTCATATGACGCCCTCCCCTTCTGTGCACTCCAGGGAGCGCGCGCGCTCTCGCCGTGTCACTGGGCACCCGATGCGCGTGCCCAGCGGCCCCGATGTCCGCTGGGCACCCGCGATTGCCCGGTAACACAGCGGGACCGTGGATCTGTGTGTGTAAACACACAGATCCACGGTCCTGTCAGAGGAGAGGAGCCGATGGTGTGTTCTCTGTACAGAGAAACACCGATCGGTCTCCTCCCCTTGTGAGTCCCCTCCCCCCACAGTAAGAATCACTCCCAGGGAACATAATTAACCCCTCCCCGCCCCCTATTGGTTAACCCCTTCACTGCCAGTGTCATTTATACATTTAAATAGCATTGATTGCTGTATAAATGACAATGGTGCCAAAAATGTGTCAAAAATGTCCGATGTGTCCGCCATAATGTCGCAGTCACAATAAAAATCGCTGATCACCGCCATTACTAGTAAAAAAAAAAATATTAATAAAAATGCTATAAAAATATCCCATATTTGGTAAACGCTATAACTTTTGCGCAAACTAATCAATAATCGCTAATTGCGATTTTTTTTTACCAAAAATATGTAGAAGAATACGTATCGGCCTAAACTAAGGAAAAAATATGTTTTTTTATATATTTTTTGGGGATATTTAGTACAGCAAAAAGTAAAAAATATTGTTTTTTTTTAAAATTTGTTGCTCTTCTTTTGTTTATTGCGCAAAAAATAAAAAACGCAGAGGTGATCAAATACCACCAAAAGAAAGCTCTATTTGTGGGGAAAAAAATGATAACAATTTCATTTGGGTACAGTGTCGTATGACCGCGCAATTGTCATTCAAAGTGCGTCAGCGCTGAAAGCTGAAAAATGGCTTGGTCAGGAAGGGGGTGAAAATGCCCTGTACTGAGTTGGTTAAGGTGATGCAAAGATATCTGAACCCTCAGACACTGATGGGTGGCACTGATGACACTGATTGGTGGCACTGATGACACTGATGGGTGGCATTGCTGGGCATCATGTTATATAATGGTGCCAGTCAGTGCCCATTTGTGGGCACTAAATGGCACAGATTGGGCATCATTTGCACATGTGGATGGCCATGGGGTACATACCTGGCCATCCACATGTTGCCCCCTTCCCTGGAGGTCCTGGCGGCTCTCCTGGTGGTCTAGTGTAGGCATCCGAGCGGGGGCTGCGCTGATAAACAATTAACCCCCCCTGTCAGGAGAGCCGCTAATCGTCTCTCCTCTACTCGCGACTGTCAGACGCGAGTAAGAAAAAGCCGATCAGTGTAGCGGTGTGTCAGACTGATACACCGCTCCGCCGTGATGCGGGCCCCCACGGGTGCGCGGCGGCTGTTATCCTGAAGGACGTCATATGACGCCCAGTCAGGATAACGGAACACCATCCGGCCGTCATTTTGCTATAGGCTGGGCTGGAAGTGGTTAAAGAGGTTTCCCAGTTAACAGACATCCCAATCTGCAAAGACTCATTTCACGGAGGTGACGATTCGCTCCGGCGCCGACCCCTCCCCCCCAATAAAATGCAACCTGATCAGTGCCAATTAAATGCAGCCTGATCAGTGCCAATTAAATGCAGCTATACCAGTGCCCATGAAATGCAGCCTTACCAATGCCCAATGAAATGCAGCCTGATCACACAGCTGCTGGAGAAGGAGCTGGGCTGCTGGTACTGGGGTCTGACTGCTGTTGCTGGGGCTGATGGTGCTGTAGTCTGGCTGATGGTGCTGTAGTCTGGCTGATGGTGCTGTAGTCTGGCTGATGGTGCTGGAGTCTGGTTGCTGGTCCTGGGGTCTGGCTGCAATGGGGCTGTAGTCTGGCTGATGGTGCTGTAGTCTGGCTGATGGTCCTGGGGTCTGGCTGCAATGGGGCTGTAGTCTGGCTGATGGTGCTGTAGTCTGGCTGATGGTGCTGTAGTCTGGCTGATGGTGCTGTAGTCTGGCTGATGGTGCTGTAGTCTGGCTGATGGTGCTGGGGTCTGGCTGCTGGTGCTGTAGTCTGGTTGATGGTGCTGAAGTCTGGTGGCTGGTCCTGGGGTCTGGCTGCAATGGGGCTGGTGAGCCATCCCAGTCAGAGAATTCCCCAGAAGGAAGGGGGTGGGCAGAGGCAGAGAGAAGACTGTGATCTACAGGCTGTAGCAATTTAACCACTTTCCGACCGGCGCACGACGATGTACGTCCCTTTTTTGAAGAGGGATATCTCGGTAACGGCAGCAGCTGCTGCCACAACCGAGATATCCATCTCTTCAGGCGCCGGTCGGCATTCCGATAATGGTGGTCATCGCGGCGTATTCGCCGCGAGATCACTGTTATCGGCGGCGGGAGAGGGTGCCCCCCCTCCCGCCGCTCTCCCGCGCCTTCCGCCGCTTACCGGAACCGTCGGCAGCGGCGGAGGCGATCGGGTCCTTTCCCCTCCTGTGCATAGAGATGAGTGACGCTAAGATGGCCGCCACTCATCTCTATACCATAGGAGGGCGGAAGCGACGTCAAAAACGTCACTTCCGCCCATACCTCTTAAAGAGGAATTTTCAAATGTCATTTTTTGAAATGACATTTTTTTTTTTTTTTTTTTCATTGAAGTCCAAATATGAGATCTGAGGACTTTTTGACCCCAGATCTCATATTTAAGAGGACCTGTCATGCTTTTTTCTATTACAAGGAATGTTTACATTCCTTGTAATAGGAATAAAAGTGAGCCAATTAAATTTTTTTTTAAAAAACAGTGTAAAAATTAATAAAATCAAGAAAAATAAATAAGAAAAAACAAAAAAAATTTGCAGAAGCGAACGCATACGTGAGTAGCGCCCGCATATGAAAACGGTGGTCAAACCACACATGTGAGGTATCGCCGCGATCGGTAGAGCGAGAGCAATAATTATAGCCGTAGACCTCCTCTGTAACGCAAAATATGCAACCTGTAGAATTTTTTAAACGTCGCCTATGGAGATTTTTGAGGGTAAAAGTTTGATTCCATTCCACGAGCGGGCGCAATTTTGAAGCGTGACATGTTAGGTATCAATTTACTCTGCGTAACATTATCTTTCACAATATATAAAAAAATTGGACTAACTTTACTGTTGTCTTATTTTTTTATTCAAAAAAGTGAATTTTTTCCAAAAAAAAGTGCGCTTGCAAGACCGCTGCGCAAATACGGTGTGAAAAAAAGTATTGCAACGACCGCCATTTTATTCTCTAGGGTGTTAGAAAAAAAACAATATATAATGTTTGGGGGTTCTAAGTTTTTTTCTAGCAAAAAAAACTGTTTTAAACATGTAAACACCTAAAATCCAAAACGAGGCTGGTCTTAAAGTGGTTAAAGATAAAAAAACTTTCCCCTGTGAAGCGGACTCTTTCTCCACTTTTGGCTGCCACTGCGCAGTGATCTCCTGCTGGGCAGAAATACACTCCACCGTGGACTCAGAAAACAATACTTAAGGTGGCGCTGCCTAACCCCTGGAAACAAGTTTTTTAAAGTTTCTTTAAAAAGTAAGTAATATGCGATTTGGGCTGGATTACAGTGGCTATAGTTTGATAATTACTTATTATAATGGACTAAATGAAAAGAAGCATCAGAGTGGGAGAGTTTACTTCCTCTTTAACACAGTCTCTATTGAGAGGTCAGCTCCTGCGGGTGATTCCTCCCCCCTCCCTCTGCATAATGCGAGCGCTCACACAGCCACGGCGCCCGATTTGCTCCTTCCCCTGCATCCTTGTTGGCAGGGGAGAGCGAGTTGCAGGAAGGACTCCACCAGGACTCTCAGTTACTGGAAAAACAGACTGATTTCTCCCGTCCTTAGGACAGGAGAACCAGCCTGTAAATTCCAAGAGATGCCAGACCAGCGCTGTCAATATTAGGGGCAGGGCAGCAAGAGGAGGCTGGGGAACCCCACAGTGGCAGAACACCAGGGCCCGGTGGCAAGACAACCTTTGCAACCCTGATAGTTCTCCCACTGCTTTGGACCCTTATATTTTCTTGGTATGCTGGTGACATATATCTCTTGTTTTCTGCCACCCTGGGGGGCCCAATACAGTAGGAAGGGAGCTCACTGCAGAACATGTGAAAAGGGCCCGTTGTGGGGTCGTAGTAAAGGGCCCCAGGATATATATATATATATATATATATATATATATATATATAATTGCATTTTTTTAGTTGCCCCCCTACTTTTGTCCCTGTCCCCCATGTGCCCCCCTAAATATGAAAGCTGGAGACGCCACTGGGCACTACACACCACCATGCCTACAACCACTGCCACTGTATGCACTCCCTTTAAATGCGTGCAGCTATGGAGTATGCCGACCGCGCTATAGTCGGACGTCCTCCCAGAAAGTTGCTCCCGCGCGCCCCCCCTGGGGCGCGCACTCGGGAACATCCGTGACCGCCGGGTCCCGAGGACCCGGCGCATCACGGATCACGGTAAACAGCCGCTGATAGCGGCCGTTTACCAGGTGATCGCTCCGTCAAATGACGGAGCGATCACATGTACACAAACCGGCGTCACGTCATGACGCCGGTTCCTCCCTCCCCTCTCTGTACCGATCGGTACAGAGAGGAGAGAAGCGAAGAGGGGGAGAGACGGGACCAGCGCTGTGGGCTGGATGTGTAGTGCCCACAGCGCTGGTCAATACACTGCCACCACTGTGCAATGCTCTGCCATGCTCTGCCACCACTGTGCAATGCTCTGCCACCACTGTGCAATGCTCTGCAACCAACCACTGTGCAATGCTCTGCCACCAACCACTGTGCAATGCTCTGCCACCACTGTGCAATGCTCTGCAACCAACCAATGTGCAATGCTCTGCAACCAACCACTGTGCAATGCTCTGCCACCAACCACTGTGCAATGCTCTGCAACCAACCACTGTGCAATGCTCTGCCACCAACCACTGTGCAATGCTCTGCAACCACTGTGCAATGCTCTGCAACCAACCAATGTGCAATGCTCTGCAACCAACCAATGTGCAATGCTCTGCCACCACTGTGCAATGCTCTGCAACCAACCACTGTGCAATGCTCTGCCACCACTGTGCAATGCTCTGCCACCAACCACTGTGCAATGCTCTGCCACCACTGTGCAATGCTCTGCAACCAACCAATGTGCAATGCTCTGCAACCAACCACTGTGCAATGCTCTGCCACCACTGTGCAATGCTCTGCAACCAACCACTGTGCAATGCTCTGCCACCACTGTGCAATGCTCTGCCACCACTGCAATGCTCTGCAACCACTGTGCAATACTCTACCAACACTGTGCAACACTGTGATACTCTGCCAATACTTGCCAATACTCTGCCAATACTCGCCAATACTCTGCCAATACTCGCCAATACTCTGCAATAATTTTTAATAGAAACAAAGAATTATTTTTTTTTTTTTTTACCGAATTTTCAGTATTTTTTGATTTATAGCGCAAAAAATAAAAAACCCAGCGGTGATTAAATACCACCAAAAGAAAGCTCTGTTTGTGTGAAAAAAAGGACACAAAATTCATTTGGGTACAGTGTTGCATGACGGAGTAATTGTCATTCAAAGTGTGAGAGCACCGAAAGCTGAAAATTGGTCTAGTTAGGAAGGGGGTTTAACTGCCCAGTGGTCAAGTGGTTAAACCAACAAGAGTTGTTTTTTTTTTTTTTTGTTTTTTTTACCACTACCGTTCCTTTATATTGGCTTTTGAAATATACAAATGCAACAATTTAGAAAGTGGATGAAAGGTTTATCACCGGGAAACACTTTTGAAAGGCATTTTATATAAAACTATATAGATCAGAGTAAAATGAGGGACAATTGAGGAGGATCGAGGGACAGAGGGATTTTGTTCCAAATCAGGGACAGTCCCTCAAAACCAGGGACGGTTGGGAGTTATGGTGACTAATAACGTTTCTATGTCTTGTTTTCCCGTAGGAGGCGTGAGCTGGGTGTATCCTTCTAATTAAAGAGGGATGTCTTCAGTATTGTGTTACATTACCTTTCTGCAATCAGAAAAGCTTTGCTTTGTTGTGCACATTTCTTAAGGCAGCAGATACATTCCCACACCCTAGCTAATCGGCCGCTTGGACAACAATGTACATTACTATATTGATACTTGTGCTGGGCATTGTAATCTTTGCAAGACGAAGACGGAATCGTGTTTTCTTGGACCCTGAAGAACGAGCAGTTCTCATCACTGGCTGTGATTCAGGCTTCGGGAATCAACTCGCTCGCAGGTTACATGATATGGGCTTCACCGTCTTTGCTACCTGCCTGTTCCCGGAAGGAGAAGGGGCTCAGTCTCTATTAAAGTATTCCTCCTCTGGGAGGATGAGGGTGATCCGGCTGGATGTTACCAGTGACAAGGAGGTTGCCGAGGTGAAGCAGTACGTACAACATAACCTTCCTGCTCAAGGTATAATAGTATTTGTTTGTTTTAATTTCAGTGCTGTGATCACCATTGCTGTCTTCAAGAGCCACCGTCCTGAAACGGAATAATTCTCTTATTTTTAGGATAAATAATAGAATGAGACGTGAATACCTTCTGTTTTAGGAAAACTTTACTGTGCTTTTTGACGGCTTTATGCCCTGTACACAGTCGGACATTCCGACGACAAAATCCGTCTGATTTTTTCCGATGGATTTTGGCCCAAACTTGTCTTGCATACACACGGTCGCACAAAGTTGTCGGAAAATCCGATCGTTCAGAACGAGGTGACATACAACACGTACGACGGGACTATAAAGAAGGCAGTAGCCAATAGCTTTCGTCTCGTAATTTATTCTGAGCATGCGTGGCACTTTGTCCGTCGGAATTGTCTACACACGATCGGAATTTAAACGATCGGAATTTGTTGTCGGAACATTTTAGATCCAGCTCTAATGCCCTGTACACACGATCGCACATTCCGACAACAAAATCCATCGGATTTTTTCAGACGGATGTTGGCTCAAACTTGTCTTGCATACACACGGTCACACAAAGTTGCTCTGAAATTCCGAACGTCAAGAACGCGGTGACGTACAACACGTACGACGAGCCGAGAAAAATGAAGTTCAATAGCCAGTGCTGCTCTTCTGCTTGATTCGGAGCATGCGTGGCACTTTGTGCGTCGGAATTGTATACACACGATCGGAATTTGCACAAACAGATTTTGTTGTTGAACAATTTGAGAACCAGATCTCAAATTTTGTGCGATGGAAAATCTGATGGAAAATGTCCGATGGAGCCTACACATGGTCGGAATTTCCGACAACAAGCTCCGATTGCACATTTTCCGTCGGAAAGTCCGACCATGTGTATGGGGCATCAAAGTTTGTGTGTCGGAAAGTCCGATGGAGCCCACACATGATCGGATTTTCCGACAACACGATCCGATCGCACATTTTCTATCGGAAAGTCTGACCGTGTGTACAGGGCATTAGTCTTTCTTGCTATATACTGTGCTGATGGGACCAATGTCCTACTCCATAGAAGCCATGATTTCTATACACTACACTAATGATAGCTAAATCATGTGAGACAGCTGTATGCAGTTTGGAAAAAATGGCACTATAATGTTAGGCTATATTTTCACTGTACACCAGTGGTTCTAGATGTGCATCTGGTGAGTGAGGTGTAAAGCAATATTTTGCATGGATCCACTGTCATGAAATAAAGAGCAATACTCTGACAAGGAGCGCTCAAGAGAAAAAGGGGGAAAAATTGGGACTATACGATACAAGACTATATAGAGAAACGTGTGTTTTACTGAAAGCATGACATTTTATTGAGATAACATTGAAATAACCCCTGAAATAAATGGGGACAATATAATGCAGCAAAAAATAATTACATACAAATTTATGGCCGGAGCACCAATAAGGATGATAATCACTGATGCACAGTGAAACAGAGCCCCAGCATGTTTTGAATATTTAAGTATTCCTCAGCGAGATGACTGTCAGAAACCATGAAATCAGGCCTAGACAGAAGTACAGTTAAATCACACTTGTTTAATAATAAAAGTAAAAAAAACAAACGTAGTCAAAACATAGCCAAAGTTCAGTACCCGGAACGTATAGTCAGCCAAGCCAGAAGTCAGGGATCAATGTAGTGGTACAGCAAGCATGATCTGGACCCAGAAGGCATGTCAGCAAAGCAAGTCTTAAACAGGATCGCAGGAGATAGTTTCTGTGATGTTGACCAAGGCGAAGGCAGAGCTCCTCTGGACTGGACAGTTTAAGTAGGTAGGGCTGACGAGCAGGATATCATCAACAGCTGAGTAACTGTGAAGAGATAGAAGCTGGCAATTAGCCGACAGCTGAGCGGCCAGTTCAGAGAAGGAAGGGTTGAGCCCAGCCCTGACAGATGACATCTGTTGATAATTTCAAAGGGTCTCTGCAATACATATATATGTCAGTATAACAACCAAGATCAAAATATGGTATCATAGTGTTATAATCAACCAAATAGATATTATGACTTATATGACAAACTTACACTCAAAATACAGTAGACAGAAAACCATAAATTCTACATATACTGGATGTCCGCAGGGGAGGGGCAGCAGCATTGTATTCCACATGTCCAGAAAAGCACAAGGGATGACAGAAAGGATACCCAGGGGCCTGCAGAGTCCTGATGACAAATATGTATATATGTGAAACAAGTTCCAAATAAACCTATGTAAAGCTAAATGTAACAATTGATAAAGTGTGATGGAGGAATGAAAAATATAAAATAAACGGAGGTCAAAAAACATATATGCCAAAAGATATCGCAAGGGAATTTAGAGAATTTTACAGCGCACTATACAATCTACCAACCTCTCCTGTATCCTCTTCGTTAATGGAAGAATACCTGACCTCCTCAAAGTTAGCCAGACTGCCATCTCCAACACGTTGGGAGCTGGAGATGCCAATAACACCAGAGGAAATGGTATTAGCCATAGGAAAGATGAAAAACGGGAAGGCACCCGGCCCAGATGGGTTCTCCACACAATACCTTAAAAGCTTCTCCTCAGTCTTAAGTCCACATTTGACCAAAACCTTTAACACATGGGGACAAACATCATCCCCACCAGTGGAGGCTTTGAGGGCTCACATAGTAGTGATACCTAAAGAAGGGAAGGACCTGTCAGTATGTAGTAGCTATCGTCCAATATCACTGCTGAATGTTGATATGAAAGTATTCACGAAGATACTTGCATCCCGTTTACAGCCGCATCTTCTTCAGTTAGAACATATGGACCAAGTAGGGTTTGTCCCCACACGAGAAGCAAGAGATAGTACTATTAAAGTTTTAAATTTGGTCCATTATGTAAAGGGATGTCAAGTATCTTCGTGAATACAGACGTGGAAAAGGCTTTTGATAGGGTCAACTGGACCTTTATGAGGACAGTGCTAAAACATATGGGTATGGGTGATAGAATGCTACATTAGATAGCGGGAATATATTCTACACTACAAGCCTTGGTAAAGGCTAACGGAGTATACTCAGAATATTTTCCTATATCAAACGGGACGCGCCAGGGATGTCCCCTATCGCCTCTACTATTTGCGTTGACTTTGGAACCCTTGTTAAATAAGATTTGACAGAACCCGATATTAGCAGTATTTGTATGGGAAAAGATGAGTATAAAGTCTCCGCTTATGCGGATGACTTACTGTTTTCAGTCACAAACCCACAGATATCGCTACCTAACCTTATAAAGGAGGTGGAAAATTACGGAGTTCTGTCGAATTTTAAGATAAATTACTGTAAGTCGGAGGCGATGGGGGTGTCCCTGGAGCGCCCCCTACAAAACAGCCTAGAAAATAGCTTTAAGCTTAGGTGGACATCAAAAGCATTGAAATACTTAGGGATATATATTCCACCAAAGACTACAGATATATATGGCTTGAATTACCCACCCTTAATCAGGGAAGTGACAGCTCTGCTGCAAAAGTGGAGCGGGGCTGGACATTCCTGGTTTGGGAGGAGCAACATATTGAAAATGAGCATTGTTCCAAAATTCCTGTACCTTTTCCAGGCTCTTCCTGTATCTGTTCCCATGGTTTTCTTCAATCAAATTAGATGCACCTTTACGAAATTTATATGGGCAAGTAGGCGTCCTAGGATAAATAGAAACCCTACCGAAGGCTGCAGGAGGCGTGGCTGCGCCAGACCTACATAAATATTATCAAGCATCTCAATTGGGTAGAATAATAGACTGGTGCCGACATGAAGGGAGCAAATTATGGATCACTATAGAGCAACAGTTTAGCATAATCCCACTTAATAGAGTAATTTGATGCTGCGCAGCTATGCCCCCTACATTAAAAACGCACCCCTTGATTGGACCTACACTTCGGACGGGTCGTAAGTTTATTCAGAACCCCAATTTTTCCTCTCTGAAATCCCCTTTGTTTACTATTTTGGGGAACCCGGATTTTGAACCGGGTTTAGAACCCGGAGCATTCAAAAAATTAAAAGAAAAGGGTATTTTTCAAGCCTTGCATTTTATTATCCGAAATAATTGGCCAACAATAGATCAACTTACGGAATTAGATGGTCAGTTTCAACTACCCCCCCTGGCAGGCACGGCAGATTAGACACTTTCTGGAAACATTGGGACCACAGGAAAGCTTTGGTCGCCCAAAGACAAAATTTGAGAGGTATTGTGAGGGGAAGGGGCTTTTCACAGTATTTCAAAGATGTATACCCTATGTATACTCCGGAGCACTTTAGGATGCCAAGTCTGGGAAAATGGGAAGGAGACCTGGATCAAATTTTTACAACAGAACAACAACAGAAAATAATATATTTAACCTTAAACTCATCCAGATGCACTAAGATTCAGGAATTGAACTATAAAATACTAACACGGTGGTATTATACCCCCGCACTAATGCATACATTTTCCCAGACAACATCGGATAGGTGCTGGAGGGGCTGTCAAGAGAGAGGCACCATAGTGCATATTTTTTGGACATGTCCAAGAATCAAACAGTTTTGGCAGGATGTCCAGAAAATTACGCAACTATTTTCGGAATATCGGATTCCATGGGATCCGGCCTTCTTCCTCCTGCAATCTTCACAAATCCCAATGGTGAGATATAAAAACTCACTATTAAGCCATATGGTGAATGCTGCCAAAAGTTGTATAACCTTATGTTGGAAATATTTAAGAGTCCCCCAGATATCTATGTGGCTAAATAAAGTGAGAGATATAGGGACTATGGAAAATCTGATCCCCATGTCAATGAACAGAAAAGAACAAACATCTCAAATATGGGCCCCCTGGGAGAGGTTCTTGCAAACAGAGGAAGGAAAGAGACTGATTGGGGAGGAAATGGGGGAGTAATCTCGACGGGAATATCAACAGGTTTGGAGAGGGAGAGAGGGGGGGGGGGGGGGGGGGTGTTTGGTTTTTTTTTTTTTTTCCCTGGTAGGGGGGGGGGGGGGGGGCTAGTATAGGAGGAAAGAAGGTGATACCTTCTGAGGGAAAGAGCTGGGAAAACGGGGAGGGAGAGGGAGGGAAAGAGAAAGGAAAAGGGAAAAATAAATAACTTGATTGCAGAGGTAGAATATGAAAGGGTGGCATGTAAGTAACATGAAGGAAAAAAAAAAAATGGGACATAATATATAAAATTACATGCTGTATCCTCTGTTTCTGTTTATGTTTATTTTGTTAACCTCTGTTCCCGAGTTAAGAAAAAATAAAGAATAAAAAAAAAAATATATATATATAAAATAATACCTTGGACAAGTATCTTGTCTCCCAGACCATTAAGTCTGATGTGGACCCCAAGGTAACTGGCCCTCTTCCTTTTGAAACATAAGGCAACAAGACAAAAGGCACAAGAGTCAAAAGGCACAAGAATCTGCTGATAATACTGTATATATAGTATCTCACAAAAGTGAGTACACCCCTCACCATTTTTGTAAATATTTTATTATGTTTATTTTTGTTTTTCTTTTCATTTTTTTTTTTTTTTTTTTTTTTTTTTCTTTTTTTTTTTTTGTAACAGTTTTTTTTGTTTATTTGGCATGTTTGTTTTTTTTTTTTGTTTTATCTTTTTGTAAATATTTTATTATATCTTTTCATGTAAATTACACTTTGCTACAATGTAAAGTAGTGAGTGTACAGCTTGTATAACAGTGTAAATTTGCTGTCCCCTCAAAATAACTCAACACACAGCCATTAATGTCTAAACCGCTGGCAACAAAAGTGAGTACACCCCTAAGTGAAAATTGCCAAATTGGGTCCAATTATCCATATTCTCTCCCCAGTGTCATGTGACTCATTAGTGTTACAAGGTCTCAGGTGTGAATAGGGAGCAGGTGTGTTAAATTTGGTTTTATCGCTCTCTCATACTGGTCACTGGAAGTTCAACATGGCACCTCATGGCAACGAACTCTCTGAGTTTCTGAAAAAAAGAATTGTTGCTCTACATAAAGATGGCCTAGGCTATAAGAAGATTCCCAAGACCCTAAAACTGAGGTCTGGAGACATGCTTGACCAGTCCATCACCTTTACCCTCAGCTTCTTTAGCAAGGCAGTGGTCGTCTTGGAGGTGTGTTTGGGGTCGTTATGTTTAAATACTGCCCTGCGGCCCAGTCTCCGAAGGGAGGGGATCATGCTCTGCTTCAGTACATGTTGGGATTCATGGTTCCCTCATTGAACTGTAGCTCCCCAGTGTCGGCAGCACTCATGAAGACTCATGAAGACCCAGACAATGACGCTCCTATCACCATGCTTGCCTGTAGGCAAGACACACTTGTCTTTGCACTCCTCACCTGGTTTCCGCCACACATGCTTGATACCATCTGAACACAATACATTTATCTTGGTCTCATCAGACCACAGAACATGGTTCCAGTAATCCATGTCCTTAGTTTGCTTGTCTTCAGCAAACTGTTTGTGGGCTCTCTTGTGCATCATCTTTAGAAGAGGTTTCCTTCTGGGATGACAGTCATGCAGACCAATTTGATGCAGTGTGAAGCGTATGGTCTGAACACTGACAGGCGGCCCCCCCACCCCTTCAACCTCTGCAGCAATGCTGGCAGCACTCATACGTCTATTTCCCAAAGACTACCTCTGCATATGATGCTGAGCATGTGCACTCAACTTCTTTGGTCGACCATGGAGAGGCCTGTTCTGAGTGGAACCTGTCCTGTTAAACTGATGTATGGTCTTGGCCACCATGCTGCAGCTCAGTTTTGGGGTCCTGGCAATCTTCTTAAAGCCTAGGCCATCTTTATCTAGCGCAACAATTCTTTTTTTTAGATCCTCAGAGTTCTTTGCCATGAGGTGCCATGTTGAACTTCCAGTGACCAGTATGAGAGAGTGAGAGCGATAACACCAAATTTAACACACCTGCTCCCCATTCACACCTGAGACCTTGTAACACTAACGAGTCACATTGTGGCAGTGAGCTAAATTGGCTGAATTTAGAACAAGGATGCTTGAAAAAAATGTCTGCTTCTGCTTAAAATGTTCATGTAAAAAGTTAGTGGCTGATAAATTGTCAGATAGCTC